>OZ020518.1:3736504-4110902 GCA_963971425.1 Bryoerythrophyllum caledonicum | reverse complement strand
ATATGCCCACTCAATGGATCAGCCCATATGTGATATGCCCACTCAATGGATCAGCCCATATGTGATTTGTCTACTCAATCAGTCAACAACACTCAGCCCATATCTAATATGTCCACTCAATACCATCTCAACATTCACTCTCAATACCATCTCAACATTCACTCTATTACAAATCACATGACAAAATACACACAACATTTCCTTTACATAGTGCTCAATAGATATTTGGAGGAGAAAACTCGTCATACGTGCATAATGCACACCAAACCTTATGACAAGTGGATTCTTCTACACAAAACAACTCTGCAATTCTACATGTAGATTTCATTGATCTTTTCAAGATGCATTTATGTTTGGTATCTTAGTCACATGAATAAAATCAATGAAGAGTACGAGGTGTCAAAGATAATTTGACATTCTCAATATGCCCCTTCAATATAGTTTCTCATTGTTACAAACATTGGTAGATATGGAATAATTTTTTTTGTATATACATCTTTTGGCTTTGAAATCTATCTCATATGTTACCAATATAGAGATGATCTTGTGGCCAAAATTTCATTATGTATCAACAAAAACTCAATCCTAGGAAGGGTGTTGAAGTTGGAAGTAGTGGTAAACTTTCCCCTTTGTTTGTCACAACAATACATGTTGGTAGACTTGGTATATGTTTTTTTGTGTAAATCTTTTGGATTTTAAAATTTTCCACACTTGTATTTGACGTGAAGGTGACTTCATACCCAAAATTTCATGGACAAATAAATTTTTTTGAATTCTTGGGAGGGTGTCAAAGTGGGCAGCTGTGAAACTTTTCTCACAACTAACCCCCATGTTAGTAGATTTTGAATATCTTCTTTTGAATACATTTTTTGGCCTTGAAAATTTTCCCACATGTTATCAACATAAAGGTTACCATGTGTCAAAAATTTCATGTTGAAATAACAAACCCTCAATCCTAGGGAGGGTGTCAAAGTTGGAAGTAGTAAAATGGTTTTTCCCTTTTTTTCTCACAATTACACATGTTGGTAGATTTGGGATGTGATTTTTTTTGTGCATTTTTTGGACTTGAAAATTTCCACACATGTAATCAACATAAAGGTGTTCTCACTCCAAAAATTCCATGGGCAAAAAAAATTTCCTCAATCCTTGGGATGGTGTCAAAGTTGGCGGTTGAGAAACTTTTCTCACAGCTACCCCATGGTGGTTAGTTTTTAATATCTTTTGTTTTATAAGTCCTCTGGACTTGAAATTTGGTATGCATGTTTTTAACATAGAGGTGATGATGTTCCCAAAATTTCAGGGTAAAAGAACAATTTTTCAGCCCTGTGGAGGGCGTCAAAGTTGGCAGCAGTGTGGGACATCATCCCTGGAATTGCCCAAACGCCAATTTGAATGTCACCCTACTGTACATGATGCTAGTCCCAATTTTGACAAGTATTGGAGAAGTCATCCATTTGTTTTGTACCCAATTTCTAGTATCCAAACGAGCGGTGCGAAATCTGCACAAGACCGGAGCAAGCAGAGGCACAAGACCGGAGCAAGCAGAAGCGAATTCAGAACGGCAAGCAAATTATCCAAGCCAAGCATCGATCACAGTCACAGCAGCGAGTTTCTAGTAGAAGAATAAGAAGAAGAAGAGAGAATTTTACCAGAGAAAAGTAGCAGTGGTGGTGGTTTTCAGGTGAAGATGAGAGGACGAGTGCTCTTGCAGCGATGGAGGTCGGAGATGGCGCAGCAGAGACGGTCGCTGGCATCCACGGCTGCGGGAGAGACGACCCTGGAGCTGTGGACGTGGGGGAGGGGCGAGGCGGGGCAGCTGGGGCTGGGCAAAGAGAGCACGGAGCGCACACCTTCCCTGCTGGAGTTTCTGCCGCACAAGTACGCGCTCGCGCCCATGCCGGGCGTGCTGCGATCGGAGCCTGGGCGTGAGTTGGAGGAGGTGGGGATCTCGTGCGGGCTGTTCCACACGTGCTTCTGGAAGAGCGGCGAGGTTTGGCTGTGGGGCAAGGGCGACGGCGGGCGCCTGGGCTCGGGCAGCGAGGCCTCGCACTATAGCCCGCACTTGAGCCCTTTCCTGGCCGGGGTTCGGAGCGTCGCGCTCGGCGGGCTGCACTCCGCCGCTGTCACTCGCGACGGCGCCGTCTACACTTTGTGAGCGCTGGAATCCTCCCTCTCAGTGCCTAGAATTTTCCTTCTCGAGCCTTGAAATTCCTTCTCTCAGTGCCTTGACATGTTGCCTTGGATTAGGTTACGGGCATGATAGTGGATTCTCTTTCCTGGGTTGTGGATGCAGTGGGTTTGGAGGGTTCGGGGCGCTGGGTCATGGGTCGTACGAGAAAGTGCTGACGCCGAAGCTGGTGGACGGAAGCGCCGTGGGCATGAGCAATGTCGCCCACATTGCGTGCGGGGGAGCTCATACTGCGGCCGTGTCTGCGTCGGGTGCGCAGCTAAAACCCTAAACCCTGAAGCCTAAATCTTGTCCATAAGTTGATGCAACTCTAGACCATTAATCTTGTCGATAAGTTGACGTCGTCGATGTGTGTAGCTAAAACCTGAACTCTACTTTGTTTTCAGCGTAGTGTTTGCACTCAATGACTTGGGTTTCAGTGTAGCGACTGGTATGGTGCTAAACCCTGAATCCTAAACCTAACTTAAACCCTACACTCGACGTAGTGATGTTTCAACTGTATGCTCTGAATGTACTGATACATCTGGTAATTTCTTGATTGTAGGAGTTTGCATTATCAATTGCATTTCAAAGAAAATTTTGCCTGATCCAAGCTATGTTAACCCTCCTTATTACTTTACTCTATGACTAGAATTCTATAATGTAGGTCTCTTATCACGCACTCTGACAAACCTCACTACGTTCTCATGACGAGTTTTTCATGGAAGAGCTTGATGGACTCTCATCTAGAATCTTGGTGCTCTCGAAACTCAAGTTAGAAGTAGTTTTTAATGAATCTAAGCCGCCTTTTCCTCTTTGACCTGATTATAGAGTTGTGAAGGGCTGATTTGAACGATATATTATGAGAAGAGAGGTCAAAACTCTTGGTATGTTTGCCTCAAATCACAAATAACACAAGTGTTGACCTCTTGAGTTGTGCAAACAGGGGACGTCTTCACATGGGGTAGAGATGAGGGCGAAGGCAGGCTGGGCTACATTCCAAGCCACAAATACGAAGACGGGACCCCTGTTCCCGAGCAAGTGCGTGGCATCCCTGATCCCATCGCGGCTGTGGCTTGTGGCGGCTTCTTCACCATGGCGTTGACATCTGCAGGTCAGCTCTGGAGCTGGGGAGGTATAGTCATCTTCTTCAACCCTCAAACCATCTGCTTGTCTAGTTTAGAGAAGAAAACCATGTACACTGTTGTCCTTCCATGACCTTTGTGGACTTGGCGAGGCAAATAATCATCTTCTAAACCCCACCAACTGACCTAAAACCATTCGTTCTACATCCTTCCTAGATGTCAAGGAATGTAGGCTTCTGTTCTCACATGACCAATGTGGAGCTGAAGAGGTGATCCTCTTCTTAAGTCCCATCAAAAACCTGAAAGCATCAGTTTTATATCCTCTTAAGATTGTAGGAAGGAAATGTAAGTTATCTTCACGCGAGATATGCATTGATCAATCTAGAGCTAGGGAGAGAAAAAATGATCTTCTCCTTACACCGCCAACTTACCTAAGACCATTCCCTTCTATACTCTTCCTAGATTTCAAGGAGGAAATGTAAGTTATCTTCACATGAGTTATGCATTGATTAATCTAGAGCTAAGGAGAGAAAAAATTATCTTCTTACACTGCCAACTCACCTAAGACCATTCCCTTCTATACTCTTCCTAGATCTCAAAGAGGAAATGTAGGGTGTCTTACGGATCAATAAATTCATAAGAGACGTACACTTCTCTAAAATCCAGGGACGGTATAGAAGGCGACGGTTTTAGGTCAGGTGGTGGTTGTGGGTCATTCCACCTCACAGACGTGTCAGTGTTTCACAGAAGCAGGGCCTCGCAATGCCACGTACCTTTTAGATATGATCACAGCTTTGTACTGGTTGTTTCACCTTTTCTTTCCAGTAAAGTCTCAGAATGGGCGCTGGCAGGGAACAGTAATTATGAGCTCGGAACGGGCGATCGGCGCGCCAGTTGGAGACCGAGAGTCGTTCCCGAGGTCGAAAGCACCCGACTCATTCAAGTTGCTTGTGGGGGCTATCACTCCGCAGCTTTAACAGGTATATGCCATCCATCTCTTATCATGTCCAACTGCTTGAATGTTTTTTCTACAATAATTGACCTTGAAGTTTTTAGGGGTGATACTAATTACTGATTTTCTATCCGGGGTTGGCAGAGGATGGAAAAGTGTTGACCTGGGGCCATGGTGGCCACGGCCAGCTGGGACATGGCGATCTTGCCAACGTCAGAACACCCAAAGTTGTTGAAGCGCTTCAAGGCCAACGAGCAGTGTCTGTAGCGTGTGGAGGGGCCTGGACCACTGCTGTTACAGGTACTATCTATCATTCTCAGAAAACCACAAAGAAAAATGGCTCTCAGCACTGACCCGATTCTAGGTACGCCTTTACTGGAAAAATTTGCAGATCAGTTCCTCAGTTTCTACGAAAAAACTATTTTGTTGATGAGCGATGTGCCCCATCTTGAGGGATTTGTCCCTGTTTCTGATTCCATCTGTGGACCTTCACCTGCAGAGTCTGGGGAATTGTACACATGGGGAAAGAACCGTGACTGCCAGCTCGGCGTCTCAGGGCTCATGGACACCGAAATGCTCCCAATCTTGGTCGATTTGGCTGCAGAGCCTGACCAATCACCGGAATCATCACGTCGTGCAATCGCAGTTGCCTCGGGAGCGCACCACGGGATGTGCCTTGTTCTACGCACTTGACGTTGCAGGTCTTGGATTAAAGAATCCAATGGGGGTTACTACCTCCACGCACTACCATCTTGGTCGGTCAACTTTCTCACACTTACATTTTGGTGTCAATTTTCGTTTTAAGAGCTGCGTACCTCGTTCGGTAATGGTCATCGTTTTGTTTGCTGCTGTCATAGTTTTAACTGCAACTTCTGAGCAGTACTGACGATCGCTTTGTCTCCGGATCGACATGCAGCCGAAGTGGGTGGTCTGTACACAAGTGGCACTTCCACTTTCCCTTCTTGGAAACACTTTCAGCTGTCGTTACGCTCTCAACGGGCAGCAGGTCTTACACGGATACATAGTTTTATGGATCTTCGACACATCTCATCAAGATATTCTGTCCTATATTATGTTGCCTTCAAGGGTTGCAAGTTGAAGTTACTTATGGATAATTTTAGACTCGAAATCACTGTCCTCTTTTTCCCCTCAGATTTTGCATGCAACGAAAGCAGAGAAATTCCATGGACTGAGAAGTTTTTCTGAAATTTCATCTTCTCATGTGCGCAATTTTGGTTGAAGAAAGATAAAGTGTTCCGCAGCTTCGTGTTGATGATATGTACTGGGATCGCCACTCTCGCTTGCTAGGTAATTGCCTCACATTCACATGAATGTCAATATGGTAGGTTTATTGACAATACCAAGTTCTCACAGTTATCACATTCTGAAAGTGTTTCGTCACTGAAATATTCGTTCAGATCCTCATTGAAGGAGATCATGGAAATTAAGTGTCGATGAAAGGCAGATAGAGGCGTCTATGAAGACACTCCAGTTGCACATCACGACACATTATGAACAGAGCATATAGCCATCTTACAACCCCCAACATTGGCTGTAGACAGAGGACAAAACACCATGGACCCAGGATTAGGTCCATTATTTGCATACTACATCCTCGTCAGAACACGACATCCAATTGCACTGAAAATACCAACACAGCTCGCGCCGGTGTGTGCAGATCGTTCTGGAGACCCCTCGTGCAACACCAGCAAATCACGAAGTTAAGCTGCGGCACATGATTAACAAGACTCTGCAAATCTAGCATAAGTTGAGCAAGAACTTGCACAAAATCAATCCCACGTTGCTTAACCTGTGCAGCCACTTCAGGTCAACTTCATTCTCATTCACTCCCCTGCGTTTGGAAGAATCGTTCTCCAGCAATTCATGGTATTCTGAAGACTCTTCCAAACATCAATGTCCAACAGCGGCAGAGATCAGCACTTGATACCGCTACAACTTTTTGCACCGCCCAGAGAGAGAGGAGCATGTCTAAAGAACAGCCTTCGAGTAGGCATGCTGCAAAACAAGACTCACGCAAGTGGAGCAGTTGCAGAACACTTCCAAAATTTCATAATACACAAAAATCGGGCCAGGACAACAGTTGTTTAAAGAGGAGCTTCAATGCTCTGTTCAAAAGATGTCACAAACGTACAAGAAAAGAAAACACACAGGATTTTCACAACCAAACAAGATAACAAAAATTGAAGTCTGCTGTATGATTCACTTGGGCAATCTACCTTCTTCTGCTAGCGCAGATCGAGCGAACCATGGGCGATGCCTGCATGAAGTAAGTGCTACCCGTTGTGCCAAATTTCTACTTCACCCATTCCAATGGGCAGAAGCTGGTGTCCCTGCATTCTGTCCTTCCAAGGATCACCAGTCGTTATCAGGCGTCATCTTTGTTCTACATGTGACAGTTACGTACAAGAAGCATACCAACAACCTAGAAATGATGAGCCCCAACCGCAAGTTGAATGGCAACCTCACTCCTAGTTCAGATACCGTGTGTTGGAATACTGTGAGGAGTAGCAGCTACTAGCATACATTGAACACTGATTTGGAGCAACATCCAGGCTAACAGTAGTGTGCATGAAATCAGTCTTTGCACAATGCACAGCTGCTTGAACCCACGAGTTAAACAGCTACTTCTGGGGCTGGAGGAGCCTCCACCTCCTGCGGCTTGGGGTCATCCCCAACAAGGGCGTGGACGCCCTGAGGCAGTGGGGCTTCCGCCTCTCCGTTCAGCTTCTCTGCAGCATCACCGTTAGTCACTGCGACATCCTCCACCTTCGTCTCTGCATGAATTTCCAGGGGCTTCTCACCATTAGTCTCCTCGGAAACAACCTTTTCATCTTCGGCTTTCTCGGTCAAGGTCTCTGCTGTCACTTCCTTAGTTTCCTCAGCAGCAGGGACCTCCACCTTGGACTCGTCCACATCCATGGCTTTAGTATCCCCATTGTCTTCTCCGTTTTCCTCTTTCTTTTCTGCTGGGACCTCCTCAGTGGCCAATTTGATCTCCGGCTCGTCCTTGCTTGCCGCTACTAGTGCACATGATAACCACATAAACTTTAGTCAGCCTGACGAACCCAAACAAAAGCACCCAAACATGCCCAAATATTTTGAAGTGAGAAAACAAAGGACAACCGTAAAACAGTACATATAGCCGCAAAACACAGGGCAAAACTGTTACCCACCATCATTTCCATTCTCACGACTTTTCCTTGACCGCTTGGTCACAGGTGGCTTCGGCTCAGTTTCTTCTTCAAGCCCTTCAGTTGAGGTACGGCCCTTCGAATTCAGCCTTGCGGATCTCCTCCGATTTTCAGTTGGAGTCACAGCATCGGTAGCTAGTTCATAATGCAAAAAAACACGTCAGATCTCACAAGCAGTTCCAACACATACTCAGAACCATGTAAACATGCGACAAAAATTATAGCTGACAACACAAGAGACGAATTACAAAAAACAGACAAAAAGACATACATCATCCAGGCCTGCTTGCACCGTACTCCCTTATACGAGAAAATTACCAGGTGCTTCCGAAACATTCAAAAGAGTAGAGAAAAACGAAGGGACATGCAACACTATTCCACACAAAATTGCTGATTCCCAACACCAGCACAACTTCAGGTAATTGAAAGCTTGGCTTATTAAGCATGTATTACAAACAATTTAGGATTCAAAAAACAGATACAATAACATATTTCATCAAATCAAGGGGGATTGGGAGGGGGGGGGGGGAATCATCCTACCTGGAACACCCCATTCGAAATCACTGGCAGAGAGTGTCCCTGCATGAGCTTTCAGGTACTTATCCAACTGCCTCTTGTTCTTAATCTCCTCACCATCTGGAGCCACAAAAATGATGTCCTTCTTCTTAGGAGTGCCCCCTTTCTTTGGAGTACCCCCTATCTGACAATCATTTACAAGAAAACGTCAACGCCTCAAAGATTACGAGACCAAATGCCGCTCCATGTGATTTTCCAAGGTTTCCAAATGCAATAATCTACAGGTTACAATGCTTGAACTTTCCCTTAGAGGTACAATCCGTAACAGCTAGGGAGCACATCTCCAACCCAAAATAATAATATAAAAGCGAAAAAAATATATGATGACAGAGGATCCCCAAAAGATACCCTGTATATTCCACACGTCAGGACCTATTCATTTTCACATCCAAGACACTTTTGACCCTAGCTGAACTGACCACTGTAGCAATCACTTTGCTGCTGTCACTTAAAGCATGCAGATGATATCATTCCCCGACGAACAGAGTCCGTGCAATAAGGCACCCAAGTTAGTGGATGTAAAATTCCAACGAAGGTTCTCGTACCAGCCCCATCCCACGACGATGGTGACTGATGAAGAAACGGCGGAACATGGCCATATGGCGGACTGCGCCGGGTTCCGTATTTCCCGAGCGCTCTCGCAAGACACGTCCGAGAAACGAGGGAACCACGTCGACATTGACGCAACTCACTTATTGACGGCAAACAAACATGTCGAAGCGTGCTTCTGACATGCAGACATTCACGACTTCCTCTAGAAAACACGTCGAGGATGTCTACAACGTCGAAGACTACACACGATATCCCAAGCGCGCTGGGAACCGCGACTAGGAAGGCGCTTTCCGTCGGCGGACGACCTCCACTTCGCTTAGAGTCACAGCGGTACCAAGAGAGAAGGTTACAGGAAACTAGAAGAGCCTCGCGAAAGAAGGGAGAACCCGCGCTAGGTGAAAAGCTCGAGGAGAGACTTTCGAAACCGACCTCAGCGGAAACGCCTCCGCTTACACCTTCACGTAAAGCGCTTGCATGTCGCCACTGGCGAGCACAGCAGAGCGCACAACACTTAAGAACGACGGGGAGAGGTTGTAAAGGTTCATCAACCGAAGTGACGAAGATATACGACCGGGTTTTCAGAGTTTCAGGAACAAGAACGTGGAGACGCACTTTCTTGCAAAGCACATGTTAAGAAGTGGCCCACAATCCCCAAGATGCTCCCAAACCCCGAGGCCCCTAACATGAAGTTTACCCCGGCTTTGTAGCAGAAAACGTACTACCCCCCTCCTGCAACCCATAGTCAAAACCTACACGGCAAGGCGACGATGAGCACTATTTTCATCGCGCGAAGCACATAGACGCCTCTCTGGTCGCCAATAAGGAGCCTCTACTTGAAACGCCAGAAAATGGCTGAAAACGAGCGATTTTCTCTGAAGGCATCCAATCAGAGAACTCGCACCAAGAACGACCAAACAACACTCTCCAAAGAGAAAGAACGCAAAGAAAAAGGCGGATTACAGTTTCTCCAACCCTGACACGCGATTCAATGCAGCCACGAAAGTATTCCCCGGCCGACGTCTTGAACCATGACAGCCAAGAGAGACCACACAGAACCGCTCTTCCTGCAACCGTAAAAAAACTTCCCACCTCACCGCTGCAAACACGACGCAGCTCTCGACCATTAACTAAAAATACCACGTCACTAACGTCAACACCGTAACCGCGGCAAGAACCTTGATGCCTGCCTACGTAAAACAACTCACACGCTCCCGTCTCAAATTTATACCCTAGGTCGCGAAACATCTAAACCGCGATATCCTGGGCAACGACGACAGCATTTATAAGACATCATGGAAAAACAGCAAACACGACCAGAATAAACAACAATCGTGCGCATGTCACGGCCATGGCCACCATTGCATACAGCACGAAACGAAAACAAACAAACTCCCGGCAGCATAATTCCAGAGAGCAAGATTCCCAGCCCCCGGGGGTTTGCAGCTCCCACACAGACCTTGCGCTTCCAGCCTTGCAGCGCGCCCGTGAGTTCCTCAAAGGCCCCCTCCGGGGTCCCTACGGCGTCAGCCACAGCCACAGCAGCCTCCGGACTCCCCATTCCGCCTCACCTCGCTGGCCTCCTCACCACGCGCCTCAGAGCTCACCGAAAAATCAAACTCAACTTCTCTCTCTCCCTCTCTCCTCACGCACCGCGCCAATCCTCCCGCATTCACCAACCGTCCTCAATCGCCTCCTGGACAGTCACGCCTCCTCTAACCACCGCAACCGCAGCACAAGTCGCGCCTCCCGCAACGGAATAAGACGCCGGGAACGGTGAGCGAATTGTGACCCGCGCCGGAACGGCACAAGAGCGCAACAGAGAGAGCGCCGCGAGGGGAGCAACAAATACGCCGAGACGAGGTTCGGTCAGGCGCGCACGTCCTTTTGTGTCTTCCACGGTTTGCTTCCAGGCTTTGTTTTCGTGTCTGTGCTCCCTCTTCTCCCTCTCTCTCTCACTCCCGTCTTCTCTCTCGACCTCCCTCCCTCGCCTTTCCCGCCTCCCATTCCCGTCTCCCATCTACCATAACCGTACACTTCGAGCTATAATATCTACACCCTCCCTAGATATCCCCAATTCACGGTTTTCGGTGCTCGCTCACTCACTTTCTATTTTTCTTTCGATTTTGTGCTCGCGCGTGGAGAGCCCACACCTAAACCCGTCACTTTATCTCAACCAGTTCCATCTACAAAATATCTAGATATTAAAGACAAAATCTACTAGAGGTGAACACCTGACGGGGCGATCGTGACGGTTATAGGACTTAAATAGATTCGCTGAGGTTTCCGGGTCGTGAGTGCGGATTTTATATTTTAGTAGAGCATGTCGTGAGTTCTTTAATGCGGCACCCTCAATAGTTACTGTACCTCTATCCCGGATTTTGTTGAGAGATCTACAATAAGCGGAGATATGTGCGGGTATGGGGTACTCGATGACGGGGTTTGGATCCTGGACTCCGTTATTCGCGGGAGGTTCTTTCCGAGCGTTCTTTTCTTTCCGGGTCGTGGGTTTGGGATATTAAGGGGGAGACTAGTCTAGTGCGAACCACGCGGGCACTGTTGGTTTTTTGGCCCGCTTTCGAGGTGGGGCCCGGGCGGTTTCCCTCCGTTTTTCCTCCGCGAGGGGTCGGTTTCCCGCCCGCTGGTCAGCCCCACACGCATGGGCAGGCACTTCAATTTTTTTCATAATGCGTGCAGGATTTGTTGTTGTGGGTTTAAGCTTAACCCTAAAGTTCCTTGACAATTCCACGCTAGAAACACTTCAAAACTGCTGATTGCAGTGTTAATAATGGAGAAGGTCAACAAAAACATTTTGTTTCCAATTTTAATCATGTGATCTTTGATTGAGACTTCTTAAATAACATGCTCACATACATTGACCGCATGGATTGGAAGATTTTTGTGTGAGTAGTGAAATTGTTCATTTGCTTCCCATCGTTGAGAGGATCTTTGGACTTTCACTTCACAAAGTGTCAAACTTTTGCAATACATAAGGTCTAAATTCTATACCATCATGTTGAACATGATATCAGTTCCTTAGTCACCAACTTTAAGAGGTGAAAAGGGGTGTATCATTTTTATAAAAAAATTCAAACAATGGAGATTCAAAAAAATTCATTCCAATCTATTTATTTTGTGAACTAAATATGTTTTGGAATGAGATTCCAAGCGGTTAATAAAAAGGTTTACACCATATCTTGCAGTAGAAAAATCTAAAAGTACAAAATATTAAGATCTCTACATGGAGAAGAAGGATTTTTTTTCATACCTTCAATGACAATATGTGAAAATGTTTAACTTTGGTAAAATGCTTCTTATCACTAAAGACAATAATTTTTTCTTGTCAATATTAAAGATGATTATGTTGACATGTACAGAAGATCATAATGCCAATAGAAACTTGTAGCAAAAATTAAAGTTGCATTTAGAATAGCATAATTATTTTTTAAAGGTTAGTGTAATTAAAAAATGATATTCTCACGAAGCTACTACTATGCCAAATCTTTATAAAGAGTTTCAAAAATTTAGGATCAAAATTGAGGCCATGTGAACGTGCCAAAAATGAAAAACGTCCCTCCAATGGGATATCATGGTCCTTTAAGGATTAAATGACACGCTCACAAAATTTCATAAGCTTTGACCACTTGGATTGACATATTATATTGTTAATGTAGAGACAAAGGTTTATTTATCCATGCATGAATAGGATCATTCATTTTGAGGATGGTAGTGAGACTAACCTTGGATTGTTGTCAACAAAATGGATCAGAACACTTGATAAAGTTTTGTTTTGAAGAGAAATTGTGGTTGCAACTATTTATAACAAATTCAGCTTTTGTAAAGTATTGTCATTGGGGAACCTAAGCTAGGAAGGACTAGATCTTAGAGTGTGTTGCAAGATAGAAAGCTTGAGTAGAAATACAAATTTATATGCAAAGAGTTTCTACTCAAGACATCAAGAAATTAATTCCAACATTCTTAGTTTACGTGAATTTGAGATACCAATGTGAATTATTGTAAATTTATTAGATGCATTAAAGATTTAACTAATGCATACTATCCCTCTAGACTAGCTCTATGGATTTGATTTTTTTTTTTGAGTAATAGAAACCTTCTATAGGTCAATAATAAACTTTTGCTTCAACTTATTTGAAATTTATTTAAGTTTTTATCAAACATAAAATATAAAATAGTAATAATTATGTATGTGTATATATATATATATATATACTGCTCCAACACCAAAAAATGAAATAAAAAAGCCAAGTGGACTTATATCATGATTGTACTTTCTTGAAAATGCTAATACATAAATCCTTAAACTTAAATCATTGTTTCCTTCATTACATTTGTAGACCTTCTAAAAGCTACTATATCTATTGTTCAAGAGGAAATTCCTCAAGCTTGCTGTCGCGGGACGTGGCGTTGAGGGCCTCTCTACATCGTAGTTTCTTAGCGTAGATTAATTTGTTACTAATCTACAGATTTAGGAACGTAGGGCGGGGCATTGCGTTCATCCATGGATAATTTCCATCCTTTTAGGGTTGTGTGTGTGTGCGTACAACGCGGCACATGTCTTTATCTTGACGACTTTGTGAAATCAAGCTTTGTGAGTGAGTTTGAGAGTATTTATTGATTATATTTGCTTGTAAGTGATTGTTTATCATTAATAAAGGCTCTGCATTCTCTTATATTACTTGCACTTGTTGATTCTCCATTTGTGGAGTGCGAGACGCTTGACTGCTCTTGTGATTTACTAGTTTTTCACTTAACAAAGATCCTCCCACGTTCCTTCTTTAGTTCTAGAATTTGAGCTTGGATGAGTTTAAAAAAAAATTGGGTGCTTACATTGATGTTGTAGAGCGGGTCAAGATGGAGCCAACGCAAAAATGGCGCCCAAATCGAATAGTTTTTGAGCAAAATGTGAGCGGCGTAAGAGTTCGAAGAAGAGGAAGAGCTTCGGGACATGATTCTGCGCTTTTTCCTCCACTGCACAATTATTATCAACGGAAAAATTTCATCATCAATTGGCTTTCATCCATTTTTGTGAATTCATCTGTTGCGGACAGTTTTCATTAATTGTGAATGAAATTGAAATTTGGGCAGAATTTATTAACTGTGAGTTATATCTTCCAAAATAATTATTTTTTAAAATTTTGACTTCAGATTTGAGCTCTCCATAGGGGTTTCTACATAGTAGGAAGAAAAAAATTTAGTGGAAAAAGTTTTTTCAAAATCACATTGTTTTGGGTTGTTAAAAAGAAGGTAAAAGTTTAGGGCTTTGTGGGAATCCGTCCCCACAAGGTTTCGGATATAACCTTGAAATCCGGTAAACGTAGGGGGAAAATTAAAAAATTAGTGAATAGAGTGGTGCAGAATAGTACAACTAGGTAGAAATAAGGAATAAGGATTCTGGGCCTAACCAACGTTATTAAAACAACGTTATCATCAGCACTTTTCCGGAAACCGGACGTCCAGAGCACTTGAATGATGTCCAAAATTTTCCAGACAATATCCGGAATTCGAGAACGACATCATGAGTCTGACAACATTGATGGAGGTCCGTACGTCGTGTCATAAGTAAAAGGGGTCAGAAAAAGGGAAGCTTCACCATTTGTCATTTTCTGCTTTATTTCTCTCTCTCTCTCATGCTCTCTTTTTCCTTCTATTTTAATTTTTCTTTTTAGAATCCGGAAGTATTCCGGGTAGAAAGTGCTTTTGCGAGGTCAGTGCATGTAGGTGTGACCGGAGAGAAGTAAGGTTGAGAGATATGCATGGCTGAGAGTGGAGACCGGCCGGAAGGACGCTAAAGATGAAGAATACTACCGCCGGAGAGCCACCAATTCAGAAGGAGGCGCCGGAATACCCCGTGGACAACAAGGATGTCCATATCCTCTATCATTTCCTCGAGGAAATGGGGTGCACCGGACTCATGGAGGTGGCTAGGAGTACGAAGGAGGAGGGCTTGGTGACGGAGCTGATCGAGGAGTCGGACAACTAGTTTGACGGCAGCCTCAGAGCTCATCTGGAGAGGTGGACATCGGCGGAGTGGAAGCGAAAATATGGCTTCCGGAACAAGGCAGTGAAGCTACCGGAAAGAAATGACGAGTTTCTTGAAGGAGAATTCTGTTGCAACGCTGACCCGAAGGACAGCTATAACACGACTGATCTTAGTGATATTTAGGCGTGGATAGTCGTAGGGTTCTTGAACCCTATCTTCCACCCAGAGAAGCCCAAAAGATTGGTGTCCAAGTGGGGTACACTTTCCTAGAAGCGATGGGGGGGAAGATCACCATCAACTGGGCCTCATTGATGAATGACCTTATCGGGAGGTTGCTCAAGAGCCTCCAGCGGATGAAGAAGACCATATCGCCACTTCCATCCTACCTGACTCACCTTTACACCAAGCACGACTTGCTGACACCGGCGTAGCAGGACGGATACGAAGAACTTCTAAATATTCAGAAGTACGGCGGACCGAAGACAGACTCTGAAGACGAGCCTGAAGCAACAAAGCCCTCTCTGATCGAAATCCCTTAGACCCGGAAGAGGAGTCGGTTTGCACAACCGGAGGTAGAACCGGAAGTAGCTCAACTGTCTGAGCTGGACAATGCATCAGTCGACCCGGAACCGGCCGGCCCATCTACCCAACAGGAACGAATACCTGCGGTGGAGGCTCCGAAACCCAACTTAAATCCGAGAGAAGACATCCTGGAATTGCTTAAGCACGTGGCCTGGCAGACTGTGGTGTTTAATCAATTCACCTCGGAGAGCATGCACCTGGTAAAGGAAATTCTAGAAGAGCTAAGGGTAGACGAGGTGAAGGATATCCTCCCCTAGATGAAGGACTTCCAACATAAGGAGGTCCGGCTGAGCATAATGGAGGAACAACATGCCCCATTGATCCAAGGGTGTGCGGAACTTGAGTAGGAACTGGCGATGACGGAAGCGGCATTGGCAGAGGCACGGGTTGCTCGGAAGCAGGGAGAGGACAAGGCCAACGCATCAGTGTTGGCACTCGTAGAAGTCCGGACGACCGTGAGTTTTTTGGTTGATACGGTCAACCGGAGCCTCCTTTTAAACGAACGACTGCAGAAGGAAGGGAAGATGAATCGGGGCTAGATCATCCGGTTCCACATGGATCACGGTCGGAAGATGGAGAAGACTTCGAGCCAGATGCAGCTCTTGATCAACAACATTGCACTTGAGGAACTCGTGGCACCCGCCTCACCAATCGACCTCGGTTCCTCACCGGATGAAGTCGGGCCATTAAAAAGAGTTCCGGAGACTTTTGGAAAGGACAAGGAGGTTCTGGGAACCCTCGACCCGTCTTCGCTCATGAGTTGGAGTAACCTCCGACTGCCCAGCA
This sequence comes from Bryoerythrophyllum caledonicum, assembly GCA_963971425.1. Lineage (NCBI taxonomy): Eukaryota > Viridiplantae > Streptophyta > Bryopsida > Pottiales > Pottiaceae > Bryoerythrophyllum > Bryoerythrophyllum caledonicum. Next base: position 4,094,992 of record OZ020518.1, on the reverse strand, counting down.
CGGAGACGCTCAAGGCTTGGAAGAATACGCTTCCGGAAGCATTCTTCTAAGAGACTCCTCTAGTCTTCCGGCTACCTTCCTTATCTCCCGCCTCCATCCTCCGGAAGACGACCTCTCCACTTTCCAGAGGGCTTCATGAGGACACTTCTAGTGTCGAAGTCATGATGGAAACATCGACCGAAATTGCTAAAAAAACAATGCAGGTGGTGCCGCCAATTGAAGGTTGGACGTTGACTACACTAGCTTCTGGAAATAAGAACCAGGTGTTGGAATCGTCTCCGGAGAAGGCAGAGAAGGCGAAGGTAGTTGTGGACAAGTCCCTAAGGCAAAGGAGTGCCAAGAATAAGGTTGTCCAAAAGACCCCCTAGTTAGATTTAGGCTTAGCATTAGAAAATTCTTAGTTACTAAGGTTTAGTAGCGATTAACGATAAGGCTTTGAATTGCACCCGGCTACCAAACTCTAGAGTAAGGAATTTTCTACCTACCTTAAAGATCTAGGAACGGTGTCATAGTCTAGTAGTTCGTAATTCTCAAAATTAATTGAAATTAACCTTAAGCGAGCCCACCTAACCAGATTGTTTCCAACGACTTTTATCATGTGTCAAACTTTCTAAATCTAAGAACATTTCATACTCAATACCTCAGTCAATCCGGGAGGATGGTTTCTTCGGTATCTTAATACCCAATAACAAGTAACCACAATTGTTTAATATAAACTTTATTGAACGTCAGAGTAATTTTTTGGTAAATTTTTATAGTGCCCGGAAAGTCATTGCCCTCCGTTCTTGCAGTCGAGAGGCCACAATATCCACAAGCTTACTCTACACCAAGAAAGAGTTAAAAGGTTGCAGCTAGTTCACCAGCCTTCACAATCTATCAGAACATAGTTCCAGTAAATCGCTCACGCAAAGCCGGATTCCAACTACAACGACACCTAGTGAATCAAACAAAGGAGATACAAGAATCACAATAGTCTAATGCTAAGCAAATCACATAAGGAAGACAACCTTTCACGATTTTCAAGGAATCTCATCCACTGTAAGGGTAGAAAATCGGGAATACTCCAGACTCAGGCTAGCCGGGATCTCTCCCAGTGTACCAAGAGGGGGGATGTTACCCGTCCTTCCTACCAATTCAAACATTTCCCACTTAAAAGAGGCTATCATAAATAGCAGAGGGATTCCAGAATCCTATCCGGTAAGCAACTCTTCCCAATCTAATCGGTCAAGTGTTTGGAGTAGATTTCGGATCTTACTCCACCTATCTAACTTATATATCCTACTCCTTCCAGAAGCCTCAACTCACATTCAATCACATAACACTCAACTTGCCACAACCTTGTACATCCTAGCAAAGACTCACTAGGAAGACTCAACTCCCTCCCACACTACTCACACAAGCTCAACAGAAACTCTAGACACAAGCAATGAAGGCAAGACACAAGCAAAGCAACAAAGAAAAGAGTACTTAAACCAAAAGCCCAAGGCTCCCTAAGTACACAAAGGTCACTAGCTACCCTCGAAAACTAGATCCCCACAAGGTGAGAAACGACATCTAGATCCTAGAATTGAGGGTTGCCTAGTCACCAGCGGATTATCGATTAGAACGGGAAACCGGAAGACTCTCGGTCCGAGACCGGTAAAAAATTCTCTAACAAAAGTAGGTAGTCGGAGAAATCACTCAAGTGGTAGTGATCGGGTGCACAATGGGGCTCCATCGACATCACTACTCAGACCTTATCGTTAATCTACCGCAATTAGCAATATTTTATCAACTGATAGGATAAATCCACAATAACATATAACATACGCTCATTTGGAAGACTTAATCGGAAGAGAGAACTTCTTTTCGGTAGATCCATGGGAAGATTGACTATAAGATTGGGAGGATCCACGGGTACATAGTCAAGTGAATCCACTGGAAGGTTAGAAGTCTTGACCAGGAGGTCTACCGTTAGATTAGTAGTATCCACCGGTATATTAGAAGTATCCACCGATACATGAGAAGTCTTCACCGGATGAACAAGCATAGCTACCAGTGACTCAACCAAAGAATCCACTTGTGAGAAAGAATGATCAACCGGGAGGTTTGACCTGGAGACCTCATTGCCTCCTACAGACTTTCACACCCCACTCTTTAGAAGATGAAAAATCCGCTCTACTTGTTGGACATTGAGTGGGTGGATCATCATCTTCTAAAGAAAGAGAACTGGTATAGACAAACCTTCTCTTCTTCCGGGTTGAGCTCATGTCTTGTATTGGTATGGCAACACTCATCTGCACAGCTAGTAGCTTGGTTAGTGCCACCATAGTCTCTTGTGCCTTCACCTTTGTGTCATGGTGCTTCTTCTGGGATGTCCAGAGATCCTTCTTTAGCTTGGTCAACTGTTCCCGGTCTTCCCAGGCTGCAGCTAAAATGTTTCTGGTGTTTTCTACTCCAAGCACCTTTCGGAAAGCCCTCTGAAGACTCCTTGCCTCCAAAAGCTCCATCTCCATCTGTTGGACATCCCGGGTCACATCCTGGGTCACATCCCGGGAGAACTTAGCTATATTCTCTACTAGTGTGAGATTCTTGGATGGCTAGGATGGTGGTGGTGGTGGATTTTCCCGGTGAGACTGGGATGACCTACCCTCGTTCAAGAGTGACTGAGATGATGACGCCTCCCATGGGTTTGCCGGTAGCGCCAACCGTATCTTAGTATCTTGGAGAAGGCCCGGGGGGCATGACCATGGGGAGCCATCTCTTACCTCCAAACTCTCTTTTCTTCCGGTTCTAGGCAGTCATATTACTCATACAAATGCTTGAGGTACGGAGTCAAAAAGGTCTTGGAACATCCACCTTGTTGAATTGCTTGGAGCTATGGCAGAATTGTCTCTCCCAACAAAAATCCCTAGTCCGGGAAGGAATCCTCAAAGATTGCATGTATGTAGGTTGTGGCCAGCTGCGTTGTGATTCTTTCACGTTGGTTGGGGTAGAAGAATGGGTTTAAAAACTCAACCACCCTCCTCAACCGGTTGTTTGTGAATTGATCACTCCGGTAGCACTTCGATACATCGTAGGAGTTTGATAAGTGTTTATCCAACAACTCCCGGTTGATTCAGGTATCCATCCCTCCTCTTCCTGAAATGAATACACCTCACGTCATACTTATGTGATCCATATTCGGGGATTAGCCCTGTAGACTTCCCGGGGTGTCCCTGGAGGTAACAACTCTGCTGTCGCATATCTCTTCTGAAAGACCCACGGTTTCTCGTATAATCTCATGCAACCCATCCCGGTGAGGTCTTCCTCCTATTCTCCTCCTTGCTCCGTTCCCTCCCACTTGTTAGGATCAATCTTGGAAGGCTTCAATGTCCCAGGTGGAGTCATGTTGTCCGGAATGGACTAACTCTGGGATGTGCCTGTACTTCCATGAATCACCCTACCAACTTATCACAATTTTCGGTCCGGCTCGGAAAACACAAGTATATCGGGCAACCGTTGTACTTTCTCCGGAACACTTTTCTAGATTAACGTGGATGTAGGCATCTCACATATCTAGAAACAGAACAAACAAAACAATATAACGATTAATCATTTCAAGTAAAAGAGATGACTTAGGAGAATAAGAATTGCTGAAGGGGGTTTTCTGGGTGACCGGGGAGACTAGGAAAAATTAGACAAGACTTAGGAAAAGGGGGAGAATAGATAAAACACTAAAGAAGACTTACCCCAAGGCCGGGATAATGGAAAACAAATGATGGGACAAAAAGTAGACGCACAAGTAATAAGAACTTAAGATCAAGGACGTATAAGGTCTAAGTAGAGTCTACCCGGAGACTTTTCTATAGACCAGAAAGGAGGCAACTAGACTTCACCCCGGGAAAAGGAAAATGAGAAGAGATCTAACAAACAAGGAAGTTGTACAAACAAAAGATCCATCTATGGGCAACAATCACCTTGTTCACAACTCTTGCCACCTCCTTGTTGCACCCGCAACCTCTTTGAAATCGTGGTTTAGTCTTTGAATCTTCTCGCCGCGGTTGTGAATCTCCTTGCACCGCCTCTACGCCTAGTAATCTTCACCTTGTTATGTCTAAAACCTCCTCCACTACACTCTTCCACAACCCTTCTATGTAAAATCCAAACTCTAAGGGTTTCAACTCTCTTTCCACCTTTCTTCTTCTTCTTCTTCTTCTTCTTCTTCTTTTATGCTTCTCCCTTGTGAGCTCATGCTCGCGTGCTCTTCCCCCTTGTTGTTCTCGTGCTTGTGTTCGTTCTCTTGGTGGTCTGATCTTTTCTCCTCCGCAACGGCGCTCGTATGCTCTTCTCCTCTTGTGTTGTTGGTACCCCGGCTGTTGTTGTACCCGGTCTGATATCCAACTGCTGTCGGTACCCCCGGTGTTGTAGATACCCAGTCTGATATATTGGTTTAGCTCGGATATCAATTTTTATTTTTATTTTTTCTATTTTTTTTCTCCTTTTTTTATCTTTCATATAAAATTAAACACTTATTCTCTTGAATAAGTATTAAAGTCTTCTAACAAACACTAAACTAAAAAAAAGAACCTAAATAATTAGAAAAAAACTACAATTAATCTATCCATCTAAGGATAGCTTTGACTATTTAATTTAGTCCAAGAGATGGTTGGGTTCTTTATCGCGGAGATTCTTTTTAGTCATTCTTTTAAGGTTTTACCGGGCATAAAATTTGGTGGTTTTACGGCCCCATTTTATCACTACTACAACATTAATTAACTAGTTAAACATTCACCTACTTTTACTAATTACTATACAATCTACTTGCATATAATACTAACTATTGTGCATGTTATCTAAACTAAAAATCACAATTTTAGCTAATTTTTTTGGTAGGGGCAACCTAGTGGGAGTTTCAGACTTCCACAAATGGAAAATCCGGTTCTCAGATCCAAAATTTTCGAGTCTGAGCCCGGAATGAATGGACTTTTGGATAAGGCCTTTTTTGTTGATTAGGATAAGATTTTCCGGATTTCTCGCGGATAAGATAGACTTAAGTTTAGGATACTTAGCTAGTACTTAGTAGATGAGTTTTAGAAAGCTCATCATCTTGTTTCTCTCGCTGAGAATGTTTTTCAATTTATCACTATGTTAGTTATTTCAAACTTGTAGTGTTGAGTGTTTTCTTGTTAGGAACGGATCCATTGTGGTGGTGGTGTGGTGATTAAGTTCTTTTGTGCTGAGTGTTAGAGTGTTTGTATTTGATATAACCGGTTGAGACTTGCATTGGGAGAACGCCCGGAAGAGCTGACGAAGAGTTTAGGGAGAGGCCTGATATTCTCCAAGGTCCGGAGGTAGCCAGGAGGAGAAGAGATGTATTGTAGACGTGTGCCTGGTAGTTTCTAGGGCACGGAAGCTCTGTGTAAACCCGGATTTTTGTTGAGGCCGGAATCTACCCCTACGATAGGAAAAAAACTTGATATATATGTCTAGAAGGAAATCCTCTTTGCAAGCCGTAAGGCTTACTCGATAGAACCACCACAGTACTAACCAAAATGTCGTTGTAGTCTAGATTCGCCTCTGCATGACTGCGTTCGGATGGTCATCTAGATGTAGTGAAAGTGTGGGTCCAACAACAACAACTGTCCACCGGTTAGCGGAGTAGGGAGAGTGGGTGTCTAGCCACTTTAAAGCCACAAGATAGTGCGGAATCCAACCACTTTTGCAAATAAGATCAATAGCCTTTTGGTGTGGGAGTATGAAACTCCTACTTGGTTGCCCCTACCAAAAAAAATAATTAAGTTGTGATTTTTAGTCCTAGATAACCAGCAAAGTAGTTAGTATTACGTAGAAGTAGGTCATATAATAATTAGTGAAAGCGGGTGAATGCTTAACTAGTTAATTAGTGTAAAGTGGTGATAAAATTGGGCCTTAAAACTACCAACGTTGTGCCCGGAAAAACCTAGAAAGAATGCCCGGGAAGGATTTCCGGGACAGAAATCCAAATCACCACTAAAAACTAAACTAGCTAGTCAAAGTCTTTATCAACTAGATAAGATACTTAGTAGTGTTAGTTTTAGTAGTAGTTGTTTCGGTTTTTACGTTGTTGTTGTAGAAGTTTTAAGTTCCTATTTGAGATAATAGGCACTTAAAGTTATCTGAGGAAACGATTAAATATATATATATATATATATATATATATATATATATATATATATATATATATATATATATATAAATCAAGTACCCGAGTACCAACCCGAGTATGGGCAGCGTACAATATCAACCGGGCCGGGACTCGGAGACCTAGGTACCCAAGTACCACGGCCTTTTCCTGGCCAACAAGCCTCCGGCGGTTTTCCCTCCTGACCTCCTCCCACTCCAGGCGCTCCTCTTGTTTTTTTCCTCTCACTAGTTTTTTTTCTCCTCTCTCTCGTAGTCTCTCTCTCTCCTTCTTTGGGAGCTGGGTTTTTTAGAAGTTGGAGGGGAGAAGAAGAAGTTGAAGATGAAGAAGTTGAAGAAGAAATAGTTGAAGAAGGAGGCGGTGCAAGGAGATTTTTAGGTTGTTGAAGGAGGTATGAAAGAAGGGCGCGGAAGTTAGGGTTTTGGAAGAGAGTTGGTGGCATCTAACGTTTGAAGCTTCAAACCTAGGGTTTTGAAGAAGATTGTGGTGGAGGAGGCTTTTGACACAACGGAGGTGGAGATTCTTAGGCATGGAGGTGGTGCAAGGAGATTTATGGCCGCGGCAAGAAGATTCAGAGGTATGAAGCCGTATGGGCTGCGTACCGTATTAACCCAAGTATGGACGGCGTAGCGTATCAATCCGCGTACCGTACCAAACCCGCCATCTTTTCTTCCAAGAAATTCACCGTGTCTCTTGCATCATGCAGCTTCCGCCACAGATTGTGGAGTTGTTCAGTTCACAAAGCTCTCTTGATAACAACGCCTGCGCCATTCCACTCCCCCTTCCCATGTCGCGTTCCAAAGTAATTCCATTCCAAAAGACAACCTTCTGTAAGCCCTGCATACCTACTAACAAAGTACATAGACCTTGCACCATTGAATTGTCCGGCGCACCCGTCGCTCCACACCCAATGTTGGTTCACTTGTATACCACGAGACTTCAGTCAATTCCAATGCCTCAACAAACAATGCTATACGAACAAGGTATCATGGGTTCTATCATATGAAATGTAGAAATGGGTCTCTTTTACTACGCCATCAATATTAGGCACATGACGGAATGTAGTGTGCACTAAAATTGTAATTTGCGTAGATTGCCAATGCATGGATTGTATCTCATTCTGGATGTCAAAGGTATAATTTTTGGCAAAATCAACATGAGATAGTATGGCATCAGTAGGCAAATCATCCATGCTAAGTCGGCATTGCACATCCTGACATCTAGCAACAAAATTATGGGTTATGAACTTGTGCAGCCGGGGCACAAGGTACTCAAAGAACTGAGTTGGAGATGTCTCCATGTAAACCTCTCCAAGGCGTTTCCGTGTTTCTCGTCCTCGTTGACTCCTACCACCCCCAAGTAAAAACGCCGCCACTTCAATTGGAATGTTGATGGCAATGACTCACGCGGACAGATAGGAAGCGTATGCCCTCTACAGCTAGTACATGTTCCCATCAAGCACTCCAAGTGATGGAACTCCCATGTGTTCGGCTTTAAGCACACCATTACCTCCCACAGTTTTGTAACCCCATGAAACTTATTTAAATGTGATGAACATCCATGAGAATCTACATTGTGACACACAATGCATGCGCAATCGCAAGAAATATCAGCGTGGAATCCTTGTGTGGCCTCTCTGGCTAACGATAAGGCCTGTCGAAGCATATCTTGCTCAACGTGGTATTTACAATAGCATACGTTGCGGTCATTGCATTTTTTAACGAAGTAAGGCCGCATTCTCTCAAACGCTTGCATGCAAATGGGCTCATTAGGATGTGCAGCCTTGAACCTCTCATACAAGGACGCCTGCCAAAGAGAGTGCCCAAATTGCATGTCAGCAATGTGCAAAATATACCTCACGAGTATGTACAACGACTGTAGAAGTATAACATCAGACTACAAAGATATGTCAATAATCTAAAAGTATACATCCTGACTTAGACATGTGAATATATACCTTGTTTTTTATACTATGCAAATGAGTAGATAAGTATTACAAATACTTGTACAAAATATATTATAGTATATTAGCAAAGTGAACTATGTTCTAGGATACCATGGTCCAGTGTCACAAGTATAGCTATAGACTATGTGGGGACATCAATAACCTCAATAGTATTCAAAAAGTGTCTATAACTCTACTTGAAGGGTGTGTTGTGGAATAACCGAAGCCTATTGCAGAGGACCACGTCGGTATGACAACACACTGCAGGTGATGAGGCTTTACTTTACAAGTGTATCACATACTCACAGGGAATATGTACGCGGACAAGTTTAGCATATTGGAGTCTACACCAGTATCAACAAGGACCACCCATGTATTCCATTGAACTACTGCTGTTAATTACGCACCAAAAAGTACCATATAATTATAACCTTGGGTATAGAAAGATACAAGGAATGTGTATCAAAGGACTACTGGAATGTTTAACGACGACAACAATGGGATGTTGAAGATACTAAACATGCATGATACTATGATAGTGGTCGAATTACAAATGGGACCACCTTGAATATTCACATATAACCAGAGAGGGTGCAGGGAAGTACCTGACTATTAAGCAACAAGTGCGTTGGATGACTTTCGTACACCCTTTTTTCTACCCGTTTTCTCTTGACATCCTTCTTATTAAGACTAACTTGAGTCTCCTTAGACCGCTACTCCTTCACAAGCTCCCTTGTATAAATCGACAATACAGCCCTCTTTCTCCGCTCAACAAGCTTGAAAATCGACGATCGAGTGGATTGTAGGCTTCGCCGTCGATGCATGGCTGCAACAATGTTCCGTGTTTTTGTACGAAGGACCCTCGATATCGCACGTACTCTTGTGCCATCAGTATTAATAGCAGCATCAAATAGTGCCTTCCTCCTCACTAATTTTTCTCTACAGCATGGGTTGTTGAGGAGCTACAATTCGTTCCTGTAGGATTGAATGATGGCATGGCTAGTTTTTGCATCATCCTGATGACGGTAACGTGTGGGCAAATCGGGAACTATAATTTTGTTAGACAAAATTGACTCCAGTACAACCTGTTAGAACTCTAAACCCTCGCTAGTAGCTTCGAATTCCTTCAAGATGAATTCAAAAATTTGTGCAGAGACTCTATTCACATCCCTATGTCCAGAATTGTTTCCACCAGGGTCCTCACTGGCAACAGGCAATTGCAGGGACCGCTCCACCAAATCCCTCTTTCTCGCTCTACAACGTCTTTGACGTTCAACTGTTTTCTCCTTAGCTAAAGCAACCTCTTCATTGGATGGTCCACTAGGTTCAAGCCTAGCTACATGCCTCCTAACCATCCTGTAACGCTAACATAACAAAAGTATGTGAATACCATGTCTCTTAGAGAACATGCAAAAACCACATTCTGGGAAACTGAAAGCATTTCAACACATTTAGTGAACCAATTTCTGAGACATGAAGATTACATAATGTTCGTAGAGAGTCACATGAAGGTACCTGGGATTTTAGAAGCTTCCTTAGAACAGGCGCCTAACTTCTCAGTGGGCTAAAAATTCCATACATGATTTTCAAAGTGCATCTGTACAATGTCAATGTCTAAAAAAATCATCATAAAAAGAAAGAACCAATGAAGAAGCACAAACTTCCCAAAATGCACAGCCACAAATATGCTACCCCGCACAGTGTTCGATATGAGCTAGGGACACTCAAGAATGGCATTTCATTGATGGGGAATGTGGACTTTAATTTGTCACTTATTCATTCTCATAATGTTTTGGTTCAGTTTTATACCACCAAGTGATTTAGAGCATGTTTATTGTAGAAACACACGTCTCTATTTACTCATGAGCACTGCAAACTGACTGCATGCCCGATTATAGCTGACCATATTCAAAATATAGATCAATTTTGAAATGGGGATTTGCAACTAAGTTCCACACACTCATAACTATCAAAACATGGCAGAATGCGACATAGAGACATACCTTGAAGACCTCAGTTGGCATATATCGACCAGATATTTGCAAACCCTCTTTCTTGTAGTCGTCAAAGGTATATTGTCGTCTGCAATTTTCTAGACTTCGATCAATTCCAAGTACTACATTGGCGCTGGGATCTAAAACTTGTTCAAAGATTCCCTAAACTGTTTAGATTGCAAAAAACCACGTTAGTATGAAGGAAACCGTATATCTTTTCAGCAATAATTTTATCACTAGGTAGGAGAAGAAGATGGTCTAAACCTGTACATGTTTGCGCTGGAAGAAGATGTCAATGCAGATCCTGGCCAAATTGTAATTGACAGAGCAAACAAAGTTTGAAGGTCTGCAAAGTGGAGAAGACGGCCCTCTACCAATTACAGCGAGTAGATCTCTGAGCTACAGTCGCATTGATTAGATCTGGTGCAGTAATGAACCAAGATTGGCGACTCAAGTTCTCAACGTTCACAAATCCGGGAACTTCAGGCCGGCGGTTGCACATCACCTACGTTAATTGGGAGTTGTGCACTACAAATTCTGGGGAAAGGCGCCGATAAATATGGAATGACTGGAAGACCACACGTGTGGAATTTTTATTGGCACAATTCTGACACAACATTAGTATATTGAGATACTATGGAGGCTGCAAAGATACAAAATATACTTTGCAGTATGTTCGTTTAGTCAGGACACCCTATCTTTAATTTTAAAGTAAATGATGGAATTTCAAATTTTTTTAACAAAGAACAAATGGGTCGAGATTAGAGTTTGTGTAGGGTGTAGAGCCCCAATTTTTTTTAAAAGCCAACATTAACCCCCATTTTTAAGTGCTCTGAAAAATCAGCCCATTTTTTGATGTTACAAGCAAATTTAAGTCTCGGATCATAATTTTTCATTTGGAATGATCGAAAAGGAGATGTTTTGCATGTAATCTAAAAGTTTTGTAGAACTGTGAACTTCTGGTCTCCCACAAGAAGTATATTTGTTACATTTTTAAAACTGTGACAAATATATAGTAATTACAAATATACTTCTTCTCGTTGAACTGTAGACCGGTTCGATGAATTTTTTTGATGTGTGTGATGGCAAGGAAGTCATGAATCACATTTTGTAGACCAACATCTGAAACCAAAGCAAATTGGGCATGTGACGCGAAGGAGAAGTTGTGACATGGAAAAAAATGGATTGTGATAGTTTATTCGTACCACCTTAGTCGACTACCACCCATGTTCCAAGACTTTCTTCACTCCATATGTCATGCACTTGTATGAGTATCACAATCGTCTAAATCCAAAAGAGAAGAGGATGTGGAGACAAGGGATGGCTCCTCAGGTTCATGTTCCCCGGGCCCATCTCCAACACACGGAGCTCCGATTGGCGTTACCGGCAATTCCACTCGAAGCTTCATCATCTGAGGCAATCTTGAGTGAGGATAGCTCCTCCCAATCTCATTGGGAGAAACCACCACGACTACCTCGGTCATTCAAGAGTCTCACTCTCGTAAAGAACATAGTGAAGTTTTCCTGAGGATGACCTGGGATGTCGAACAAATTGAGATGGAGCTTTTGGAGGCAAGGACTCTTCAAAGGACTCTCCGAAAGGTATTTGGAGTGGAGAACACCAAAGATATCTTGGCTGCAGCCCAAGAAGATCGGGAGCAATTGACCAAAGTGAAGAATGATCTCCGGATATCACAGAAGGAGCATCTTGACACAAAGGCCAAGGCTCAAGAAACCATGGTGGCATTGACCAAGTTACTTGCCAGTCAAACGAGTGCCACCACGCCATTGCAAGCCCGCAGCCCGCCCTGAAAAAAGAGAAGATTTGTCCATGACAGTTTTCTTTCTTCAGAGGAAAATGTTCCACCCAGAATGTCTAGTGAGTCGAGGAGACTCTCCATCCTCAAAGGAGTGGGGTGTGAAAGTTTACAATAGAAAACGAGGCCTTCCGATAAAACCTACCAGGAAGAAATCGGTTGACCTTCCTTTCTCTCCACCGGATTCTTTGGTTGAGCCATATTTGTTGATCTAATGGAGACTCGTCATGTTTCTTTAGATACATCTAATCTACCGATGGATACTACCAATCTACCGGTAGACCTCCCGGTTGAGACTTCCAACCTTCCGGTGGATTCTCTTGACCATGTACCCGTAGGTACTCCCAACCTTCTTGTCAATCCCCCTATGGATCAACCAGAAGAAAATTCCACTCATCCGGATGAGTCTTCCGGTTGAGCCTTTGTTACATGATATGTGTCATTGTTGATTTATCCTATCGGTGATGGGATGTTGTTAAAGTTGCTAGACTTAAACACTACCGTGAGAGTAGTGATGTTGATGGGGCCCCATTGTGGACTCGGTCGCTACCACTTGAGTGATTTCTCCAGCTACTTACTTTTGGTAGAGAATGTTTTACCGGCAGGGTTGTTCCGGCGTCCGTTCGTTCGGTTGTCTGTCCGATAGAGGTTGTTGTCTGTCCGGTAGAGAATATTCTAGAATATTCGTGTATACTTGGGTATATTCGGAAATATTCCTATAGATTTGGGGCATATTCTCTGGAATATTCTAAGCATTTGTCCGTTAAGGGTGCTGTCCGTCCTGTCCGACTGTCCAATTGTCTGTCCGCCCGCTGTCTTTGGGCCCCTGTGCGTCTATGTAGACAACCCTGTTTACCGGTCTCGGACTGAGAGTCTTCCGATTTACTGGTCTACCGATAATCCGCCAATGACTAGGCTGCCCTTGATTTTAGAATCTAGATGCCATTTTCACCTTTTGGGGATCCAATTTTGGAAGGTAGCTAGTGACCTTTGTGTACTTAAGGAGCCTTGGGCTCTTCGTTTAAGTACTCTTCTCTTTGTTTCTTTGCTTGTCTCTTGCCTTCATTGCTTGTGTCTAGAGTTTTTGTTGAACTTCTATGAGTAGAGAGGGAGAGGGTTGAGTCCTATGAGCCCAAAAACTGGCTCACAATGACAAATGGGTTAGAAAACTCACAATTTAACAGTAGAAAGTAGTGAATCGTGTTAAGAGGTTAAATTAACTGATGATTTTTGTCTAAAGTGGCCAACTAGCCTCTTAATTTGCTAATTCTCAAGTAAGAAGCAATATTATGGCAATTAATTATTTTTATGTGGTTAGCCAAAAAAAAAAGGTTAAAAAAGGAGATAAGAAAGAAAAAAGAAAATAAAAACCTTCTCAATAATTAGAAGGGCCACAATTAACCCCGATGTTTTTTAACACACTTATGGGGGTTGAAGGAGGAAGAAAAAAAAAGGAAAAAATATAATAGAGAACAGAATAAGGAGGCATAAAGCCAAAAGGAAAAAAATAAGCCAAAAGGAAGTTAAAGGCTTGACACTAAAGCCTCCACCAATCACTATTTTAATTAGGATGGTCACATGCAAATGGTGACATGAGGTTAAGGTAGATTTAGGTAGAGTTAGAACCTTGGAATTAGATAAAGTGGCCTCAATTATTTGAGGCCCATGTGCTTGCCTTGTGACAAAAGATTAAAATTAAAAGAGGATTATTCATAGAAAATTAGAGCACCTCGAAGTTGTGCAAAAAAGGGGTTAGGGAGAGAAAGTAGCTTGGAGGCTAAGTTTTTTTGGAGCTAGCCATGGAAGGTGGCGGCTGAGATCGTGCGCGACCAAGGGTACGAGGGAACGAACGTAGAGAACTCGAGAGGGGAGCCGGCTGCAGCCCCACGGTTACTCTGAGCGGAGCTTGGTTGTTGTGTGTGGGGGGTTGGATCAGATCGAGAGGGAGAGCAAGAACAGAGCTGAAGACCCCGGCTGGAGTGTGTGTGGACTCTAGTTAGATCGTGAGCGCTGGAAGCCCTAGCTGTAGAGACGAGGAGCCGGAAGCCCTGGCTAGAGTGAGTGTGGGAAAAATCTTGGAGGTGTGTGTACATTGGAACCACGAGAGCTAGAGGCCCCAACCGTGAAGATTGTGAGCGCTGGAGCGAGCTGTGAAGATTTTGAGCGCAAGAAATCCTGCGTGAAGACCACCGAGAGTGCAGGAGCACGCAGTGAAGATCGTGAGAGCTGGAGGCCCAAACCGTGAAGATCGTGAGCGCCGAAAGGAGCTGTGAAGATCATCGCAAGCGCTGGAGCCAGCTGTGAAGGTCGTGAGCGCAAAGAGCTCCTATGTGACGACCACCGCGAGCCTTGGAGGAGCTGTGAAGAACGTGAGCGCCGGGAGGAGCTGTGAAGATCACCGCGAGCGCTGGAGCGAGCTTTGAAGATTGTGAGCCCAAGGAGCCCCTATGTGAAGACCACCGCGAGCGTTGGAGGAGCTGTGAAGATCGTGAGCGCTAGAGGCCCCAGTTGTGAAGGTCGTGAGAGTTGGAAGCCAGCTGTGAAAGTTGTGAGCGTCGTGAACGAGCTGTGGAGAGATCGCCGAGAGCGAGGAACCGGCTGCGAGGAAGCTCGACTCCTGATCAGGGAGCTCCTTTTCCTCCCAACCATGTTGATCTCTTGACTTGTTGGTGTCGGAATCCCATTGTACCCGTTGCATGCATGAGCGTAGGACACAAAAATTTCCAGTCTTAACTTTTGTGCGAAAGCGATGCAATAATTTGGATAAGATAAGGGTTCCTTAAACCTAAGATGTGAACTTTGATCTTGCATGACATTCAGTCCTTGAGCAACGAGATCGTACATGTGTATGTGTGGTGTATGAGGTCGTGAGTCGGTGTGCATGAGTAAATGTGAATGTATGTGGATGGGGTGAAGCACTGTTGTCCGCATGCGTGTGAGGTTCCCGTAGTTGGTTGATCATTTGGAGAGTTCCATTGTTTAAATCACAAGAACTTAGTAAGGTTAGGAGGAAAAAACGTTTAATTCGGAGTTACCATCTAGGAGTTAGGGCTAAGTAAAGTTCTGGAAATATGGGAAGGCCTGTCTGCTGTTGGCTGCCTGTGGGAGTCGTGTATCAATCCTGACTTGGTTTTAAGTGGCCTAATCAAGTTAATAAGTATTTGTTAATCCTTTTAAAGAAATTTTTTTGAATTTTGGAGCCATAAGACAAAAGATATGAGCGTTTAAAGTCAGACCATAAGGCAAGGGCAGAAATCATCCCCTATTCATCCATGTTGAAGCAAGTCACACTTAACCACGTGGTGGAAATCACTTCACCCTATTGTGATGTACGCATGTATGTGCTTGGATGTTGGTCGTATAAGGGTTGAGTCCTTAAAGTAGGACCTTGTGTACAAAATAGACTTCCCATTAGGGGGGGCTTTATTTGGCTCACAAGTCCTTCGAGTGAGTCTTTGCTAAGATGTCCAAGGTTGTGGCTTGTTGAGTGTTACATGATTGAATGTGAGTTGAGGCTTCTGGAGGTAGTAGGATATCTAAGTTAGATAGGTGGAGTAAGATCCGAGATCTACTCCAAACCGTTGACCGGTTGGATCGGGAAGAGTTGCTTACCGGATGGGATCCCGGAAGCCCACGGCTATTTATGTTAGCCTCCCATAAGTGAGAAGTGTTTGGATCGGTGGGGAGGAGGGGTGATATCCCCCCTCTTGGACCACCGGGAGAACACCCGGCTAAGCTTGAGTCCGGAGTAGTCCAGGGTTTCTACCCTTACAGTGGATGAGGTCCCTTGATCCCCGTGAAAGGTTGTCTTACTTATGTGAATTGCTTAGCATTAGACTATTGTGATTCTTGTATCTTCTTTGTTTAATTCATTAGGTGTGGTTGTGGTTGAAACCCGGCTTTGCGTGATTGATTTGTTGGGACTATTTTTCGATAGATTGTGAAGGCCGGTAAACTAGCTGCAACCTTTAAACTCTTTCAAGGTATAGAGTTAGATTGTGGATATTGTGGCTTTTGGACTGTGAGAAGGGAGGGCAGTGACTTTTCAGGCACTATAAAAACTTACCGGAAAACTACTCTGACGTTCAACTGAGTTTAAACTAAACATTTGTAGATACTTATTACCGCTCACTAAGGTACCGGGGAAGCATCCTCCGGGATGTGCTGAGGTATTAAGTGTGAAGTGTCGTTAAGATTTAGAGAGTTTGACATACGATAAAAATCCCTAGAAACGATATGGTTAGGTAGGCTCGCTTAAGGTTAATTTTGGTTAACTTCAAGAATTACGAACTACTAGACTACGACGATGCTCCTTTGTTTTCAACAAATGCCATAATGTCGATAATTGTTAGATTGTACCAAACAACTTAAATTTTGTGTCACATACAATGCCATATTGACGTTGAGATAATTTTTTTATTGTTTTGACACTGTAGTGTATTATTGTTTTTAGGATCAAATGAATAATTTGTATTTCAACAAACATATATATTTGTTGATCTCTATTGCAAAGTACCTCATCAGTTACATGTGCAAACATCACAATTGTGCAACTGTGGTGCTCAAAAGCACTAACAAGAATTAAGAGTACATTTATGCTCCCTACGTCCTTGCGTCTAAGCGATCGTGGAGGATCTTTGGATATCCATTGCATGATGGTTCTCCAATAATTCAGGGTTTGCAAGTCCATCTACCCAATGAATAGCATGTGATGTATGATGTAGACAATAATTTGGCAGATATTCTAATTGCATAGCAAGCTAGGAAGACAAATCAGATGAAATGATTAAGGCAAATCGGACGGTTTTGCTCGCCAAAGTGACATCTTATGTAGACCTTCTTTCATGCTTTACGTAGAAGCTAGAGAAAAATTGAACAATTCCAAAGCGGTTTTGCAATGATATGTTTATTTCACTAATCATGCGGCGGATGAGAGATACTTCTTCCGAACAATTTTGACGGCGATACACGGTGCAACATCCTTTCCAGACCTGCATACTTTAAAGGTGTTGTTTTTTTATACCTTCAAGGTTGTTTACGTTGCGTGTATAATTCAAGATGACAAAAAAGGTGGAAGAAATGCCTCCGTGAGGCTGCAATGATGCAATTAGGTGCTCATATCCATTTGTTTTTCAAAACCATGATAACGCATGGACTAATAGCACACCCACGATAACTATGGGAGCACTTTTGTGAAAGTTTCTTAGATGATTGTAGGCATTAATCAGAGCAGAATATAGTAGAGCAACCATTACAAGAGCATATTCATAGTTTTGCCATTGAACCTAATTGATCAAATCCTTGCAACATTTGACAAGTTGGAAAATTTCTATTTGCAGCAACCTGTGTTTTCTATAAAAGAATTGCTACCTAGTCGACTCATTCTGGTGAAGCTCAATTGAGAAAAGTGATTGAACAACAAATTGAAACTTTGAAAGATAAACAACGTAACATCTACTGAAAGATCATGTAATCAAGTGCGTTTGATGTCACCATCAAGATTTTATTGTTGTTGAACTTGTCACGTTAGTTGATGGCCGTGGTTGTTAGGCTCTATATAGCTTGTTAAGAGTCAATAGTAGACTTAGTATAGCCAAGACGGCCATGTATCGGCTATTGGGGAGCTAGACTAGTGTTTTTAGACTGTTAAAGGTGTGAACGGAGCTATTATGGGGCTCTTTTGGGGTGGTTGTAACTCTTGGCCGCCCCTTTGCTTCTTCACTCTCTTCAAGTCTTGCATGTTTTTGTAGTTTGAGTTGATAGGAGTTGGAGCATGTTGTTGTAGATGATGGTTGGTGGTTTGCCAACCTTTTTACAAAGTGTTATTCCTTTTCACAAGCATTTTTGCGAGACTAATCCCATTGAGACAAAGCAGGAGTTTTCTTGGAGTTTGAGGAAGCTTATTATTGGATGGTTGTTTATCCATGCCTTGTTTTAGTCTAGATTTGCCTAAAAGCATTTGTATATGGTGTACCGTTGATAGGCTTATTGTTTACGACACCTTCTATTAGCGGTGTAGAGCGACACGGCAAACTGGATGGTGTTGGAACTTGGAAAGATGTATTTGGAAAATTTCAACTCAAAGTGAATGCATGCACAAAATCAAATTGTAGTAGCAGTTGATTTTTATGAAATTGCTCTTTTGTTGCTATACAAAGGCATGAGCACTCATTTGAAATTTAAAATAACAATTGTCTTGAACCCTACTTTTGTAAGCAGAATTTGTAACTAAAGTGATTTGGTAGGACATATATTATGCATCAAGTTCATTCTTTGAGATAAGGCGCTTATGGTCAACAAGCTTATTTTAAAGTTGTTGTTGGAACACGGCTGTTGCATGTGCATCCCCTTGAGTGTTTTAAGTGACCAAAACACCCCAAGTGGTGACTCATGTATCATTCGAGGGATTCAAGTGAAGCTAGCTAGGTTTGGACAATCCGGTCATGACTCCTACCTAAATTCCTCTTATTTTTCATATTCAATCTAGCTCAATCCAATTACCTCACCCTTCCGGTTATCTGGATTACCTCTCCTCACTTTCCTATTTCCGGTTTTAAATCCGGATCCGGGAATATCAAACCACAAGTAAGAGTAATCAACTTTAATTTTCTCTCATGACGTTAGCTATTGGAGGACGCGTCCTATTTGAAGAAGGACGGTGTACAAAACTCTCCTCTTGTAGAATAGAGTGGCAAAAGACTCCATTATCAATCCAAACACTCCTACACATAACAAACACACGCACTGGGGTGGTGTCTACCTCCTCACAACTGTGGGGACGTTGCCGGACAGGCAGTCACGCAATAGGTATTCCGACCCTTTGCTTACTATAATGACGGGAATCCTAGAGAATTTTGGACCCGGTTATGACCAGTTACGGTTTCTAATCTTCTCGCGGAATTCCAGAGAGACCCGGATCTTTCACCTCTTTCTTTCCACTGCAATCCAGGCTTCAGGAAGGTTACACAACCACGCGGAATGGGGTATGTCCGTGACAAGGACCACTTTGAAGCTCACATAAAAAGAGATAGATAGGTGTCAAGTTTAAGGACACAAAATTAACATTTGAAATGGGCAGCGCATCTCATACAACTTTAGGAACAGTGCCCCGTAGTTGGGTGCTTGCAAACCCTCTTCCTAACACTAAGATAACGGGAACCAGATTCTAGTTGCAACGGTGGCCATGCAAGGCATCCGACCTACACACCAAAACCCAAATCACTCGAATCCGTAATCTTCCGATGCTCTCACAAACAGGTTAACAAACGAGACCCTAACAGCCTTGCGACTAACAACTAAATATCCTCCCTTCTGAAGCAAAATACAAAACCTCGAACCCCACGATGACCTCCTATCCATTGGACAAAACGGTCCCTAACAACTGCGCTACCACTCCCTAGCTATCACCGACCAAATCCAAAAGTTACGGATCAGATCCACTTTTTCCGGAACAAGTTCTGATTCCGGGTAAAAATCCTAATTACCGGGTCATCACCGTGACCGTTTAATCCTACTAGTAGACTTCTAACTACCTACGGCTAGTTTCTTGCGCACAAGACCGGGTGTGGCCCTACTCCTTGTCTTCTTGATTCTAATCTTTGTCATCCTGCGAAGAGTTCGAAAGCTTCACCGTCGAAGTTCCAACTCGGGGTGATGCCTCTTCTTCTTCGCCTTTGTCTTTCGGCTTCTGCACCTCAATCCGTTGGCTTGCAGACGTCCTCTCCTCCACTTCCCGGGTAATAGTCCGTGAAGCTGACCAAGTTTGCCGCATGGGGCTTACCCTCTCGGAAATAGAAACGGAAACGGAAACGGAAATGCCTCTTGGAATCCCGTGAGTGCGGAGTGTCATCCTCCACCTTGCTCGTCTTTCCCTTCCAAACTTTCACCTTCAATTGAGCTAACGGAGGGAGCTCGTCCTTCCGCTTTTTGGGTTCCGGACCAGGAGTTCGGAATTTTGCTTTTGGTTCCAAAATCGTAAGCACTTTTGGAAGCGCCTCCGTCGGCTCTGAGTTGGGAGACATCTTCCGCTTATCATTCTCAATGTCGCGGAAGATCCTTGGGTGGATCTTCCGGCACTCCTCCAACACCTTTTCCATCTTTGAATGGTACTCGACGAGCACCCCGACGAGCTTCTTTGCTGCCAGACCATCAAATTTTAGGGCCTCGTTCAATCCGACTTCAAACAGCCTCACCATCAGCAACATGTCATCCGATTGATGCACTAACTTTGTTACACGGGGGAGAGCAAGCGCGGAATAGTTAGCTTTCCCCATCGCCGCAACCGACTCCTAGTCCTTCTTGTCCATGGTCGTCTTCATCTTCCGGTTTCAGTTCTCCAAGGAGACGAGGCGAGCCTCCAATTCCTGTATGTTCCAGTGTTGCAGGGTCCACTCCATATGCCCGCACAGCTCATTCGCTCCCACGTCACCCACAATCCGGCATGCCTGAGCTAGGATCACTTCGATCCGCTCGTAGCTTTCCTTGGCCTTCTCGTACCCTTCCGCGATCATGTTGATAGGGTCTTCATCCTCTCTCTCCTTGTTGACCTTCTTGCGGATTGAAGGCGTGGTGTTGATCCTCTTGGTTTGCTTCCTCCTCTTCCTCATGTTGGCTGATGCCGGTTCAACGTTGTCTTCGGAGAAATCTGAATCCAAATCCGATTCCTATTTGGGTTCCGCATCCGGTTCCGCATCCTCCCAGCCGTGGCTTGCCAACACCTTAGCCGTCTTGTAGGCGGTCTTTTCGTTGTCGCGCAGCAGGTCCTCGTGTTGGTAGAGGTGATACAAGAATGGGAAGATTGGGGTAGGTCGCACCTTTCCCAATCCGATTAGAAATTTTCCCAATAATTTCCCTACGATATCTCCCCATGCCACCTGCCTCTCACCTATGTACGCTCCTCAGATCGTGTTGGCCAATGTCGTGGTCGTCTTAGAGGGCCGATCCGGATACAAGATCGAGAGTAAGAACTCCATCACCTTCCCGATCCTCGGATCCTTGCAGCCCGCCACAATTAGTCCATCCTTCGGATCTGCTTTCCGAGTGAACTTCCTATCAATGAATGACTCTCTACGAGAACACATACCTTCTCCTCGTGTTGAGAATCCGTACACGGCACTCCACATTGTCGAAGTCCACTTCTCCGGCCTCCTCCGGATGGTGCCCTCAAACTCGTTGGAGACTCCATCTAGTAGCTCCCGGACCATCGCGTTGTCTCTGAAACCCCATGGCTGCTCCCGGAATTTGAAGCTGCCCATCCTCTTCAGATCCGCTTCCAGCGCCTTTCGGTCGCTCTCGGATTCGGGAATCACCGGAACCACAGTCCAAAGATTCATGATTGACTAAGTCGCCGCCCTGCTACTGATCGCCTTTTTAAGCGTCATCTCAGCAATCCCTCGGCTGAATTCAGACCCAGGTTCTTCCCAAAAAATCCGCAAATGAATCCACATTCAAACCCTAACCCGCACTTCCCGATTCTCAACCCGCAAACGGCAGCAATCCTGGCTACAACGCTCTCACGCACAAACCCTCAGCTACCCACGCTCGCTTGCTTGCCGCTAACCAACCAAAAATACACTAAGCAAGATGAGACGAAGAACCCTGGGATTATCTATTTATTCCCAATCCGGTAATCATTACCAGAATTCGAACCGCGGCCGGTTATGACCATTGAATTTGGTTACGATTCTGACCGTTAGATCCTAATCCTGGTGATAACCGATCGAGACCGGATTCTAGTCACCGATACCCGGATTCTTTCTTAGCGTTTGTAGCCTTTCTGATCTTAGGCAACGAGGACTTACGATAGTTTTAGTAAAACTATCTATTTATAATGGGGATGTTCCTAATTTCCAAAATAACACCACCCATTCTTCCTTGACTTATACTAAGACAACAATTCTTCAAAAACTAGGTTCCGACAGCTGTGGATAGTACGCTCCACCATATTACTAGGTAGGATGTGCCTTTTGAAGGAATCACTTTTGTGATAAACGGTAGTTTTAGGCAAGTTCTATGAATTGCGTTTTTGAAAGGACTTGTAGCCAAATGTTGTTGCAACATCAATAAATGAGTTTTACATGTGAGAATACATCAAACTTTGCATTTTACGTTGAAATATGCACACTATTGCAGCCTCTACAATGATTGTTGTCTTATAGAATATGACGTTTGTGGATTGACTTTTGGCGCTTGGAGATGGCAAGAAGAACATTGTTGAAGAATGTAACATTTGATGTTTGCCAAATATGGTCTTACTTTGGCAGACCATGAGGGCCTTAATTAAAGCAATTATTCCAAAATTGCAACTTGGCGTGGTAGGATGGACCTTTTTGGCAACCGCAACATTCTTGCAACACCCAATGATGGCATGGAAAAACATCAACGTTGTTGTGTTTGACATGGTGTCTTGGACAACTCAAGTTTATTTGAGCAATGACAAGGTCAACAACAAAGATGGTGCCAATGAGATTTTAAGCGAGTTTTGAATATGCTGGAAGTCAGTGGATAGCCACCTCAAAAGGATATGCTCAAAGCTGGTACACCTGTGATGCTTCTCCATAATTTAGATGCATTTAGGGAACAATAGCATGCCATCATATTTATTGTATGCCACTACTCGACTCGACAGATTGAAGCAAAAGTCCTCACAAGTGATTATGCGGAATAGATCGCATTCATACCACAAAATTCTTTGATTACTGAGTGTGTTGGACTTCTTTTTCTAATACACAACAAGCAATTTCCACTTCCCATTACTTATGCCATGACTATCAACTAATATATTGCATTTTCGCATGCAACGGCTTCTGAAAACGTTTTTAATGCTTCTAGAGAGAGAATTGGGTCAAGATGACAAAAGTGTGATGTTCAATATTATTTATAGCAAAGTGTTTTTATGCTTGTAGGCATTCCATTAAGCTCGTAATATTTCTTGTAGAAAGACGTGATAATTGTAGTTTTTTATTCATAAAATTTCTTGTACCCAACATGACAAATAAAGAAACTATTGAAATT
This sequence comes from Bryoerythrophyllum caledonicum, assembly GCA_963971425.1. Classification (NCBI taxonomy): domain Eukaryota; kingdom Viridiplantae; phylum Streptophyta; class Bryopsida; order Pottiales; family Pottiaceae; genus Bryoerythrophyllum; species Bryoerythrophyllum caledonicum. The sequence continues at coordinate 4,072,082 of OZ020518.1, read as the reverse complement.
AGAGTTAAAAACAAAAGCTCCATGGATACCATTTTAAAGAGTGACCAATGTACTTAGAGTCCATATCTAGGCCACACAAAATTTTGCACATTGCTTCCATATTTCCGAACAAATGAAGATTAAATTGAACAAAGTCTAAATGTAAAAAATTATCTACAAAATAGAATGCAATCCACGTGAAATCCATTACAAAATTATAGACACTATGGAAATAAATTTTAGAAGAAATTAGCTTTCTGATACGGAAGTTGGAAGAGGTGGACACTCATTTCACACCATGGACATAAACAGAATCCGACGGTGTGTCATCTATGGGTCTTTCTACAAAAGTTGTTATCTTTGCAATATTTAATATAGTATATTCTTGCTAGAAATCATTGGAGAACATGGATTCAAATCCTCTTTGTCTCTAAAATCCACTTTGTCGGATTATATAATGTTGTTGGCTCCAAATACATTTTGTGATGGTCATTTATAATGATTTTTTTCAAGTGCCCGGATCTTCTAGACTTTGTTTGTAATTTACAACAAATGCAACCTTAGTATTCCTTGCTAATGCATCTACAAACCCTATTACATATTACTCAATATTGTTATTTAGCATCACAATTTGCCACATTGAATAGATGTTCATTTTTTTCATAAAATGGGCTTATGTCATTGATGGACATCCAAAATTGGTTGTTTAGCCATATGTCTCCAAAATTAGGCCACCTCCATTTTATCCACTTCCATCAGCAAGAGCCTGCAACCACATTATCATGGCCAACTTCACTCAAATTTTGCCCATGTTGTGTTTTTATTATTAGTTTTAATTTGCACACAATTATTTTCCTCAACTTTAGTATCACATAAAAATTTCTAATCACCTTCACCAGCACTTGAATCAAAGTTCAAACCAAAGATTTCATTATGGGCATTCTACACCTCCTGTAATTCAATTGATTTTTTTTCCTCTCCATGGAAAGCCATACATCCGATAGGACTACGCGAATGGTTTGGTACTCTAGTCTTGATTTTTTTGGAAAGTTATGGACTTTATAAATAGATTATAGAAGAATGTTTGATTGCGGCAATGTTTTATTTTTAAAAATATAACTTATAAGCAACTTGGAAGTCAAAATATAAAGGGTGCAATGCGCTTCCACTATGGATCAAAACATAATTTGATAGTACATTGAGCTGTTGCAAGGTAGAGCTATTGAAGAGAATGGTATGTGCAAACTCCATTGCCATTACAAACTATACCCAAAGTTTTCCAACTTGCTTGAGATTGTCCCAATCTAAATCATCTTTATTTTTATTTTTTAAATCTCCCTTTCTTCTTGTATTAGAAAGTTTCTATGAAATTCCTTGTAAAAAATCAATGCATCTGATACAATGGGTTCTATCTCATTGTATTCATCTGTTGATTTTTTTTTGGATGAGAATGTGGTTTAATCCCGCATGTTTGAGCGATGTGTAAGTTCAATTTGTAATCTAAGTCATTGGATTTGAATCCTTGCAATGTTCCAAGTATTTGGATTGTAGCAACCACATTAAGATAACACTTTTGTCAACAAGATTTTCAATTGCTGCTACTCCAAGGTAGTTAGGGTGTGAGCAATAAGCAATGAGCAATGAAGGGTGACCATTTCCTTAAAAAAGGAGTAACAAGGTGGAAATTAACCGTAGAATAAAGAGACGCCCTATATCCATGATGAAGACTTGGACAACATGAAGAATGTGGATTTATTATAAATTTTAGAAGTGAAAAAATACATATTACACAAAGTTAAAAACCTTTTACAATAGCATGCACAAGTATAGGTTCAAGTTTCAACATTGCACTACATACCATTGGCATTTATATCTTTTAGATTGGATGCTTTGGTACATATTTATAGACTCATAGTTTTTAAAAGTTTTTTTCATAAGCCTATAGTTTTCAAATAATATATCAAAGTTTTTTGGCATGTACTTAACCTTGGATACATTATGGACCTATATCTTCATATGCTTCAAAAGTTAAAACAAAATGGGCTCTCAAATTTGATACATGGATCTTGCCTACTAAAATCCTATCAATAGAAATAAAGATTCACATAGTGAATCTTTGTTTTTGAATAACAAAGATTCTCTATAGAAATTCTATCATGAAAAAAGGAACTTTGGTAGTAATATTATTTTCTAATATTAACAAAAAAACTCAAGACAAAATCCTTTCAATTAGAAATTTAGATTTCCAAAAATAATTTTATTTTTTCAATCAATTGAAATAAAAACATGACTCACAATAATTTGAAATTGAAATATGAACAAAGATACATCAGGTAGAAGCACACTACACCCTACACAAATTGGGCAAAACTCACAGTATGTCTAGTATATATTTTTAACAATCCTTCGACAAACCGCAACCATGACTCTGAATACCTGACAAAATTGTGGCCGTAGAAATGTTATGTGAAACCCAAGATATCTTGTATTTGGTGCTAATATCTTAGATTTTGTGCTGACAAGACATGTGAAACTTTCATTAGCCATGCACATTCTTGTCGTGTATATTTGCAAACTACAGACAACACATATTATACTACAAAGTATTTGTAGTATATACAATGGGCCAAGGCATGAAAATATTAGGTTTCATGAATCTGAAGGTCAAAAATAGACCTCATATAAATATCCTAAAGGCCCACCTAGTTTTTTGTATGGTTTACAAAGATGCAATTTTTTTTGGCCAAAACCACAAATCTCTTCAATTTTTGTTCAATTTACAAAATAGCCCAATTTGTTTCACTACAAGTGAGTTGGAGTTGCAAATCTAAAATTTTCAATTTCAATGTCTGTCAACATCATCCTATCAATATTTACTCAAATTTTCATTGAACTATGTAGGCTAAATCTTTCAAAAGGAATATATTTTCATAATTTTAAATTTATGACATGTATGTAAGGGTATACAAATATACCTCTACTGATCAAACCATAGAGCGATGTTGTGAAATTTTTGCGCAAATAGAATGGTATGGAAGTCTAGAATAACAATTTGGATTTAAAATCCAAAACCAAATATACATTGCATTTGTCATGCAAAAGAATGGCGGTGACTCCTTGAAATACCCTTTGTGACAGATTTTTATATTGACATAGCTTGCTATCACCTCATTATATAATATTTATTTTAATAAATAATTATAAATCATAGAAGCTACAACGATGTGCCCATAGATGGAAATGCACACATTATGGCAATATACAGTTACGCTTAGAAATTAAGAAATCAATACTTATTCTATAAATTAGGAAATTTTGTAGACCATTGACCACCTACAATATAGTGTACATGCAAGGGCATTGAATAAAATAAAAGCACAATTTCTTGTATTTGGTAATAAATTTGGTATGAGACTTTCTTGGTGGTGATTGTGGATATGAGACTGTATAAAAACTCTAATGTATACGCGCATTAATGTTTCAACCCATTCAACTCTTCCAACAACTATGATCTTGTGCAAAATGGTCATATCTTGGTGTAGTCTTAAAAAAATTCAATGGGGAAAAATTCAAGAAACTTATAGCATGAATGTTTGTGAAGGGGGAGTCAATGCGTCCAACACTTATGTTACTAAGGTCATATATAGTGACAAAATTCTATAATTTTTGTAAAAAGTCTTGAACTTATATCATATGAAGACTTTCTTGGTGGTGATTGTGGATAAGACTTTCTAGAGTTAAAAGTTGTTTGTAATGATCACGTCATTGTAAATAGTTGACGTAGATTCAGAGGGGAAGATAAAAAAGGGGAGAAAATGGAGAGAGGTGAAAGGAACTTGAGGTAGGACCACCAGTGTCCGATACATGTTGGCAAAGGTTGTTACCATGTGGTACTATAAGTAAAGGCCTTTGATAGAAAGCTACATCTCAATCCAAGAATTGTTTGAATTATCTTAAGTGTTTCATTTACATGTAAAATCATTTTCCTACTTCTATTGAACTGCAATAGGTTATGGGCTCATTTATGTGAGTTGCGTGTGTAGAATTTTTGTGCAATTTAGTAAGAAAGACATCTTGAGTGTCTTTGAGTGCTGGAGGTGCACAAAAGTTAGTAGAAGGTTGATGGAGCATTGGAGGTGATTGAGGACAGCACAAGGAGTTTCTAGGAACATTGGTGGTGCACATTTAAGCTTGTAGACTTCAGAAGTGTTGAAAAGTGTATGTGCTATTTTTTCATATATTTAGTATACAACGTGTATGGTAGGGGCTGATTTTTTAGTGTTTGAGGTATATACATGCACCTTGGAACCTAGAAATTGCTTATTTGAGTGATTGAGGTGCAATAGTGCACCTTGAAACTTAGAAATGCATATTATGATGAGAGTACTAGAGCCTTTGATAAATTCAATAGGGAAAATTTTAAGCTTTGGAAGTTGAAGATGAAAATGAGTTGGCTTTCATGGACCTTTTGGAGATTGTGGACAAGATCAAGGAGCGTCCATTCTTTTACGTTGTTCCAAAAGTAAGAAGGACTACGATTGACGTGCGAAGAAGGCAATGTTGGTCATTTGACTCAATTTGGTGGATAATCAAGTTGCCAAAATCAAAAGTTGCAAAGGACCAGCAGAGGCATAATGTACTTTATACAACATCCACAAGACAAGGAGATGTGAGCATCCAATTTATTTGCTACAAATTCCTTACAATCAAGATGCAAGAGGGAGATGGCTTCTTGAATCATGTTAATTAAGTGAAGGCACTTGCGGATCAAGTCACTTACTTGGTTGCCCTTGTGAGAGAAGAAGATGTCGCCATGACCTTGCTTGAGATCTTGATGCCCTCACCTCAACACTTCATTTCCGCTTTAGAAACCTTGTCCATAAAAGACCTCACCATGGATTTTGTGATGGTGCAATTGATCCAAGAAGTACCCAAGCATAGAGAATTGGAACCCTATGGCAACAATGCGGGCTTGATGTCAAGACAAAAAAAGTGGGGCATCCATCATTTCATAGTAAGTCCAAGGTATATTACAACTGTGGCAAATCAGGCCACATTGCTCGCAATTGCGTCAAACCAAAGAAGTGGAAGTGAGAATGTGGACAAGCAAAGGAATATGAGAATGCGTGCCATTCCAAAAAAGATGATGATTGCACATTTGCAAACTGAGTCAAGATGGATCAAGTATTTAGGAGCTACATTATACATGATGCATTATGAATCAATATTTGATACGTGCGATATGTATGAGATAATTGCTCCACGCAATATACATTTAGGTGATAATAGTTTTGTAGAAGCCAATGGAATGGATTCCATTGTTAACACCATATCTTATTATAAAAGATTATATTCAATAAAAGAGCAGAAGCCATGTGCTTGTTTTTTTGGAACATATAGCAGGCGCCATTCACCACCTTTTATATACTTCTTTGATGTAATTACATAACTTCACTTATATACGAAATTGAATTTTTTTTAAGGAAATTGGAAGAATAGGCAATTATCCACCTCTCTATAATTTATAACCAGAACTCTATAAAACATTAGGCATTGAGGGTAGGGGATGTAGGCAAGTGCTCACTTCCTCCAATTCCTTATGAGTTAGTAATAAAAAATATCATAGAATGTAAGTCCTTTCTTAGTTTTCTATTTTTAGCAATAAACTCTTAACCCCAAAAAATCAAAGTGACATGATACAAATTATTTTTTGAAATCGGGCAAGTTCATGTGGTGCAAATTTTCAATATTTATCTTTGGGATCTTTACTATTGATGAACATTTCTAAAAGCTTCATAAGTTATCATAGTCTTTTATTAAACCTATGACACTTATACAAAAGTAATGCCGCTTAAATCAATACTTTTGGGAAGTTGCCCATTTTGGGCAATTTATAAAGTTACTGAAAAACATTCTCTACACTTTCATATTCACATTAAAAAAAAATACAAAATCTATATATAATATAGCATTTTTTATCAAAATTTCATAACTAAGACAATAAATAAATCATGACATACTACTTAGTATTGTATCTTAGTACTACTTCATTCCAATTTCCTAGTATTCTCTTCAATTTTTGAGTCTCCATATTTCCAAAACTCAAGCTGAAAGCATCCTTCTCTATTTGCAAAATTAAGACTCTTTTGCAAATGTTGACCACTACATTCACTCTAGTATCAGCTTTGTTTCCAACCACCTTATTTTTATGTGGTGTTGTAGAGCCTCTTGGATGATCATGAGATATAACTTTTGGTCCAATAGACTTTACATATCAGTATGACATTGATCCTTCTAGATTTGTACTAAAGACTCCTTAACGATTATACCAAGTCAAACCATCAAACCAATGGTTCATACTAGGTATAGGTTCATTGGAATTTAATTCCTCAATATTAATATTGAGTCATCATGCAATCCCTCCAATTTCTTCTCAGTACTGTTCATCATCAAGGCGTGGGAATATGTTCCCGCTTGCTCCTTCTGCACATTCTATGTCCCTGTGTTTCTGCTTGCAATAGTATTCTTACATGGCTTTCTTGTAGGAATTTCATGATTATCTAAAAAAATAGTCTTGTCATTGTCTTCATTAACAAGGTTCATCTCACATTTCTCACACAAAAAAACCTCTCTCTCTGTTGTAGCAATTTAATCAACAATGTTTTTCTTCCATTGTTGCAACTATAAAATTGTGTCCTCATTTTAGTCAAACAAAATTATCACTCTAGTTTTCCTCGCAAGTGTATACAATATATGTAGAAATCCATGATCTATTGTCATCTATGATGTAGGGCAATAATATAATGAAATGATATCATTTACAACAACCCGAATTGTGTAGTGCAATGACGAGACCGTGTGAGCGGTCTAAGAGCGTTCCCAGTGAGCAAAAAAAAAGGACCTAAAATTAGAAATTTTAATTTTATAGTTTTTTTCCTCTTAAAAATGGATTTTAGAATTGGATTTTTTAATTCAAAAAGTCTAAATTAGGAAAAAATATGGATCTATTGCCATGAAAAAAATTAACTCATTTCTCCGTTATGATGGTTGTAAATGATGGTGTGAGTCATTGGAGTTTCAAAGTTAAACTATAAAATTGGAAAATAGAGGTTCAAATACCGTGGAACATGTTCCAAATTCTCCTTTTTTTACCACTATAAATAATAACCTTTGTTGTCACCGGGTTAGTCTGTTGGTGATATATTGAGAAGGAGTTCTAGAAGTTGGAATAAATGAAACAATAGTCAATTATACGACACATTTTTAAAGTGGCACGAACATTGAATTTATAGATTAAGATTCATCCGAGATATGCAAATATGATACGCGATAGAGACAAAACTCAACAATTATAGCAGTTGGTATCATAATGACGTCCCTAATTCTCGTCTCCCAATTAAGTTTCAAGCAAGCTTGTACAACAAAATTGCTCTGATTAGAGGCATGAGTTTGTTGAAGCTGAGTGTGGGGGCATGGACAAACAAGTCCTCCAGCTCATGGAGCTTGCACACGATTGCATAGACAAAGTATAAATGCTTGCAATAAATCCAAGACCGACCGGATCGGTTGGCCTTCACTTACATTGAAACAAAGTCCGGACATGTGCAAGCTGGAATTGAGCAAAGCGTAACAATGTAGTGCTCCATGGCATCGGTAGTAGACGAGTCAACCTCAAGATCAACAATGCAACCAAGTCTTATGAAGGGCACCATCGTGCGCTTTGGAATCACTGCCTTCACCATAAGAGCTTACCCCCATCGGTGAAGCTCGGTGGCGATTGGCCCGCCGAAACGACGCTTGACCACTTTGGTGAAGTAGGATATGGGATGTTTGTCAGCATCCTAAGGAACTGGATACGTAGTAAGGTCAATACTATCGACATTGGTTGATTGGAAGTGTCGGTGGGGAGGCACTTCTTGCTTCTGTGGAAGTTAAAACCAGCGCACTCTAGTGCATTGATCTACAACCGCTTGAGATTGGTGCCCCTCTTAACATGCCAGATTTGTGAAATGGCATCCGGGCGAGTAAGAACCCACTTTTTGCTAGAGCCCAACACATAACAGTGAATATCATCCGGGTAGAAATAAAACTTCTGTCATTGGTTTCTACCAATGTGATAGTTCGTCCAATTTTCCATGTATGTGGCACATATAGTGGCCTTTTTCTTTTGGACAATCTTCATTGTGCACTACTTCCTTGAGACGGCTTGGAGAGCCAAATACGCTACACCAATTTGATGTTTAGATACTCGGGTGATATGCCATTCGATAACATCACAGTCAAACTTCTCTACCCCAATAACATGTGTGGGTCGATTATACCGAGCACTAATGTTGTCCATACGTTCCAGACTTGGAGAATCGTCTGTGCCAATTGTTAGATCAACATCCACATCCTCATGTGCATCCTCATCAACCTCTTCAATGACTACACGAGTCCTTTGGGCCTTGGCCAACCTAATCTCCACTCGGGAATGGGAGAAATTGATCTTCTCTAGGCGATGTGAGTCAAATTCCGATCTTGGGGGTAGATCCAAAAACCTCCTTATTAGCAAAGTGTGGAGATCGTGTGAGGATGTCTGCTAAATTCTGGAATTTTTCCATTGTTGCCTTGATTTTTTTAGGCTCTCTAGACTGTTGAGTCTTGGGCTCTTATCAATTTCAGTTCATTCTTACCTGGACTAGTCCGTCCACGTTTGCCCTTTGGAAATAAAATATTATGAATAACCTGCATGAAAGCCTAACGTAATCATCCAAAGTTGCCTCAAAGAGGTCACTGCCCTTGTTTCCATATGCTCGGAGCCGTTTGTTGTGCATTATTTCTGCAAGGTTGCACCTCGGCATGCTTGCCCGCTCGTCGTCCGTAAGATCCTGGATACATTTATCAATTACACGGATATTATTCAAAACACGTCATAAGGTTGAAGACAAAGGAGATGAATTAGAAAAAAAATATAGTATGAGGGACTCACTAGGGTCATAGCTCCACCCACTCAAGATTGCGGAAATGCCAAAACGCTAACCATTTGTCCAACTTCGAGATGTCTTTATCACCAATCGCAGCTTTCGCTGAAATCCACCATTCCCTTATAGCACGATAACGAGCTTCGGCATCGGCGATGGTAGCAGAGTCCTTGTATTGCTTGCAGAGTAGTTGGTGTTGCTCACGGAGCTCCAACTTGATGTGCTTGTTGGTGTGTTCTGTCATCGACTTAGTCCAGTGGAATAGACATGTCCGCTCTTGGCCAACCATCTTCTCCTTCTCGCTTCCAGACCCGTATATGATCCTAGTGGCATTCCAATTTGCCTGAGCACTATCAGCCATGAATTTCTTAAATATTAGCTTTGTTGTCCGGCTTCCAAAACAACACCATTGAGACTGTGCCAGAGTAGGGATTGCGCTTCCGTGTCCTCTGACTGCATGTCACAAACCGCAATAGTCATGACTTTCAAATATCCCGGATCATAAACATGACACGCCATGGTCGTCTAATTCTTGACTTGTTTCGCATGGTCAAACATCATCCAAGTGTCTTGCAAATAACCGCCATGTTGCATTTGGAGGACTTAGTCAAGGCCACATCCAAAACCAACCTCCGACATCTTGAACACAAATACCTTCTCTTTGCCTTGTCCCGGAAACTTGTTCTCCCAAACGTAGGACCACTTACTTAGACCGGCCAGGTTTGTGATGCCTTCAATTGGACCCAAGCGGGGAAGCGCCTTGAATCCCGACATAGTATGTCACAATTTTGGGGACGTAAATGACTTGAACTTGTCTCCAACCTCGAATAATTGATCCACTCTTAGAGGCTCCACCATCTCGCCTTCTTTTCTAAGAAGAAATTCACCAAGGAACTCCTTACTTGCCTCAAGAACAATCTTAGAATGAGTTGCACTTGGCATTCTTGAGACCTCGTCATTGCAAAGCGCCTTAATCTTCACGAGAGATTCACAACATTCACCAACCTTCACTTGATGACTGTGATTGCCGAGATGGATGCAGACACGAGTCATATCCTCCGGTCCACTAGCATAATAAAGAAGAGCCTCACAGGTACCCACGCATACTGGAGGCATTTGACATATTCCGCAGACTAGAGTCGATGGGCTACCATCCACCCTGAAAGGGTTCTCCGTCCATCCATTCCACTCTAATTTGTTTATTTCATAGAGCCGTTGCTCGCGATCAAGAGAATCCCATGCAGAATTACTACAACGAAGATGCCTGGCGCATTTTGAATAGCGGAAGGTGAGATCCATGTCATTCTGGATATTAGTAGTCTTAGTCCGGCACCATGCGTGGCCATCAAAATGCTTGTCCATACTGTCCAACATACTTGCCTGCTATTTGTTGTCTCTAACCGGCTCAAATTCGTATATAACATCACCATTGTAAATATTAGGAAAGTACCTCACACGGTGGAAGGAGACCGACTTAAAATCAAGGCGTTTGAGGACATTTTTTGCACCTGGTCTAGCGATGAGTCACTTAATTAACCAGTGCACGATGCTCCGAGGGCCTACTGGGGTAGGGGAGCGAGGCGGTTTGAAAGGGGGATGTTGGATGGAGCCACCAACACTTGAAGAGGGGATGACGTTGGTTGGAGGTGGTGTTTGTAATGGCGTAAATGAAGAAAGGTCCATCCTAGAAGGCTCGTCGTTGTCCCTCAATAGTATGACAGCCTCCGTTCCAAATTCAGTCTCCATAGTAACATTTGGGTTGATGGTGGGTGTTGTCAACAATCCTAGCATCACGAGCTCGGTAGTTGCTGCCATCTACTCTAATGTCAGACCACAAACCCTAAATCTACCAGGCCGAGGGTGCCAAGAATGATTGCCACCTTTGACTATAACAGACATTAGGATGGACTTGACTATGACTATGGCCTCATCGATGACCTCTTGCTCGATATGGATTGTCATAATATCTTAGTCATAACGAACACAAAGTACTGACGCGGAGACAAGGCATGACCCGTCAACACTTAGAGGAATGGTAAGAGGAACACCGATACCATTGAAACGAAGAGAAGCCATGACGTAAGAATGCTTCTAGGAAGAGGAAAAAAAAGAGGAAAAGGATGCCAATATACCATCCGTAGCATGTATGCAACGTATACGTGGAAGTGAAGGATCTCGGAGCGGCAAATATAACGGAAGGACCGCCACAATTTAGTCTAAGGACCGTCGCAAGCCCCATCTGCTATATTGGTCAAATTAGACAGTTCATATTTGAAGTTACAAATAATATATGTCGTAGTAAGAAATCAGGAATGCTTTTGTTGTAAAACCAACAAAAAAAAATCTTAGGAAACGTGAATTTTCAATTTCTTTTTAAAACATTGTCAATAAAAATATATCTGACAATTCTAGCATCATTAGAAACTAACATGGGCATGATGGACAACAAGCGCTAATATATATTTTAATGATGATATTTGGGAAACTTGACAACTAATGATATGATTTTAGAATTTGCTCTTCTCTAACACCGTCATTTAATATGGTAGTCTATGAAAAAATCTGCGATTGTACTATGTTCCGTACCTGTCAATGGAGCTGTTCACATAAATATGGGATATCCCATAAGATTTATTTGTGGCATATTTTTATAATTATTCTTATACATGTTAAATGTATGAATGTTTAATATATATTTGTAACGTTCGGTGGTTATGCTTACTTTTGAAATGGTGGCAGACTAAGTGGGTGCAGGTGTGGGAATTCGTTCCCACAAGGTTCTGGATATAACCTTTAAAATCTGGTGATTAAAGAAAAATTTAAAAAAATTAGTGATTCAAACGGTGTCGACTAGTATAACTAGATAAGAAATAGGAAATAAGAATTTTTAGTTAAAAGAGAATCGTTTGAAACCGTTGCCCACAACAACTTTTTGGAAACCAGACATCTGGATAGCCGGAGATTGTCCGGAGTATTCCGGAGGATTTCTGGAAGCTGAACCGTCATTATGGCATTACGGAAGCGATGTCAAAGCCGTTATGGGATTCTGTACGTCCATTATAAAAAGAGGCAGAAACAGGAACTCCTCACAGTTGTCGTTTCCGCTCCCTCTCCTTCTCTCTCTCTTCTTCATTTTCTGCCCTAGTTTCCGTTTGCTTTTCAGCATCCACTAGTATTTCTATTGTACGAGTGCTTTTGTGAGGTCAGTGCGTGCATGTGCAACTGGAGAGAAGGAAGAGTGACCGTCATGGCCGGAGGAAAGTGAGCCTAGAAACCGGGGAAGGTGAAGAGCATCACTGCCGCAGCACTGCCAATCGTGAAGGTGATGCCGGAGTATTCATCAAAAGAGAAGGACCTACATGTGTTATTCCACTTCCTCAACAAGATGGATTGTTCCGGACTCCTGGAGGTGGCATGGGGAACAAAGGAAGAAAAGATGGTTACGGAGCTGATTGGGGACCCAAACAACCAGTATGACGGAAGTCTCCGAGCGCACCCGGAGAAGTGAACCAGGTCGGAGTGGAAGCGCACATATGACTTCCGGGACGGGGACGTCAAGGTGGCGGAGTAGAAAGACGACATCGTGGACGGGGAGTTCTACGAAAATGCCGACTCAAAAGACGGCTTCACAACAAGTGACCTTGTTTACCCCCAAGCCCGGATCGTGATTGGATTTCTAAACCCAATCTTCCATCCAGAGAAGTCCAAGCGACTGGTGATCAAGCGGGTGAGTGTCTTCTTGGAAGCAATTCAGGGAAAAATCACCGTCGACTGATCGTCATTGATGCAAGACCTGGTGAGGAGATTGGACAACGCCCTCCAGTGGACAAGGAAAGTTGGGTCACCACTTCTAGCCTACCTGACTCAACTCTACTTCCGGCACGAACTACTGAAGCCGGCGGAGCAAGACGAATACGACGTACTTCTGAACATCCAGAAAAATGGTGGGCCGAAGATCGACTCCAAAGACAAGACCGAAGATGCGGAGCCGCTCCGGCTGAAATCCCTCAGAGCTAGAAGCGAAGTCGGTTGGTACAGCCGGAACCAGTAGCAGCGGGATCACCACCGACTTGGATTGACACGACCTCTGAAGGTCCGGATGCGGCATGCTCCTCCACACAACCATAACGAGTAGGGACCCCCGAACCTCCGGAACTCACCGGAAAGCCGGCGGAGGACATCATGGAGTTCCTTTGGCACGTAGTGTGAAGGGCCTTGCGACTGAACCGGTACCTCGGCGATTGCTCAGAGCTAATATACGAAATCCTAGACGAGCTCAAGGTCAACGATGTATTGGAGGTCATGCCCCAGTTGAAAGATCTCCGGTATGTCGAGGCCCGGTTGATCGTGATGGAGGAGCAACAGTTACCAGAAGTTCAATCCCGGGCAAGGCTGCAGCAGGACTTGGCAATGGCGGAAGCCGCGGTGACAAAAGCACGCGCAGCACGAAAGGAGGCGGAAGACAAGGCCACTGCATCTGCTCAAGCTCTCGAGGAAGTTCGGGCGGCACTAAACATTCCAGTGGACATCGCCAACTGGAGCCTTCTCTTCAACGAGCGCTTTGAGAAGGTAGGTAAGGTGAACCGTGGACATGTTATCAAGTTTTGTTGCAGTTTGTAGAGACAGTATCCCTCCGGAATGCACCCAATCGTCACTAAAAGCTTTCAAAGTAACCGCTCCGGTTTCGTTCCCATAGAGACCTAATGATCTTTTCCAAATACTCCAAATTACTAAACTTATCACAACAATTCATATATAAGTTTGCTATAATCTTTACTTACGTAGGGTAGATGTGGGTCCTTCCGTAGTCCGGATTTTGTACAACGATTTCCGGAAAGTAGTTTCTGGAAGTCTGGAGGGTAGTTTGATTTGTCTCTGTTCCTCCTCAGAGAGTCTCCTGGAGTTTTTAAGCGAGTGGCCAGAGTCCACTGATCTTGTTTTGTGTAAGTGGCTGGATTTCCCACTGCCCTGTGACTTAAAGTGGCTAGGCATCCACTGTCCGGAACTTATAGTGACCGAGCACCACTCTCCCTACTCTGCTAACTGATGATTTGATTGTTGTTGCTAGACTTAGACTCTCACGACATCCGGAAGGCCTTCTGGACGTGGTCATACAAAGATAAGTCCGGAATACAACTACATTCCGGTGAGTGCAATTGTTATCCTCCGGAAGTGGTGTTACTACCTTGTCAGGGTACTCCGTCTAGACCTACTCATCAAGCTTTTTCTTATCTTGGAGGAAAACTCCGGCTTTGACCGGAATCCAGGTTAAAACGGATCTCTCCATTTCCTAGAGACTATTAGAAACACCTCTGCAGTTCGTCCCCTCCCCTCCTGGCTATTCCCGGACCCTGGAGTCTACCAGGCACACCTCTGTAATAGCCCTCCAACTCTCCTAGGCGATCTCCCGACACGGACTTCGATCGGTTTATCTCTTTAACGAACTAACCATCACCACACTCCGGAAAGATACTGACACAACCTCTCCCACAGGAATGGATCCGCTGTACTCACATAGTATACACCTCACACCAAGAGTACATGAGAGCAAGTCTAATACAAAAGAGTGTTGTATATAAACCAAGTGCGAAAGACAAGATGAAAGGATTTTTTCCAAAACCTCACTACTAAGTACTAACTAAGTTCCTGCTAAACTTAGCATTCCTCCTAGCTATCCTATGGGAAGTCCGCTAGATCTTATCTAAAAGATCCGAGAAATCCGGAAAGGTCCCAGATCGGATCTCAGATCCTAAAATCTCGGAACAATTTCCGCTCCGGAATTCCTACTCTAGCTACAAAATTGGCAGTCGATTCCATCAACAGTCGGGTGCAATTGGGGCCCCATGGCTGCTGATCGCTGCTGATCCGGAATCTAAACCCAAAGAACCACTAAACCTACCTAATCTAAGTCGGAGCACCTGGTCCCCGGTTTCTCCCACTCTTGCGGGAGGGGGACATCTCCACCGAAGTCCACTGCTTACCCTTCGCCTTCTTCGATGTCGCGAGGGACAGGTTGGTCTTCCGTGTGAATGGTCCAGCCGCTGAAGAAATCCCTACCACCGGAGTTCTGGAGGCCCGCGGTGGAGGCGGCTGTTCCAGTGAACCTTCCAAAATAGGAGGCGTTGGTGGTTCCGTCTCAGAAGCTGACCTGGTCTCCCGGACCAAGTCTCTCTAGCTTCCGGAAGGACTCCTTGGTCCGCGCGCCAATCTCCGGGACACGGACTTTGGTAGTGCTGGAAGGTCGCCTTCAGCCGGAGGGTCTGGCAGGCGCATGTTAGGTGGTGACAGCAGATCCGGAAGCTTCTTCAGGATCTCACTCGTACTCGGATTGGAAGGTAGATACCCTCCGTCGGCGTCCGAGGTGACGGAGTGTCGAGAGACTCCGGATTCGTTGAGGTGCCCGGAGCTGGCGTTGTCTTGGCCGGTGGTTTTGGAGAGGCCGTAGTTCGTGCCGGGGTTGTGCCGCCTTCCGGTGCTGGTGCTGTTGGGGACTGCGGAAGCATCGGGGTGATATAGTCAACGAGCAGCTTCATCTGCTCCCAAGTGCGACCCATCTTCTCCGCTTGGTCCAGGAGAAACCGAATGATGTTAGTCCTAGTCCCCTTCTTCTCCTTCTCCACCAGTTCGGTGAAGAGTTGGCTCCAGTTGACCACATCAATCGGCACCTCGAGGGCCTTCCGGACCTCCGTCCAAAGCAACTGCGGAGACATTGGCCTTTTCCTCCGCCTTTTTCCGGCCCATCACCGCCAGAGCTGCTCCCTGAAGATAGTGCTTTACCTTCTTCTCCATCTTTGTGTTGTCCTTGTACATGGAGGAGATTTGGAGATGCAGCTCCTTCGTGTCCGTCTCCCTGCTCCAGAGTTCCTCCACTCGGGTGATGGCGTCTTCTAACCTGTCGACGTCCAGACTCCGGAAGATTTGCTCTACGCTGGTGGTGATGATGTAGTTGGTCTCCTTAAGGAGCCCAATTCTCCAGTCGATATCGCGTGTGAGCTCGTCCATCAGCTTGAGCTGACCGTTGGAGTCCTCCCGATCAACCTTCCTCTTCTTCCGGCTAGTTCCCGCTAAGGGTCCGGACTCGTCTTCTCCCGACGACGCGGATGAGCTAAGGGTCTTCGGACCCTCCGGCACTGGCTCCTTCCTCCGAGGTCTCTTCGGAGCCCTCCGGCCTTCCCGAGTGCCTGTGGTTGTTGCTTTCGGCGCAGGCTCCTTCCCTCTGAATTCTTCCTCGTCCAACTCATCACCTTTGTATTTCTGGAAGTTGAGAATTTCGTCGTATTGCCTGACCTCCGTCGGAGTTAGCTCCTAGTGGTGACAGTAGAGGTGCACCACATATGAGGCCAGAGGTGTTGCTAATTTCTTCACCTTTTGGAGATTGGCTACGAGGCAGTTGATCATCTTAGTCATGAGCGTCCCCTAGTCTACGACTATCTTCTCCCGGAGCGCTCCAATGAAAGTACAGGCCCACTTTGCCACCACCAGTCTCGGCTTTTTCGGATGGAAGATAAGGTTTAAAAACCCTAGCACGAGCTGGGCGTCCTGGTGCCAAAGGTCCTGCAGGTTGTAGCCGTCTTTTGGGTCCGCTGGTCCCTCGAATTTGTCCGCCAGGAACTCGTCCCGCCGTTCTACCACCTTGGTGCGGCCGGCCCGGAAGTCGTACGCCTGAGACCATTCCGGAACTCCCCAGAGTTCCAGATGGGCTCTCATCAACCCCTTGTACTCCTCATCCGGTGTGCCTACAAGTTCCTGGACGTAGACCTCCTCCCGGATGCCCCAGGTAACTTCGATCAAACCCTCGCACCCCATTGTCTTCAGGCTCGCCTTCAGCAGGTTATACTCGTCTTGGTCTTCTGGGATGTCCGGAATAACGCGGGTCAAGGGTGGGAGCGCAACGACCGGCTCTTCGTCTCTCCGGCCGCGCCCATCTCTATCCGTCCTCTTCTTCTTCGCCATCGGTACCGACTTCATGAGGCCTGCCTATTACCTCTCAGTCTCTCGATGTTGTCCCTGCAGGCACCAACCTCACAAGAACCCTCCCTAACAAATGCACGTCTGTCTAACCGTCTAAGTCTCAATCCTAATGGCAAGCGGTTTGGAAAATCGTAAGAGTGAGAGAGAACGAGAGAGAGAAAGAGAAAGAGAGATCTGGAGCGAAAACCTCAACACGCGAAGACGAAGTGAAAAGAAAGAGTTTCCCTCCGAACCCCAGCCTTTTAACACCATATTCATTCTATTGGGAGATTGAAAGCCTCCCAAAATATTATATGAAGCTTAAGTCGACCTGAACATGCAAATGTTTAGTGAATTTACACAATGAAATTTGTCATGTTTGTACAATATGGGTACATATTCAGCTCAAGTCGAGCTGAATGTGCATAGACAATTTCTATTGGGAAAACCATTCATACCTTTCAAAGTCCTGGAAATCTCCCAATATAATGAATATGGTGTTTTTTGTAGTTTGGCTGTTAGTACGGCTCTTGATGACATTTGATGGTGACAGCTCCGGCTAACGGTTCCGGATAACAGACTGACCCGGAATTCCGTTTACTACTTCGGCTCCGCATTTAGCAGCTTTAGGCTTAATTAGGGTTTGCAGCCAAGTCCATCCGACTTTATTCTTACATGAAGACTATAGGCTGTATTCTAGCACGAACTATCGTAACTAAATTCTAATTAACTAAGTTTTTTGGTTTGGCCGAAATTTAAGGTTAACTTCCGGCACCATGTGGGAACTGAGTCCCACAGGTTTCTTATAGACCACGCCTGGAAGATGGAGAAAATGTGGGAGCAGATGCAGCTGTTGGCAAACAACGTCGCCAACATCGTGGTTCGGAAGGAACAGATGGCGCCGAATTCCCCCATTGACCTCGACTCATCCCCGGATTTAGCCGGACCATCAAAGAAGGCGCGGGAAGCTTCCGGCAAGGGGAAGCGGCCGGCGGATGAGAGCTTTGGCACACCCAATGTGGCTTCACCCGGACATTGGAACAAGGCCCCTTATAATAGTCAGGAGACGGCCAAGACTGGGAAGAACCCTCTTCCGGCAGCACTGTTCTAAGGGACTTCCCCAGTCTTCCAAATGCCTCCTTTTTGCCCCTCCTACACCCACCGGAAGACAACTTCCCCATTGACCAGGGGTCTTCCGGAGAAGACCTCCAGAGTCAAGGATGCAGTTGGGACCATGACCGGCAGAGCAGAGAAGGCCACCCAGATGACACTCTCTTCTAACAACTCGGAGCCAGAAACCCCAGCTTCCGGAAGCAGGAGCCAAGCACCGGATCCAACTCCGGAGAAGACCGACAGGGCAACGGAAACGATAGAAGCATCCCCTTTGCGCAGGAGCCGCCGGAACAAAAAGACCCCATAGCTAGGGTTGGGGTTGAAGTTAGGAATTTTTTATTACTTAGATTTTGTAGCGATTAAACGATGGAGCTCACGATTGCATCCAACTGCCAAACCTTAAGATAACTAATTCCATGAACTTCTTTACTAGCAGGAAATCCGGATATGAGATCCATAGTTTTCGGATCTGAGATAGGATTCCCGGATGTTTAGGGATAAGACCTTTTTTGTTATTAGGATAGGATTTCTCGGATTTCTTGCGGATAAGATAGATTCTAGATTCAGGAATTTAGTTAGTACTTAATAGATAAGTTTTAGACAACTCATCATCTTGTTTTCTCTCATGAAGAGCATTTTCCATATATCACATTTTTTCTTCTTGAAACTTGTGGTGATTAAGGGTTTCTCTTTTAAGGAAGCGGATCCATTGTGGTTGGAGTATGGTGATTTAAGTTCTTATGTGTTGAATGTTGAAGTGATTGTACTTAGGACAACCAGTTGGGACTTGCATTGGGAGATCGCCCGGAAGAGCTGGAGGAAAGGTTAGGTAGAGACTTGACATTCTGCAGGGTCTGGACGTAGCCAGGAGGGAAAGAGACGTATTGCAGAGGTATGCTTGGTAGTCTCTAGGGCACGGAATTTCCGGGTGAGGCCGGAATCTCCCCCTACAATAGGGAAAAAGCCCGTTGTGTATGTTTAGAAGGAGGTTCACTTACAAACTGTAAGACTCACTCAGTAGAACCACTGTAGTACCAACCGGAATGTCGTTGTAGTCCGGATTGAACTCTATGTGATCGCATTCGGATGGCCATCCGGATGATGTGAGAGTGTAGGTCCGATTTTAACAAACGTCCATCGATTAGCGAAGTAGGAAGAGTAGGTGTCTACCCACTATAAATTACAAAGCGGTGGGTGACTAGCCACATTAAGTCACAAGACAATAGGGAATCTGGCCACTTACACAAAACATGATCAGTGGCCTTCCGGTCACTTGTTTAAATCGTCCGAAACACTCTTTGAGGAGGAACTGAGATAAATCAAACTACCCTCCGGCTTTCTAGAAACTAGGAAGCCATTTTAAGAATTCCGGAATGCAGAATTCTCCGGATCGTGAGCTAAAAAGTGAGTAGGAAAGCTAACCTGTGGAGTAGTGTTTGTAAGTTAGTTTTATCTATCAAATTAGGAAAAGAACAATAGGTCTCTGTGAGAATGACACAGAAGCGGTTTACTTTGGTTGTATTTAATGGCAATTAAGTGCTAACCGGAGGAATATTGACCCGGCAACTTGCAACAGCTGGCATATCTAGTCTTTCAATCTTAGTCAAAGGGATACGGAAGCAGTCATTATACTAGATTGAGCTCTTGTCATGTGCTTTGTTTTTTGAGTAGACTCAGAGGAGATGTGATTTATTGCAGATGCTCGAAGAAGTTGTCACTCGAACACATGCTCAAACAATTTAGGGAAAGAAGAGAAGGAATCGTGGACTTTGTTTCTTAAGTAGTAAGCAGTTGAGGAAGCCAAGGATGGAAAGATGCAAGGTTCAGATTGTAGAGGATGACTTAGGAGATACCCCTCGTGTCCTATAGTTTGAGATTGGAGCAAGGGAGAGTATGTCAACTATTAGAGAGAGTGGTGCAACACCATCGATACAAAAAGAAGACAACATCCAAGATCTGAACGAAGACAAGGACAAGGACATGGGGTGCAATCCTTCAAGTCGATATGTGGTATAAAACACTATTATCCCATATCAATTTGAGAAGAGATAAAGAAAATTTATTTACTTCTAAATCTACAGCAATCCAAATTTCTTCACCAGTATCTTGTTTTGTAGGGTTCTTAATGTCTTTTGATTCAGCTACTTTGTCTTGGAAGAATTTAAAAATATCTATGATATTTTTTGTCTGTGGGATGATTTGTCTTCCTCCTTCAATATTAAAGTCGTTGGAACCCTATGCTATAGGTACCTTTAGATGAGGACCATACAATTTTTACTAGTCTTGTTAATATATGAATAAAAAATTACATTAATATCCAACTACAACGAGACTTGCATTAAAATATAAAATTTTGTATATCATGTTCTAAATAAAAAATTAATTCAAAACCTAAACCTAATCATATTCAAAAAGAAGTTTTAATTTCTTAGCCAAAAATGTGTCGTGTAAACCGAATTCTGGAGAATGTATGAAATATGTTTTATAGACAAACTTAATTCACAAACCAGAAAGAGCGTAAAAGGTTAACATTTGTACCTCCACACCTTGCATGACTGATCCGAGAAATTGGTATAAAAAAAACTATCATTATTATTAACCAAATGGTCATAAATTGTCTGGGTCGTGCCCACGAAATGCATAGGTGATACTCATGCTTAGTTGATGTCCATATAATGCCATGGTAATACTCATGTCTAGGTGAAATCCAAGTAATGCCAAAGCGATACTCATAGATAGGTCATGTCCATTCAATGCCAAGGTGATATTCATGTGTAGATGATGTCTCTTAGATGCCAAGGTGATATCTATGTCTTAGTATTATCCATGTAATGCCATGGTGATACTCATGTCTAAGTGAATCCATGATATGCCAAAGTAATACTCATACCTATGTCATGTTAAGTCAATGCCAAAGAGATATTCATGTGCAGGTAATATTAATGATGTGAGAAAATTTATGCAATATCCATGTATTGACTAGGTCATACTCATGTTATATTGTGTAATATCCACGCAATGTCCAGGTTATAACCCCCTTTGTGATCAGTTATTCAGAATCCAAAATGAATTTTGTAATATTTGTGTCTCTGAAAACGGATCACGAATGAAGATAATGGCGCGGAATGTACCTAGACGTGTTTGAACTTGAAACCTTACCTTCTCGAGCTATCGACATCCGGATTTATGAGTTGAGCTCGGCTAGTAATTCATCAAGTCATTCTTCCCTGTCTTGAGAGCCATGTATGTCCTTGTCTCAACGTCAGTTACGGCGTTGGCTAACCTACCATGGTTGGTTTGGAAAAGGGGATTCAGGAGGAGGAGC
Organism: Bryoerythrophyllum caledonicum; assembly: GCA_963971425.1. Classification (NCBI taxonomy): domain Eukaryota; kingdom Viridiplantae; phylum Streptophyta; class Bryopsida; order Pottiales; family Pottiaceae; genus Bryoerythrophyllum; species Bryoerythrophyllum caledonicum. The sequence continues at coordinate 4,050,752 of OZ020518.1, read as the reverse complement.
AGCCTTTGATTGAGAGCCAATTTGCGGAAGAGGGAGTTGTTGGCAAGGAGTTGGTTGTTATGCAGGAGGATTTGGGCTTGTTGGAAGAAGATGAGGATGAGTTGGGAGGTGTGGAAAGTGAGGAACAACTTGACAAGGCTCACCGGGTTGCTCGAGGTATTGAGCCTCTTATCATCTTTTTATTTGTTTTCTTTTGAAATTGGAATTTCGAGTCGACCTAGCCTGGAATCGGTAATTGACTTAGATCAAATGAGATCAACCGGTGTTGGCAGGGCTTAATTTGTGAGAAAATGAATTGTGAAGGCCAGCACTCCTTTTCTTGAAAGTAGTTTGGGGTTTCGACAACAGTGGCTTAGATTCGGCAGTCCAGAGTAGTCTAGGATTTTGGTGGTCTGTAGTAGTAACTTTTTCAAATTGATGTAGTTTATGCTATTTTGGTGTGAATAGAATCTCTAAATCCACTTGAATTAGGTTTGATCATGTGAATATGAATCAAATAGATGTATGAAGTAGTTTTGGTACTTAGGATGTGAAACCACCATTATGTAACCACCTAGAACTATAAGAGAAGGGGAGGACCAAGGAAACACTACACACTTAGTTTTGAGCGATTACATTTTACACTGTTAGTCATTATCTTAGCTTGATCCACTTGATCATATTTTTCCATCGATTAGATTCTTGTTATGACTGTATAGTTATAGTGGTTTTGTTCTGATCATATCAACTGGATTCACTATGCACATATACTATCAAATTAATGGGTGATCAACTGGATAAGTCGGATTATTGGAGTTGTCTGGTCTTACCTGTAGCATATCAACTGGATTCGCTAACGTGCAAACACTCAGACTGCAGAAATCTACTTGATATGGAATTCAGAGTTAAGGGGGTATGTGGAGTCATAGTTGGGGAGGTTGCTAAGGGAGTCCAGAGTTAAATTTATCAACTGGATGAGAGAGAGCGAGAGATCCATTTGATAAGGAAGTCCAAAAGAAGTCCAAGGTTGCTTGGGAGTTACAGCCGTGACTATCTATTCGAATTAAATAAGTTAATTGTAGAGATGACGATCCTACAATAGCTAAGACTTGAGTTTTCTATCAATTGAAGTTAAGTGTAGGTTACTAAGTGTGAGAATAATAAACATGCTTCAAATTATAACATAGAAGTACAAAGTCATCCGGAAATGTGAATGCTTGGTTGAATTATGTTCTACTCGATAATGTGTCCGGCCAACCATATCCACTAGATGATTTATTGAATGATTTGACATACAAAACCATTAATTCAATTAAGGATAATCTACTTGATAGGAGGTATGCGCAACCTTCATCCAATAGAATATTATAACTATAATTAGAATTAATTGAGTATTTGTAATTAAGGAAGATCAGGAGGGTAAATTGATGTGTGAGAATCCATGAATTGTGATCAAGGCATTTGACATACATAAGGTGATCTCAATAGAGGATTGAGGTCAAATTACAAGAAATAAAGATGGAGTAAAGAGGAACGGGAGAATTGCATAAGTTAAGTATCGAAACCCTAATTTCAATTACGCAACATGGCATAATACCATTCGTAATATGGACTAAGGTAAAGGAATTTACAATGTTGTGACTATCAAATTGATCATGGATATATCAACTAGATACTAAGGTTACTATCAATTTGATTGAACTAAGAGTGTTCCCAGAATAATAATTAATTCCTTAAAGAAGTATACTTTGGTTAATTCAATAACAAACACAATTACGACCTTCATATGACCTTAAGCTACTTATACATTAATCGAAAAGATCCATTCCCCATAGAAGTTCCTAGAATTGAACTGCATGGAGTGATTTTGAAGAGTTCAATGAAAGATCAAATTTCTATACTACATGGTCCACTTGTACAGGAAGTCGTGACAAGTCGTGTGCACAAGTCGTGTGCACAAGCTGAGTGTTCTGTTATGACGAAATTCGAGCATTAATAGACATGGATCTTAGATCTTTGATGACAAGTTGTATGCACGAGTTGCTCACAATGGACAATTGTGGACGTACTGCTGGAACTCACTTGGTCGTAGATACAGGTGATTCCGGAGCCGGGTTCGATTGGCCCGGCAAGGACCTACTTTCCAGTGCACAAGTTTACAATGGATAGGATGAGCTGCACAATGGAGTAGGCACACACTATCACATCGATAGCCAACAGAAACTTGCAAATAAGTTTTAACCTACCTGGGCACATTATACATTGTAGGATTGATTCCGTTTTCAACCTGAAACCTTGCGTAAATCTTCAACCAGTTTCAACGGGATCGATGTATCCGGGTCGCAGACAAAGGTGATTCCAATTTTCACGTAACCGAACGTGTTGTACGTGGCGGCCTTTAATGACCTCAGCTAACATTTTTGAAATGATGATATTCTTATTCGAAGTTCCACAATATTCTTATTCAAATTAGTCCCAAAATATTTGAATGTGGTCCCATGATATTTTTATTTGAAATGGTCCCATGATATTCATTTAAGGTGGTCCCAAAAGGTCTGCCAATGCCAGCAGGGGTTGAAACTTGATAGAATAAAAAGAGTCCAGGTGAATGTGAGCTGTTCACTTCTAGAAGCTTGAACGTTCAAGCCACTGGATCGATCAACAGCCAACTTGGGCATCACCAACAACATTGTCAAAGTCCATATGCTCATTAGCTTCATGAATCCTTTATGTTTTTAAAGTTCTTCTATGATGTACCTTGGAAGTCATTATGTTCCGGTGTTGATGCTAGCTGAATGATACAAAGAGTGACATCAACATATGATACGAAGATCAAGTGAATTAGCTTTACGGTAGTAGGTAGAGGTGCCTTTTAGATTTAGGGTTTATGTGATTTTCCATTACTGTTGGTGATGGATTCTTGTGAAGGTGCAGCATAATGGATCACAATAATTGCCAATCGTGAAAGGGAATAATCGTAAATGAAAAATACCAATTTTTATAATCAGAAGACATAGGGTCTGTTGGTGCCGACTGGGGTTGAAACTTGAGAGAATGAAAAGAGTCCCGGTAGATGTGAGCGGTCCACTTCTAGAAGCTTGAACGTTCAAGCCACAGGATCTATCAACAGTCAACTCGAGCATCATCAACAACATCGTCAAAGCCCATATGCTCATCAACTCCATGAATCCTTTATGTTTTTAAAATTCTTCCATGATGTACCTTGGGAGTCATGATGTACTGGTGTTGATGCTAGTTGGATGATCCGAAGAGTAACATCAGCATATGATACAAAGATCAAGTGAATTAGCTTCACGGTAGTGGCTAGAGGTGCCTTTGAGATTTACGGTTTATGTGATTTTCCATTGCTGCTGGTGATGGATTCTTGTGAAGGTGGAGCGTAACGGACCAAAGCAATTGCCAATTGTGAAAGGGAATGATCGTGAATGGGAAATACTGATTTATAAAATTAAAAAACATAGGGTTTGCCAGTGTTAGCAGGGTTTAAAATTTTGAGAATATTTTTGGTGAATGTGAGCTGTTAATTTTGTGCATGGTGTAGGGGGGAATCAATTGATGTTGATCACTATTAGATATTGGACGATTGACATTTTCCGATCCCGGCTGGGGTGTCAGTAGTTGATTTAAATATACTTATTTGAGTGGCTGGGGGACTGCCGGTGCCGGCTGGGGTGCAGGCAGCAGTTTGAGTGATATTGTCAGCAGCATGTCGCATTATAAAGACCTTGTCAGTGTCGGCGGGGGTATTGGATGCAAAGATTAAGAAGTGTGCTTCATCTACCGGCAGCCGGTGCCGGCTAGGGTTTGTTTAGAGAGCCTAGGGAAGCTTTTTTTGGAGACTAGGGGTTTATTTGACTATCAAACTGTCGCATACTAACACCAATGTTTGTAATGACTCAACTGCAAGGAGAGCGAGAAAGTGTTGTGAGGAGAGTCAGCTATAGCCTGCATGCATCTTTATCACGAAAGATAGTCTCAGTGATAAGGCCACATTGGTGTTGACTAAACTCTTTAATGGAATTGTGCATTGCTTTACAATTCTTGGAATTGGAATATATTGATCCTAATTTGATTTGACAATATTTTTAAACTACGGTCCTTGTATGCTGCCGGTGCCGGCAGGGATTTCTCTACAGGCACAAAGAATTATATGGAGTTTCTTTTTAACAATGATGGGGAATTTATGTAACCATTTAGGCCCTGCATTAGTTGTGCTCATTTCACTGACATATTGGAGTTTGAAGGCTGCCGGCGCGGGAGAGAGTCTCTGAGGTCCGGTTAATAACAAGGGCTTGGTTGGTCATACCTACTCGGATGAGAAGGAGGGCCCTTGTTTGAATAATGGGTGCCAAAAATTTGACTTGGTTATGTTTAGGAGCAAGGGGCAACAAAGCCTAGACCTTCCCTTGAAGAGCATGCGGATCATCAATTTTCTAGGATTGTTTTGTGCAAGAAATGTTGCGGGTGATGATCCCATGGACTTTCAATCAAATGTAGTGGACACTATTTCGATGGAGGAGTTGGATAATGAGATGAATATTATGATTTCTCAGGAGTTCGTCAACATTTCCTTGTGTTTGGACAATTTGAGGTTCAAACCAAAGTCAAAGTCCAAGTTGCAAATTCCGCTTTGTCGGATGATTAAACTTGTTGTTGTCCAGCCTTATTTGAAAAACGATGTAATGAATCTTGCCTCCCATTTTTTGAGCAATTGATATATGAAAGGCAATGGGATTTGCTATTTTGCCTTGGAGAATCATGAAGGCATGGTTGTCCTTGTGACTAAGGATGTGACAGATACTTGGAGCCCACAATGGGTGTTAGCCAATGCATCTTTTGAGGATCTTCTTCTCCAAGATGAGGATTTAAAGTGCTTTTCAAATAAAATGTTCCACGTTTGAGACGGAAACCATTGACCTCAAGCTTGGATTCCTATAATTAATGGAGATCATCCCAAGGATTTTGAATTGCATTATGCTATGGGATCCATAATCCTCGAGGTTAAGGGGTCGGTTGGGTCACTATTGACTGCACTCCACCAAGTGAATTGGTACTCTAAGTCTCTAATCTTATTGCGTCCTTCATAGTATTTTTCTCGCATAATTTCATGTGAATTGCAATTGATTCCAACATATCTTTACTGTGTTTCAGGAGGAATCAAAAATCACATGTCACCACCAATTTGATTCACAAACTCAATCGAGTTCAAAATATTAGAACACAACTTAATTCTTACTTCCAAAATCTAGTGGGTCAAGAGGAACTTTCTAAATTTGAATCAAAACAAAAATCAAAACAACAAACATGGTATTTCTTGACTAGTGAGGCTCTTACTCGGGGGGGACACTTCCCGTTTTTTAATAACCCATGTGCGGCGGAATATAGGATACATTTAAATAATCTTGGATAAAATTTATAAGAAATTTACATATAAATTAGGAGACATTAAAAGTGGCATGCCCTTTATAAGTAATATAGGGAAACGGAAAATATGGTCCATTAAAATTTAGGTAGATATAAATTAGGGGCAAAAGAATGGGATCCTAGGAATTACGTTTAGTAGGTTCAATTAATATTTACTTATAGTACTAGTTAGATGCTCCATATTCCGGTCTCTACCTTCTTATGTACAATCGCATGCAGATATTCATGAAAGGCATTCTTTCCTTCCTAGTTGGTGTCAGTCGATTATGATTCAGTATTTGTGTTTGCTTTGACTTTGGTGGCAAACCATAATCCACGATGTGTTGCAGAGAGTCTGCCGAATGGAACGCCGCAAGCCGCTGGTAATTTCTTAGCAGGTATTTTCACGTATAAGAGTTGTCCTAATTATGGCACTGCACTTCATGATTTTTGATTTTGAAGTATTGTGGATGAAATGGCAGATTTAATGATCTAACTCCGTCGATGTTTGCAATTTGGTTGGGTGCAGGAGTTCGTGCTTCGAACAACCTCTCTAAAGTTTGGGTAGCACCATGTCATAGAGCTTGATTTTGTTTTCTCACATGTGGTAGAGGGCATTAGAATAGCATATTTTTTATGTAATTTTTTTATATGAGGCATATATTTGTGGTCAAAGTTCACAGATGAACTTCATGTCTATGTTTTTAAACACATTTTGTCCCTAAAATCTCTTCAATACTTTTTCAACCCTAATGTCTTGTTTTTTATTCTCATTCATGCATATATTCGTGTTGTATTTGTATTCATGCATTGTTATAACTTGAATCCTTTTTTCTATAAAGTATTTGTTAGTCACTTGTATTTTCATTATTTTTTAGTTAGTTTTTTTCCTTACAAAGAAAATAGCCTCTAATATATTCCTTTGACCTACATATTATAAGTAATGATAGATATGATAATATGAATATTTTTTTTGCTTTATGTAATAATAGGGGTCCTTTAAATGCTTTCTAGGAGGTAAATAGCCCCCCAAAAAATACCCCACCGCCGCACGTGGGTCCCCCAAATACACAAGGAGTGTCCTCCCCGAGGGCTCTAAATGGAGTTCTTTACCAGGTACAATCCATCTACATGAGATATTTTGTTTCTATCAAGTTGATCAAATTGAATCTTAAATGATGAGCTTTCATTTGATTTGTAAAGAGTAATATAAGTTAACGTCCTAGTATTGAATTATTTCTTTCTAAAGCAAAAGTTAGGTGAGGCAGTAGCCAATGCACAACAATAGGGACGCAATAAGGTTAGAGACTTAGAGTACCAATAAGGTTAGAGACTTAGAGACTTATAAGTATCAAAAGCACTATATAAGACAAAGATTCAATGCGCCTCAGAGCTCAAGGAGCAACTTCCTACAGCCGATTCTCAACACGGCCCAAAGTTCCTTTACCAAATCAAGCTAAATTATGAGAATAACAAAGAACCGGAAATGACTCAAGAAAAACTATGGAGTCTCATATCAAGATAAAACGGCTGGAGAGATAGAATTCATTCCCTTCTCTTTGAATTGCCTTAAAGTTTCCTAAACCACAATTTGGAGATGCCGAATTCCCTGAGTGGCTCCGGAGGGCTACTTGGTGGGGTCAGGTTTGTTTCATTTCCTCTTAGTAGTTACAATGTTTTGTTTCATTCCACTTTTTTTTATGACTTTGTAATCAAATAACTTTTTCATTTCATTTCAATTGGCTGTGGAATTGGAGTGGCTCTTTGATTGTGCCCTTGCGGGTATGAGAGTCAAGATTAATTACCAGCCGAATGGGAAGGATGTCATTCCAACCATCTTACAGTATATAGAACAATTGTAAATTCATTTGTAGGATTCTGCATTCTTTCGTGAGTTCAAAATAGAGAAAGATATTCACAAGAATTATATGATTGACCGTCAGGTGGAGTTTAGGCCCGCTATGCAACGTGTCTTATATCGTTATTTTAAATATGTCTTTTTTCCCGCCAACGCAATTTCTAGGTCTCCAACATTCTTTGCCAGTTACCTTGATGTTGAGAGCAACAATTGCATGTTAACCAGAAGTATTCAGAAAACATGGGATTCCTCTCATTGGGAGAAATGCGGGTGGTATCTAGATTGTCCCGATAGAAAGCCTCTAAGCTTTGACATCGCGCTCCGTGACAGCATTGAACCATGACAACCATCATTGATAGGGACCAAGAAGGCCTCACCCGTTGTAGTCAAGAAACATGTTCCCACAAAAACAAAGGGGACAATGAAATAGACAACACAAAGTGAAAAGAACGTTGAAGACACCATTGTTTTGGAGCCTTTTGAGCAAGTGGAAGCAATGCAAGACTTCCCAAAGGTTGTTCCTTCATCTTCTAATGTTGTCATCAACCCTCAACCATCTCTGGCTCGTGTAGTTGTTTAAGGCCTATCTTCATCTACAATATTGTCATCCCGACATGTCAGGGCAAAAAAACCATCCACAATCAACAAGACTGCATCCTCTACAGTCCATCAATCTTTCTCGTATGTTTTGTTGGAGCAAACCTGAATTGGAGGGTCATGGAGACAGAGCGTTCTCATCTTGCACTTGCAAAAATGCATGTTTTTGTGTCCAAGGTACAATATTTTTAAGCTATTGCTTTTGTCTATTTTCATGTCAACCTCAAGTTTAACAGTCTTATATATTACTCAAACTAATATTTCTATGTTTTATAGATGAATGAAGATGCTGCAGGCCTTGCAACGTGAAAATCTTGTCGCTATAGTGGTGTGGATTTGACAATATTTGATATTTCAGAAGGCCTTCTGTTTCGAGTCTTTTTGTCCCGCCTTTAGACATTCCGGCTTGGAATGTTTATGAAATGATTCATGTCGAGGCTCTATTTGAGTTTGCCGATTTAATTTCTCCACGAAGATAGTGCTGTAGATATTTTCCTTCCCAAATCTCCGACAATACGGTCGAATGTCCGAATTTATGCTAAAATGTACGAGTTTAAGATTATCAAGGATTGGTGGGGCGTTAATGAGCTTCGACTGACTTCTCCCGCTCGTCCTGATGTTACTGTAAGTGAATTCTTTCTCTACTCATACACTTTTTTTTGCATTCCTACATTGAATTGATTGTTGATTGTACATTGAAGTTGTCATTTCAGAACCGCCGCTTGTAAGTCTAGTTTTTACAAGGGCAAAGTTTGTTGTATACAAGCTAGTGATGCAGAAGTTGTGGTGGATTTAGTGCTATGGGGTCGCTACCATGACTTGGAAGGTGGCGACTTCCAGTTGTTATGTCCTGTGGGCATATCATCAAGGGTAGGTCGAACGGACACTATATTCACGCCAACCCATAGGGGTCTGGTGTTCTTCTTCTTCTTTTGGCGACTTCCAATTTTCTTTAATTTTTAGAATGAATCTTGGATGAATCAAGTCAATTGTACGAATTTTTGGTTGGATGATAAGTTGACTTATGGTTGGATGAACGAATTTGTTAGATGAAAATTGGATGAATGGACTTTGAATGAATGAATGTCATATGATGAATGAAAATTAATGGACGGATGATTGATAGATGAAAGTTTAGGATGGATGGAATGTAAGATGGATGAACTTAGGGCTTGTGGATGAACTTAAGGCTTATGGATGAACTTAGGATGCATGGATGAACTTAGGATTTATTGATGAATGAAAATTATCTAAACTATGTGTGAGTGAATTTAATCCACTTGACTACTAAACGCAAGTAAAGGTGGAAGAATTCAGCTGTCATAAATGGTGCGTCCGCCGAGAGTCAACCTTAGAGACGTTGTTTGATAATTTCCTTGTTTTGTGAGAGAGGTGAGTGAGTACATGGAGGAAGTGGAAGATAGGTTCAAGATGATGGAGTTGTGAAGGAAGGAGCGCGGCACAGGTGCGTGGGTCTTCGGCATTCTTTGGTTAGGATGTGTAGAAGAAGCTTTAGTATGTGATCGTATAGCGCGGTGGTATACTAATCGTGCAGGAAGCTGAAGTGCTTTAGGTACGCCGTTCTTCCTTGAATGATATGTATTCACTTGAGATTATAAATTGTTATTGTCGTTACCATGTTAGTGGATGATGCTCCGACAATGAGTTGAACTCAGAACAAGGGGGGTTTTGGCCGCGGAAGCAAAATCACGGCATCTCGCTTGGTGATCGAAAAAGCCCCACAACATGGGTTGTCTTGTATGCGAGGAGTGGAGGAAGCGGGTTGGTTTGCCCTCATGAAAGCCTTGTCATCACCTGTAAAATCTACTCTTGGTGGCTTGCGTTTTCTACCCAGCTGAGGGTAGGCTAGATCACTAAGAATTTTTTATAAAAAATTGTTTTAAAAATAAATGGGGAGGTAGGTAATGACAGAAAGTCAAGTGAGGACGTTTAGATGTTTTCAAGGACTAGGTTCCATCACCCGGACTTGAGCCAAGGACTTTAGAGGGTAGGCAAATGTGTGGATAAAGCAGTAGATACCAGAAAAGGGATTCAACGGAAATCCCCTTCTGATAGTGAGACTTCAGAGGAATTCATTGGAGGAATTACCAAGAAAAGACTAGAGAAGGTATTGGTGGATGAAGGATTGGATGGGGCTGACAAAGTAGGTGAAACATTGGTCGTAGGAGTAGGATTAGGTGATACAAAGGAGAACCCATTTGTAAACATAATCTTTGAGGACACGTCAGCACCAGGAGGACCCTTAGGTTTTGAGCCCACAGTCAAAGTTGTTTTTCACGAGATGGCAGAGAGACCTCCACCCATTGATCCTTTGGTGAGACCACGAGGATTGCCAATTGTAGTCCCTCGTGGACTATTGGCAGCCAGCATCCCCACACACCTACCAAAGTTCTACGGCTCAAAAAATGAAGATCGTTCTCATCACATGGAGAAGTATATCAAGATCGTCACAGTCTCATTAATTACTGATGAAGGCTACTATTTGGTGTGGTTTCCGACAACATTGCATGGTGAGGCCTACAATTGGCATTGGGACCATGATGAGGGCTACTTTGTCACACGGCCCTAGCTCCAAGTGGCCTTTCTGAACCACTTTAGGCCTGAAGTTGGACAGAGTACCGCTCTACGTGCCTTAGCCGCGGTAAAACAAGAAAGGAGAGAGGCGATGGCAACATACATCCGGCGGTTTGAGTTGGTGTGCATGAAGTTCGTAGGAGACATGCTCAACAACGACACCCTCAAGCAGTATTTCATCGAAGGGATTTTGAATCGGTCCACTATTAGAGGAGTCTTGGAGAGGAACCCTATGGCTCTAGAGGATGCCAAGACTGCGGCTCGGGTGGTGGATGCCTTGGAGAGAAACTACAAGAGGTTCTAGAAAAAGGAGGATGAATCAATTCCTCTGTTTGTTCCTCTCAAATCCACGGTCATGGAGGTGGTACCAAGTCAATGAGCTTCAAGCTTCCACGACTATTCTAGGCCCGTTCACCATGATTTGGCACCCTTGGAGACTCAAATACCTGAGCCAATGTTGGCTTTGACTGCTCCCCGATTGAAGAAGAGAGTGGAAGAATTGGAGAAGAAGATCGAGGCCTGCCAGGAAGGATTCCAAGACTCGGTACTGAAACAAATTCAAGCTCTATCAGAGCAGATGTCTTGTATGGTAAAACATGTGGTCAAAATGGACGTTCTGCTCCTGAATATCGATCAAAGGTTGAAGGACCTCCACCATCTCAACCCTATGAACCTCCCCAAGGTTGCGGGAGAGATAGAGGTCCTCAATAGCGGCAAGGGGGTTTCCAAGGAGGTAACCTAGGTTATGGAGGAGGTGGACGACCTCGAAAGATTTACCATGAGTTTTGTATGAAGTGGCATGAGCCAGGTCAGTGTTGGGACGAAGGCCAACCGTGGCCTTGCAGTAACTGTGGAGGTAACCACCCCACCCAAGATTGTGGAGAGCCGGATAGGATAATTCAATTACCACCCGCGGTAATAAATCCATATCAGAACGCACAAGACAACATGAGAGGTCAGAAGCGCCCTTTAGGCAAGGATCAGAGGGATTTGAGGCTGCCTAATCTGTATTATAATTACAAAGATTCGAGGCGGAATCACCACCCACCCGAGGGGTTGCAAATCCAACAAAGTTGCATCCCAATTGCCCAGAACCACCAAGGTGGTCATCCAAACCACCCGCACAAGAAACCGGTTCATTTTCCTAATCTAGATATGAGGGTAGTAGAAGAGGTACGATTGAATGGTCCATTGCCATCCCATACCACCTCCACAATGGAGATTAAGGAACTAGAATGCCCTTCAATCTGGTGACACACAAGATGAGGAAGGATGCAGATGGTGGTTATGAAAACGCCACCATAGCATTGTAAAGGAGGCTAGAGTTGTGGCAAGTAATGAAGACTCGACAAAGGATGCCGACCAAGGAGAGGAGTTGGAAATGAGTGAGTGGGAAGGCCCAAGAATCCCCGAGGAAGAGTTTGGAATTTTGGATAATCACGACTCAATCTGGGGTCAGAAGTATGACATCTCAAAGGATTTAAAGAAGATGAAGGCCAATGTATCCTAGCCCGAGTTGTTAGAGATATCTCCAATGTAAAGAATGAATTTAAAAGAATGATTACCTGGAATAAGAAGGAGAAGAAAGTCTCAGAGGAGGAAGGTGGCAAGGATGCAAGCCAAGGTCAGACTAATGGATGTGAGAGCAATAGAGATTGAGGTCACAATCGTGGACAAGGTAGTTCCGAACGTACTCATCAATGGAGGAGGTGGTCTTAATATTATGCCTTTGCATACAATAGAGAAATTGGAACTGAGTCTGACAGGTCCTTCACCATTTGTGCTGAATATGGCAAACCAAAGTCCTACCCGGCCTATAGGCCACATTGCTAACTGCAAAATCATCACTTGTGGAGAAGAATACATATTTACTTTTCATATCATCACAATGCACACCTCTACACAGTCATTCTCACTCTTACTAGGTCGCCCATGGTTAAGTACGGCCAATGCCTCCATTATGTGGGGTGGCGACAAGCCATCAATAGTCTTTGGACCGTATGAGAACCCAACCAAGGTTCGGATCAAACCACTATTAGAGCTAGAGGTGATGGAAGCCACCTCTCCTGGGGAAGACAAGCCTGTGAAGTTGGTGGGAGGAATGACTTTGAAGCCGAGGTTCAAGGCTTGAAGTGTCTTGGCCCAAATCTATACCATTAGTCTCATAACGGCGAGTACGCTCAGTGGCTCCAAGAAAATTCCAATTCCTCCTCAGAACTAGAAATGGGCTTTATTTTCGGAGTAGAATTGAACGAAGAATTGACGCCATTAATTGAAGTAGACATCCACTCAATTGGAGAAGAAGAGATTGAGGGATTGGAGGTTTTAGACGAGAGTGAATCCTTTGGCGGGTCATTGAAGTTCAAGACCCGTTTGTCAAGCATCACCGTTTGAGAGAATGTATCAAGTTATTCCGATGTACCTTCAAATTGGTACAGGAATAACAATAAACAGTCACATGTGGCTGATGATGATTGGAAGTATGTGATGGTAGAGTTTGAAGGTGAAGAACCAAGGCAAATGAAGATGGGAAGCCAATTGGGAGACGAGGAGATCAAGGCCTATTCTGATTTAGTGAGAGAGTATAAGGAAGTGTTTGCTTGGTCTTACAAGGAGTTGAAATGAATTCCTCCTGAGATTGTACAACACCGTATTCCGTTGATGCATGGCGCAATGTCAATTAGGAAGAAGGAGAGGAGGATGAATCTTCAATTGCAGTTGATTGTAATAGAAGAGCTTGAGAAGTTCTCCAAGCAGGTTTTATTAAACCCGTAGAGATCACCGATTGGATCTCGCCCATGGGGCTTGTGAAAAAAAAGAATGGTATACTTAGGGTGTGTCTGGATTATAGGACGTTAAATTCCTGCACTGAGAAGGATTATTTTTCCGTACTATTCATCACAAATATTTTAGAAGAGGTGGCAAGCGCGATCTATACACCATCATGGGCGGATACTCGGGTTACAACCAGGTGTCGATCACACTTGACGATCGGCACTAGATAGCTTTTACCACTCCATCGGGAACATTTGTGTGGCATGTAATGCCGTTTGGACTTTGTAATGCCGCGGCTACCTTTCACCGGCTAGTAATGTCGATTTTCTTGAATTTGATGTACAAATCAATTACGGTGATCATTGACGATTGTAGTACTCAATCCGAGGCGGATCCACACATCCTTTGCGTGAGAAAAAATTTGAAATGGTGCAAGAAGGCCCAGATGGCTTTAAACCCTGAGAAGACCTACCTAGCTTTTGTTAGAGGCATCTTGTTAGATTACATGGTTAGTAAGAGAGGTCGTGAGCCAAAATTGGAGAAGGTCAAGGTTAAACGAGAATTATCTCCGCCAACAAGTGTGAAGGAAGTTTAGAGGGAGTTAGGCCACATGGGGTGGAATAGGAAGTTAATTGAGGATTACACCACTATCACTACATCGATTCCGAGCTTGCAAAAGAAGGGCATTAAATTTGTATGGACTCAAGAGTGTGATGAAGCCTTTAAGACCTTGAAGAAGAAACTCTCGTCTTACCCGGTGTTGAGATCACCTTGGTGAGACTTGCCATTGCACATCTACTATGATGCTAGTGCTTTAGCGGTTGGCAGTACCTTGTGCCTGCTGGTGGATGGACCCAAAAAGAGGAAGGACCATTCGATTGCCTACGCTAGAAAGCAATTAAACTCTGCAGAGAGAAATTACTCCACTACGAAGAGAGAATGTCTAGCCATGGTTTTTTCAGCCAAGAAGTTCAATCATTACCTATTGAATAACAAGGTAGTGTTTAATGTCGACCATACGGCCATTAAATACTTGGTCAACAAGCCGGAGTTAAGTGGCCGCTTGGCTACATCGGTCCTGTTACTATAAGAGTTTGGCTATACGGTAGAGTACAAACCAGGGTTGGTTCACAAGCAGGCAGACCACATGTTGAGGTTGCCTGGAGATGTAGAAATCGGACCGATTGACAATAGGTTGGTTGATGAGAACCTCTTCCTGGTAACACCAAGGCCAACGTGGTATTTGGGAATAATCGAGTTCTTGACGGCTCAATAGTTGTCAAGGAAGATGCCTAGGGATGAGAGGAGGAAGATTCGTGTCAACAGCCGCCCGTTCCTAGTGTCAGGCAACAGATTGTATTGTCATGGACTTGATGGGGTATTGAGGCGTTGTGTGATGGGAAATGAAGTGCCAACCATTCTCTCTCTTTGACATGACAACGCTTGTGGTGGTCAATTTTTTGGACAATTGACGGGCTTGAAAATCCTCCGAGCTGGTTATTACTGGCCAAGCCTTTTCAAAGGCGCTCATGAGTATGTTAGGAACGACCTTCGCCTGCAAATAACATTGCACATATCCCTTCCATTAGTACCCTTCGAGAAGTGGAGGATAGATTACGTGGGGGAGATCCACCCTCATTCTTTTTGCGGCATGGCGTACATTGTGGTAGCTATGGAATACCTTACCAAGTGGGCACAGGCTCGAGCTGTGAGGACTAATGATGTAAAGAATGCGGCCAATTTCTTGTTTGAGAACATCATCGCGAGGTTTGAAGTCCCAAAGATCCTGGTGAGCGACCGAGGGACCCATTTTTCTCAACATGGTCATTGAAGAATTGAGTGAGAGGTTCCAAATTGATCATAGAAAGACTACGCCCTACCACCCTAAGACTAATGGACAAACCAAGTGCGTCAATCAAACCCTGGATACTATTTTTCTTAAGACAGTCAAGGATTCCAAAAGAAATTGGGATATGAAGTTGTCAGCCACCTTGTTAAGATTAATTGTAAATAGTAAACTTGCTCAGACGTAGGTTTTTTCCCGCATAAGGTAGAATAGACAAGGGCTCTCCGGCAAAAAATGCCAATCACAGGGCTCTCTAACTTTATTTTATTTTGATACCTTATAAAACCCAATAGAAAAAAATCTTCGGCCGCTGAAAAACGTCGCGGCCTTGTGGGGCCGCTAGCCACACGTTGGCTACATTGAATTGCCGCTGGTGATGGCTTCCTGTAGAACCACATTCAAAGTTCCAACATAGGCCACGCCATTTTCTCTAATTTATGGAGTCGAGGCCGTCCTGCCAAATGAGTTTGAGATATCATCTCTCAGAATCAGTGTGGACGCCCGGTTAACTGACGTGCAATCACTTAAAACAAGATTGTACGAGCTTGAGGCGTTGGATAAGAGTAGAGGAAAGGGTGCTCAGCACATTGAAGTCATTTAGAGGCGGCGCAAGGTTTTATTACATAAGCAAAACAAAACCCAAGTTTTACAACCCGGTGTGTTGGTATTATTACAGGATGCTTGGAAGATTGATTTTCGAAGCAAGTTTGACAATGTCTGGTTCGGACCATATGTTGTTTTCAAAGTGTTTGTTAACAATTCGGTGGAGTTGGAGACCTTGAACATTCAAAGATTTCCCACGAGGACCTCCATAAGTCGGTGCAAGGAATACAAGATCTAATTTGTAAGCTTCGGACAATTGTATTTCCAGAGAGAGTAAGGGGCCATATATGTGCAGCAGCATAGGTTTAAGACATCCGTTGTGGACGCGAGAAGTGAAAGTAGACTGATCTTTAGTTCTAGAGCGACCCGGGTTCAAATCTTGTGGTTGCATAGACTAGTGTTATTTTAATTGAGGTAGAGTCTAACCAGGAAATATATTTACAGGGCGGATATTGAGAAGACTTTTCCACACAAGTGTACGTTGATCCTTCTCCATAATCTTTTACAAAGTCGTTCACCTTCAATTCATGGTTGAAAGGGGTGATTTTAATCACTTAAAGCCACAATATGCAACGTACAAGGTTAGCGAGCAAGAGATTCTGGATCCGTCCTCCAATTGTCGCCATTTATGTAAGCTAAAAAATTGGTTCACATGTTTGGTTAAACCAAAAAAAATAAAAAATCTATGGGTTTATTGTAGTTGTTATAATAAGTTAGTTATCAAAGTTAGTGTGAGCAATTTAGTAATGATTGGTAGTAGAAGGAGATTAGTGAAGAAGAAAGTCGTGGAAAAATGTAAGAAAAAAATGTCAAAAGCAAAAGAAAGAAAAATAAGGAAAAGACCAAGAGTGAGAAAAGTAGAAGAAAAGAAAAATCGGAGTAAGATTTATCAAGAAGGCTTCCGTGAGGAGAACCCTAGCTAATCTTTTTATAAGATAAGTAAGTGTTAAATTTATTGTGGAATTAGTAATTGGTATGGCGGATTGTTGGATTCTAATGATTTAAAACTCTGATTCGAATGTACAAATAGTCAAAATAAATGTTTAAATGTGTTTTAAACACGTCAGTGAAGTTATTTTGGTCATATATGTTTTATTTTAGGATCTAAAGTTGAGTTAAGGTCTTAGTTGATCGTAAGCCCTTGGATCGTGATTAGGGATTATTGATTGAATGGTAGAGATGTGGTCGCTACTCTTGGGCCACTTCTCACTTGGATGATAGGGCGTGGTTGGCCACTCTCCCTCTCTCTCAAGTCATCGGGGCAAAGCTATGCTAAATTTCTTCTATCCCCATCAAGTTTTGAGTTGCGGTTGAGTGTGTGTTGCAAAGTAGATACTTGGAATTAGAACGTGAAATTTCAGAAATAGTAAGATCTGACTGTTAACTTTCTAAGGATACCAAGCACGTTTTATTTGAAGGAAGGACAAAGGAGTTAGAGTGTTTTCAATGACAAGGGGGTAAGCTGCCATCCAGATCTGTAGAATTTGTTTTCGAGGGCGATTTCTAGCGAATAGAATTGATCTGGGTGGTAAAAATTTTGCCGTGAATAGAACTTCCTATCAACTTTTCAAAAATTGTTTGCACGCTTGAATTGAGTAAAACCAAGGAAGTTGTGTGGCTGGAGTGAAGGCAAGTCGGCCGTGGTGACGATGTAGCACTCTACCAACACAGTCCTCTTTGGGAGGCCATATCTTGGAATTCACTTAAGATCTTCAAGAACCATTTAATGGAGGTAATGCGGCTTCAACTCTAGTTCTTGGCTGGTTAAAGCACATATGCAACACAAGTGAAATAGGGCAAGGGCAAGGGTTTTTGTGGCTAGGGGTGTGCTGTCAAGGCCGAGAAAGTCAGGCAACTTTGAGGCAAGATTTCTCTTTGCTTACTTGTTGTTTTGCATTGAAAATTAATGCAGGACAAGCGCTTGTAAGTCTAGTTTTTACAAGGACAAAGTTTGTTGTATAAAAATTAGTAATGTAGAAGTTGTGGTGGATTTAGTGCAATGGGGTTGCGGCCATGACTTAGAAGGTGGCGACTTCCAATTTTCTTTAATTTTTAGATTGAATCTTGGATGAATCAAGTCAATTGCACAAATTTTTTGTTGGATGATATGCTGCAAGTTGTAGGATCAGTATTCCTTCGGAAGACACTCAATCGTCATTGAATGCTTGTAAAGTGAACCGCTCCAAGTTCGTTCCCATAGAGACCTGCCGTTTCTTCTAGAATCACTAAGTAATCCACAAACACTAAGCACCAATCCCCCGGATCCTCATTATCACTTGTTCTACAACTATTTTTGGATCCTTCCGGATTCCGCATAACTTCAGACGGAGTTCCTTCCGGACTTTTTAAGCAAGTGGCCGGATTGCCACTAATCATGTTTTGTATAAGTAGCCGAATTTCCCACTGTTTTGTGACTTAAAGTGGCTAGACACCCACTGCCCCGAAACTTATAGTGGCTGGACACCCACTCTCCCTACTCCGCCAACCGGTGATTGATTGTTGCTGCTAGACCCACACTCTGACAACATCCGGATGGCCATCCGGACGCGGTCACACAGAGGTAAGTCCGGACTACATCGACATTTTGGCAAGTATTGTTGTGATTCTACCGAGGGAGTATTATGGTTTGCAACGAGGACTCCTTCTAGACATACACATCAGGCTTTTTCCCTATCGTGGGATAAACTCCAGGCTCAACCAGAATCCAGGATCACACGGATCTTCTGTGCCTTAGTAGAGACTACCAGGAACACATCTGCAATACATCTCTTCTCCTCCTGGCTTCTTCCGGACCGTGGAGACTACCAGACAAACCTGAACAACACGTCTTATGCTCTCCCCGGCGCTCTCCTTGTGCAAGTCCCAACCGGTTCCCTCAAGTTACAAACACAATAACGCTCACTACGACAAAACCTATCCACAACAACACAAACCGCAATGGATCCGTTCCTCACAAAAACGCTCAACACTAGAATATAAAGAAAGACAATATATCAGAGGCTAAGATGTCTTTAGCAAGAGGAAACAAGATGATGAGCCTCCTAAGACTCATCCTTTAAGTACTAACTAAGTTTCTAACCTCAGCTCCATCTTATTTGCGAGGAATCTTGAAAATCTCATCCTAACAGTTAAAAGGCCTTATCCCCAAAAATCCGGAAATCCAATCTCTAATCCAAAATTTATGGATCTCAAATCCGGATTATGAAAATCCGGAAATTCCTAAAGTCCGGAAATTCCTTCCGGACTCACAGTTCTCTAGACTTAGGCATTCTGGATGACAACTTCCCTTGGTCTCCTTTATTAGTAGTCGGGTGCAGATCTGAGCTTCATCTTTAATCGCTACAACTTCATAAGAAACTAGGGATTTCCTAATACTACTCCTAACTATGGTGTCTTCGTATTCCTAGTACTTCTACGCCTAGGTGATTCCTCTATCTCCTTCCTCGCGTTTGCTTCTCCGGAGTCTCCTTCGAGTGCTGAGTTCCAGATCCGGAAGCCGCTGCTGGAGATTCTTTTGCTGGTGGTGTTGCTGCCGACCTCCCTGCCGACCAAATCTGCTTTCCAATGAGATCCCGGAAGCTCTTTGTCGGACTGGCAGCTTCCTCAAAACACCGTCTGAACTTCCAGAGGATATTGATGGCGGTGTGGATGAGCGCTGGAACACCAAAGGAGTTTCGTCCATGAAGATCTCCTCTTATAGTTGCCCCAAGGAATAGACGGCCGCCGGATGAGGTCTGTTTCATGATGACAATTCCGGATTCCAGATCTCCCCTGGAATAGTCCGGATTTCTCCGGACGTCTATTTTTTGCATAAGTAATCTAATAGCATTGTTTAAGGATTCCAGTTGGACCTAGATTCCTTATTTCCTATTTCTACCTATTTACGTCCTACTGTAATATTCAGTTACTAATATTTTTTTGTAATCTTTATATCTAGCCGGATTTTAAGGCTATATCCGGAACCGTGTGAAAATGGATTTCCACATGATAAGTTGACTTATGGTTGGATGAATGAATTTATTGGATGAAAATTGGATGAAAATTGGATGAATAGTTTTAAAATTAATGAATGTCATGTGATGAATGAAGATCGATAGACACATGATTGATGAATGAAACTTTATGATGGATGGAATGTAAGATGGATGAACTTAGGATTTAGGGATGAATTTAGGGCTTATGGATGAACCTAGTGCTTACGGATGAACCTAGTGCTTATGGTTGAACCTAAGGCTTATGGATGAACTTAGGGTTTATTGATGAATGAAAATTATCTAAATTAAGTGTGAGTGAAGTTAATCCACTTGACTACCAAACACAATTATAGGTGGAAGAATTCAACTCACAATGGCCAATTAATACAAGAGTAATTTGCCAATTCCTTGAGATAAGTGACGTATTCAGCCAATTGTCTGAGTCATCGCGATGAATTAAAGGTGCAAGGTTCCTTTAAAGATGTCCATATATTGATATTGCGGCTATCTTTGTGTTGCCATTTGTGAATCATTGAGCCATCCACTAGTTGTGGTAACTTGTTGTGTTGATTGAAAACTAAACCAAGTTTAAATGTAAAAGTAAATCTAGATTCAGGTCAAGACAACAAAGACTTAAGCTTAGAGTCTACAATGAGTGTTAAGGTACTGTGAAGATGAAAGTAACTTAGGATTAAAGATATTATTAAAAGATTAAGATTAAAATGATTTGAAGTTACCTTAGATTATGATAATTATTGAACGGTTAAGGTTAAGGTAAAAGTAACATAAACTCATGTTACCTTAAGATAAATAATTCTTACCTAGGGTTAACGGTTTCAAACTAGAATTAAGGTTAATCAACTTAGAATTCCAAAACTAGGTTAAGGTGAATTAAGCTTCACATATGCAAAGAAGTCCCTTCTTCATTTATCTACATTATTCCAAGTGCCTAATTTGATAATGTTGGCAATTCAAAAAGTTAATAGAGCTTATAAAATTAAGAATGGAGTCTCTTGGCTCTTATTGATGATTTGACCCCTTCAAAAAAGCTATATGGTTATAGTCGACTAAGCTAGTATGAAAAACTTGTAACAACGTAGTATTGCAAGCCGTCACTGTAGTTCTTTTGCTTTTTAGTCCAAACTAGAATCCATTTATAATTTATGACCAAAATGAATAATTGATGACTTGCATATCAATAAAAGTAATCAAAATATTTAACTACGTGATCTACAATTTCAACACAAGGGATAAATAAATATACTTGTCACAATTTCCAAATTCATACAAATAATTTCTTGGCAAAACATTTGTGCTTAAAATACTATGAACTTTAGGATACTCATTGAACACATAATTTTCATGCATATTATCATTGAAAATATTGAACCAGATAGTCCAATTGATATATATCTTAAAAAAAGACATTCTTTGTAGTTCAAATCAAAATTTGAGGGGATAGTGGGTTTGCTACAAAACTAGGAATTTACATCCTTATACACCATAGAAAAAACTAGGTTGGCCTTTGAATTTTTCATCAAAACTCTATTTCTTACCTTTATTTTTATGAAGCTATTATTTTGCACGCCTTGACAAAAAAATTATACTATGCAATTTATATAGTATAATATGCATAATATATACCATGCTTATAAACTTAGGATAAATGAATATGGCTAATGAAAATTATCTACGTGTCAAGTCAGCACCAAGTTTAGGATATCTTTAGTTTACCTAACATCATGTTGACCACGATTTCATCAGATTTTGCCAGATTTCATTAATGGACGGTTGACGCCCATCAACAATTTAACAAAGGCTTCTAATATAAATATATTATACATACTATAATTTTTGCCCAAATTATTGACCTTAGTGAATTTCTACCCAAGAGAGTAAAAATGTGCACTTGCTTGCAATGTGTGCAACACTTGTCTGCTTGGAGTTTTTTTTTAAATTTGATTGTTGTTCTTAATTGTTGGTCATATCCATGAAAATATTGATCAATGATTTATTCAATCTCCACAACAAAAAATTTGAAAGATATGAATTTGTTGAAGGATCTTCTGTAGATAATATAAGAACGACCATGATCATGTATTGCAATCTCTTCCACCTGTTAAGGTTTTAAATTATTTTGGACCAAAGTCTCAAAGACGACCCGGTAGAGATTAAACACACAATATGCAATGAAAGATTTTTGAGAAAAGCTCCGATATTTGCAAATTCTAAAGAAACAATTGTAAACTTGGTGGTTAAAAATTCTTTTCTACCTTTCATTCCACAAAAGAATCTTTTGGTAGGCATGTTTGTGGCCATGGAAACAAAAGAAGACAAAAGGAATAACAAATCTTTTATGAGGCAAAACTAATAAATAATTCTCGACAAGCATACAAACGGTACTACACCAATCATGTGATATCAGCCAAAAATGTATGTAGATGTACAAGATGACTACTGAAAGTTTCCCTAAAGGGATCAAAATTGCATAGAGACGACATAGAAACCTTCTCATATAAAAAATAACTTTGATCCAACAGATTCAATATGCAATGGTTGGAAAAATACTTTTAGCACTAAATTTTTATAACAATCATTAGAGAGAGAGTGGAAAAAGATGTAAGAATCTCCAATGGCAAAAAAAATTAATTCTACAACAACTAGGAATTAATTGATTGGCAACACCAAATTAGTACAAAACTGGACTCAAGGCTAGAGTAATACAAGTGTTGATCAAGTGTTGATCAAGATTGTAAAGGAGGAATACAAGGAAATGCAATTGTGTGATATTTTATCATCAATTTAGTGGATGTAGCACATGATAAACTTAGTGTATGTAAATAGAAATTCATTAAAAAGGTCTAATAGCATACAAACGATCACTATAAGAAATTAAAGTGGGCATTATTATTATGATATCTAGACATAATTATTTCATATGTTATCAATAAAAAGCTTCAATTCTTAAATTATGTTTATTTCTATATTATTTATACGCACATGTTTAATTATCTTTGAATGCATTTACAACAACTATGATGGAAGTAGAATTTTCTTCAATGTCCACTTTTACTATAGCATGTGTTCTTTCATTAAATATGATCTTTGTTGTTGAAGTGTTTGTAAATTTAACATGAATGGATGTATGTTGATGGCATTAAATAGAGATGATTTGTGGTAGTACCTTGTGAAGGGAACTTACACCAAATAACCTTCACAAAAGTGAATAAGACCGATGCCTTTAATATAACACAATCATCAACAAAGAGCGGTGCATTAGAGTTTTGGCATTGTCAACTTGGTCATCTGAACGTGAGAAGTGTGCATTTGCTTCATAGCATGCTAAGTAGCATAATTCTTGGCTAAAATGGATCATCCATGCATTTTGTGAAAGGTGTCTGCAAGGCTAACAACATAGAGCACCATTTCCAAAGGATGGAGCAAACCGTGCAATAAAGCCCTTGAAGATTGTGCATTTGGATGTGTGCGGCTCCATAAAGACCACTTCCATAGGTGGTGCAAGGTACTTTGTATTCGTCATCGATGACTTTTCCAAGAGGGTGTGGATGTACACGTTGAAAACAAAGAGGAAATCCCTCGAGAAGTTCAAGGAATTCAAGGCTCTTGCGGAATAGCAACTCAAGCAGAAGATTAAGGCATTTCAATTGGACAATGGTGGGGAGTTCATTTCCAAGGGCTTTCAACGTTCCTAGAAGTAGCATTGCTTCAGGATGCAAATGACAAGATCATACACGCCCAAGCAAATGGAATAGCGGAGTGCGCAAATCACACCTTAGTGAAAATGGTGAGGAGTATGATCCATGCACAATGCCTCAAACTTAAATTTTAGGCAAATTTGTAGTCAATGCGGTCAATATCACCAATCGATATTCAACAAAGGCTTCCATCATCATTACACCGCAAGAAGCTTGGAGAAGCGACAAGCCATCATCCATGCATTGTACACATGCATGTGTTTGAATGCGTTGCATATGCCATGGTGCCCAATACAAAGAGGGATAAGCTTGATGAAAAATGCACAAAATATTTGATTATTGACTATTGTATAGGCACCAAGGCATATCGACTCGTATGCATTGAGACGAAGAAGGTCTTTAAGACTCTTGATGTAGTGATTGTTGAGGATGGTTTGGAGATGAGTCCAACTAATAACAGTGAGACTCCTAGCTTGGTTTTGATGGACAAATCTTTCAAACACCATCCTTGAATGATTGAGATGGTAATACTTAGAAAGAGAAGAGATTCGATGCCAAAAAAGGAGGTGTAGTGCCTTCATCAACATTATCTCTCAACGATGAGGACTTCAGAAGCTCACATGAGCCGCAACATCCAAGAAAAAAGCATCGCCTGCTTGATGAATGGTGGAAGAGCCACATTTTTTTCAACATGAAGTGTAACATGCCCATGTAGCATTATTGGAGGATCCTTTGAATATAAGTGAGTATATGCAATTGGAAGATGCAAGCAAGTAGAAGTTGGTTGTGCAAGAGAAGTGTGACTTGTTCTTGCCCAATGGCAGGAGAATGTTGGCTCCTCTAAGTGATTATAGAAATTTGGTAATCTTACCTTCAACAAGTGACCTTAGTCATAAAACATTAGGCAGATTATCTCTCCCTAAAAAAAAATCATACTACAGATCTTGGATTGTTCTTTATTCATCGAACTTTTTACAATTACAAATCCCATGTAGAACATCATGTTTATTTTTCTGGTATGTATTCCTCCATCATAACCAAGATTTTTAATATTTTAATTTTATCTTCATATTTTCTTCTCTTTCCTATAGTCCCTTGCATATTTTATTCTTTTTAGAAAAATTGTCCTACTCCATCTCCTTCTCCTTCTTTATTTCTTTTTAAATTTTGATTGAATTGTTGAATTGCTCCTAATTTTAATAATAATTTTACTATTGAGCTCTATGACAATGTAGGTAATCTTGATGTAGAAGTTAAAATAATACCTCACATTCTCTTATTGCAAAGGCGCCATTTATATGGACAAACATTTATTGTAAAGTCAATACTAGTTAGGCTATACACAAAACCATTTGGAAAATATATTTGGTATGCAAGGCTTCTTATCCTACATTTGTCTTGTGACTAGGTGCCTCAAGTGCTAACCATGCACTTGCTTCACCTTGAAGACGATACTAATTTGTGGCTCTTCAAAAAGGAGAGTTTGATCCTTTGTTCATGATATGAAATATGATACCTTGATTTCTTTTAGTCCTTTCTCTTGTCAGGTAATCTAGAACAAGCTAATACTTGTAGGTTATGTTTGTCTTCTTACAATTTGATGACAACGGTACGTTGCAGATGGTTGTCATTGTAGAAGCGCCTCATACATTTTTTCTTGGAGACTTCAACAATTATGCAAATGAAGGTGTTTTCCTTGCGGCAATTTGGAAGACATGGTTTGCACCGGTTGATAAGATGTATATCAAGCTTGTTAGAGGTGAATTAGGCCTTTTAGCAACGAATATCTTACAAACTATGTGCTTCAAGATTACGTTGAAGCGGATCCGCTGGCTAGTGGACAACACTATCATTGGAGCATCAACTTTGTTGGCATTGTAGAGACTTGAGAATAGATTTCTCGGAGATATTATAGAAAGAACTACATAGGAAGCAACAAAACCACGTACACCAAAGGTACACATGCTCGCACCCTCTTTTTATTTTATCTAGGAGAAATTTGGTTTCAATTGTTGAATTTGTAATTGCGTATGGGGTGATGCTGCACTGCTTGATTGTCTCCTCTAAACCCTGACAATTGAAGATCTTGACAAGCTGGATAAATTGATCTAGAAGTCGGAGGATTCCACAACAACGCGGTGATACTCCCGAAACATGGCCTGCCAACGACAAAGCATTGTGATATAAGGCACCTGTTTGGTCCAAATGGTGATGGGATTTGGGCTGTTGAGGCTTTTCAATATGAGAATGTGTACTTATGTGCCTTGTAACCCATGGAGAGTGAATGAAGAGTGAATCAAGTGATACAATGTTCATGCTATAGACAATGCCTAGAAATCAAACCAAACCGCTAATATAAGTCTTCAACTAGTGTTGTCTATTGAAGAAGTAATGATTTTATAGCATTTTTCATCACCTACATTTAGTAATGACGTATTTATTGTTATTTCACTTAGTCCGTGGATAATTTTCTGGTTATTTTTTGTATTATTATGTTGAGTAAGTTTAAGAAGAGACGCCTCTGGAGGTGCCTCTGTATGGAAGTGTTGCTTAATGCAAACATGCACATTTATAGGGGGGTGCTATTATTTGAAAGTCATTTTGTGTGTTCTCTTTGAAAAAAGTATATCTTATCCATTTGCTTCATTATTTTTTTCAATTTGTCTCCTTTTCTTTCTTTTATTGTTATATTGTTTTGTAGTCGGTAATTGAAGTTAAAATGTTAAGAGACATACATTTTGAATTCCTCGTAATGTCAAATTTTCAAGATTTGCACATCAAGAAAAGTTCAACATGTATGTGTTCATAAAGACTATTCTACTCTTACTTTATAAAAAGAACCTTAGGTGCATTGCCAAACAATATGGGACAATGACCACGCTTAAGAAATTCCTCATTGTCTTCTTTTCTTACATAACAAATTTAAGTTTACTATTTGTAAGACAATGACTATGAAGTTTTTATAATCATTCTTACATTTAACAAAGACAAAGTGATCACTCTATCACTTCTCCATGGAACATTTTGCGGTTATATTTTTTTATCATTGTGCAAAGTAAGTTCAAGAAATTCATTATCATTATCATATTTCAAAGGTGACGCCACTTTTCATTAAAATTGTACATGCTGACATCAACCCTATTTTCTATAAACGTACATTGAAAAAACCAAGGTTGAAAATTTTGAAGTTTTCTAAAAAAATGTCCATGATAGTAGGGGCCTTTAAATTCAAAAACTCCATGCAAAATATTTGAAATTTCTCGCTTTTCCATTCAACGCTCTCCGCTTTAATGCAATGGAATCAATTCTTGTGAGGACAATTGAATATTGTTTGCATTGCATAAAAGTTGTATCATTTATCATTATCTCTTTCTTGGTGCATCTAGTTCAACTCTTTAAAAATCAAAGATAAGAATACCAAACATGACCATAGTTGGATATGATGGAAGGAGAAGGTAGAATACAAAAGATGGATTTGATATTGTTGAATGAATTTTATTTTTTGCTTCATGGCAATCCAATTCATAAAAGCTGCAATGTTGTTATCAATTGAAAACAAAATGCATCAGGCAAGGTAGCCGTGTACATTATATTTTGGATGGCTTCATTGAAAGTATCCAAATAAACATACATTGAGACAGTTTCATTGAAAATAATATATAATTAATTGAATTAGTTAGAAATAAATTTATCATTTAATTAAAATACGATTTGCGTATCGGCACTTCCGCTACCTTCAATGGAGTAGGGCAATAACTATACTAAATCCCTGACATATCTTTGACTTAATTTATTTTTCTCATTCAATGGTTTGAATCATACCACTATTCATGGTGGTTTCTTGGATCCAAGGGTATGTTGAGGTTAATGTCTTTTGGTGATATTGTTAAAGCTGAGTGATTCCCATTCTCCAACTGAGTGTAAACAACTTGGTTGGAATTCATTTATCAATTTGTGTTGATGGAGAAAGACCATACATGCAATGAGCAAGCATCTATGCCCAAATGCAACCTAGCAGAGACAATGCACAACAAATAGCTCCAAGCATCTAGAAAGAAGGGGGCACTCCTCATCAACGCAACTTTGGACGATTTTGTGAAGGCATCTATACATGCATATTACTATATAATATATTTAAAGGTGGAGTGGGGAAATTTAGTCTTGGCAATCTTAATGAGTTGAGATTAAAATAGAATTTCAAGAGTCTAAAGACCCCCAAAAAATCAAAACTACAATAGATAAATTTGCAGATTATACAAATATTTTTACATGGTCTCCGCACTTTATTGGAGAATAGGTATTCACATCAACTGAAAGTAAGTTGAATCTCCCTTCAAGACTTCCACCCCCTTAAAAAGATGAATAACTCGCAGCCATGAGTCAAGACCACGTTGACCAAGGGACAAAGGTGTTGGGATGTTGTTTAAAAGGCTTGCAAAAAGATAGAGCTGGATGTGGAGGTAGAGATCATTGTCAGACGTCGCTAACAATTGTGCAAGTTTGGATTCTATGGACCTCAATATTCTTAAGCATCATCAAATTATACATATTTAGGGTGAAGGAATCCAATCAAAAGGTCTCTAAATGGCAAATCGCTTGAGTGCCTAAGCATCACACCAATGTTGTGTGCTAGACTAAGCGAGCCATCTCATAGAAGCTAATGCATAATGAAGATCATCTTGAAGAAGAAGGCCACTGTGTATCCTACATACATCCGTAATCAGATGAACTTTCACATTGGTAGCATTCTATGCCCAAAGTTTTACATTTGTCCATATTATAGTATAGTTCTGCGTTGAATATTCGTAGCTTGTGGTTTGCTTGCCCAAATAGCCTACTACTTATTGAGTTTTTTAAGGAAGATACCAATTTTAGAAGGCTGTCGGAACATGATTGTAACGGGTGCATTTCCTTGATCGTTTTTAACATCAAAAACACCCAAGAAGTAACTCATGTATTGTTCCTAGAATTCTGGTGAAGTAGCTGGCGAAATCTGATCCGGTCTTACTTCCTCTCATATCTTTTCTACAACTCTTACTACTTTTTATGATCTATCTAGTCAACCACATGTTTTTGATTGGCTGGAAGCTTTTCATGTTTCTCGTTTCCAATTATGGTTCCGGATCAGAAACCCTCTCAATAAGTGACAATATTCAAGCTTTGGTTTATCCTCATGATGTTAGCTATCGGAGGGCACGTCATGATTGGTAAAAGGATGCTGCTCAAAACTCTACTCTTATAGATTAGAGTGGCAAAAGACTCCACTATCAACCCTAATCAATCCTAAACACAACACACACACACACACACCAGAATGGTGTATACATCCTCACAATTGTAAGGACGCCGCCGGACAACCGGTCACGCAAGAAGTATTCCGACCCTTCGATAATTACAACAAGAGCTTCCTTTCGGTTCCGGTTTCGGATCTGGTTCCAGTCAATTGATTTTGCATGTATCTCACAACTGTAGAGAACGCTACCGGACATCCGCAAGAAAAACATACAAGCAAAAAGGACTCGAGGTCCTTTTTTGAAATTCTAAAGAAATTGGGTTCTAGAATCATGCCTCCCCACCACAACAATTTGGGCATCCAAAGGCTACTCATCCAAAGGCTACCGCATCATGGTTACTTTGGAGCACAACAAATGTGGAGATAAAGAGATGAAGATTAAAGAAGGAGAGACTTGTAACCTTTTCATGAAATCCTAAAGCAACCGGATCTAGAACCCATCCTCCCAACAACAACACTTGGGCATCATTAAGGAACTCTCCATTTTCTACTCGAGCTCACACCTCTACAAGGATACTCGGGAGCACGGCAAAATGTGGTGGAAAGGGAATGAAGATTAAAGATGGGAATGGCTTGCAACCATTCTCCTTATGTACACAAAATATCCCTCAAGGTTCTAAAAATCTGCATATCACACAAAATCAACACGGCCCTCAAAGTCCCAAAAACAACCACCCAACTCCCTCTAACAATAACTACACTAGATCCAAAAATCACGGATCACATCTACGATTTACAGCCCAATTCCGATTTCCGGTTCATGCTTCCGGTTATTGGAACCCTATGATGTATTAATCGGATGTTTGAAAACACCCACCCTTCTCCCTAATCCGGTTCTTCCTCAACCTTTCTTTAACACACTTATGGTTAAAGGAATTGACTATCATGGCCTATCAATAAAACTAATTAAAAAAATAACAAAAGCTAATCAATCACAAACAAACAAAACTATTCAACTAAAGCACTCGTTACTCTAAATGACTTCCAAGGTGAAAAAGAGGTTCCAACAAAGGCAGAGATCATTACTGCTTTGTACCTAATGCCTGAGAATGGAAACAAAAATTCCACATCCCAATTCACCAAAATGGTAAAACGACTTTCTATCGGGCCCATCTCAATACAAGAGCAGTTTTTAAATTGGCACTAGGAGAACACTTTTAAAATTGCAGGTTGGTATTATTTCTTGAACTCAGATGCATTATAGATCTTGAGGTAGACTCATCAAGAAACGAGAAATTGAAACACTACATTATTACATTAAGCACAATATTGGCCTACATTTTTCCAGATTTTGTTTCAATGCAAGTAATTCATTTTTGAATAGGTCGGACTTGAATGAAGTGCAAGCATTTGTACATCATCTATTATGTCGTGTGCAAGCTTGACAAGATGGATGACTTTTTTGTCCATGCCCTCCTATTCAGCTTCAACAGATTGATTCCCGTATTTAAAGAAATTTTGTTGTTACGAGCTTGATTGAAACATAATGACCAAATTATAATCTGGAGATGATTCTATCATTCTTAAGTGATAGAAGATGGTCAACATTTCCTTCGTAGGCATTTGTTGGCTATATGATGGAAGTTTTTATATATCCACAAAATCTATACAATCCCATTTGAGGCAAAATTAACCACATAGCTCTAGAAAATTGTCTCTCATGTCATTGAGTCCCTAGTTTGAAGCACTTGGCACAATCATCAATCAGCTTGCTCATGTAATCTTTTGTTGTAACGCTACCAATATTCTATATGTAGGCATCAATAGGGTTCTTTCAATACCCTCCTCGGACCATGCCCCTCACCCAACCATGTATGCTTATTGCACACCCGCATTATGCCCAACTTCATCATTGAAGCTCATAGATCCAAGAGGACTAGAAACAAATTCACTATGATTGTATGTGATTGACCATGCTACTTGATTTGGATGAGTACTTTACTACTTATTTGGATTTTGGTCACCTCATAATCTACAACTCTCATTTAAACTAGCCTTGCATCAATCCAAGTGTTAGTTTTGGGTGCCTTCATTCTTGACACTTGCCTTAGGCTTGGCTCCCAATTGCAAGCAACCAAGTTTATTTCTTTTCGATCCAAATGGACATCTCAAGGCAACACAAATGTTCAACATTTGGGCTTTCCGCACAAAAGCTAGTTGTTGTCTGAGTAAGATACATTCAAGTCCAATCGATCTTACACCACCAAGAATTAAATTTTCAAAATTAAAATAAACCTTCCAATTTGTCTATTACATTTTGGTAATATATTTGTTAATTCATCCGAAGTACTAGAATAAGTTTATCTCTGAATAACAATGAACAACAATGAATGAAAGTATATTTTAGAATTTAGAATGAGATTTACACCCAAGGTTTTGAGCATTTGTAGACAAGAATATAATACAAAAGAATTATCGATTTTGTATTTTACAAAAAACTTGAGGTAACAAAAAACTTCAAAAGAACAATTCCTATAAATGCAAGAGTTTGTAACACCATCAAAGCAAAACGCAATGAAATAATAATACAACTACTCACATCACAGAAGGGAAATATACATGGACTTTGAATTGTAAACTAAAAATAAAAATGTAGTCAAGCATAAAATGAGCCCTAAAATGGCTACAGTAATTGTGGATGAAATGCCAAACACAATGAGTGGATGTCTACTTTGAATCGTCACCTACATAAATTATACCATTTCCATTGGATGGACTAGTAGATAGACTAGAATTATCAACCAAAGAACTATAGGTAAAAATACACTAAGGTCGATATAATCTGGGTTATAAATAAAAGCCTTTTATAATTGCTATATGCTCAATACTAAATGATATGATAAAAAGTTAACTTTAGGATATAACATATCGAAATCATTTTGGTTTTTTAATTTTAAAACAACAATTAACTATATATAATTCATATGAATAAAGGGCCCTTGAAAATTGCATTGTTTTCTCAACAAGCAATTTCAACAATTGCAATTTCAAACAACACTACTTGTCCAAAACATTCTCCAAAACATCCTTTGTATGTTAGGATATATCATTACCATTTTATGCTATGCACCCCCTCAAAAATAAATTATATGTGAGGAGACAAAGTTTAAACAATTTGAAGCCATTTCTAGTATATAAAAATTCCAGTAATAATTTTCATGATAAAAAATATTTTAAAAATATTTTAATTAAATTTATTTGCATGTCACAAATCCTACTATGGTGCTTCAATATCTAATGTTAGATCTCACATTACCACCACTATCCATTGCTATGGAAGAGACCTATATTTGACCCTAAATAGGCCTCTTGAAAACCACCAACTTAATGACTTGAAACGACAAGCCTATGATATGCAAATTGATTTGGGATTATTGAGTTAATGGAAAAATCTTATATGTCAAGCATGCTTTGCAATATGAACACCATAGTAGGTGGTTTCGGTACCTATTGATTGATTTATGGATTTTAGATAGAAAAGTATGTTATATATTTCGTTAATTCCATCTTTAAAAATAAAACTCTCTACAAATCACATCATGATGGAACCTACTCTCTTTACAAGAACATAAAATTTTCCCTTGTACAATCCTCGAAAATTCCATTATTTCCTTAAGTTGGTGGTTACAGGCATTCAATGTCAAAAATTCAAGTTTATTGCCCAAGATTTTTAGTGGGAGGGATTTTCACCAGGATAAATTTTTGGTTTGAGATTTTAGAAGTTCCACTTAGAGAGGTGTTCTGCCTAGTGAGGGATGCCGAAACGAACAAGCCAAAAACCCATCAAGGTGTTACAGTAGGACAACCAAAAACCAACCAATGACCCAATACCACCCACTTCTGCAACATTCCTAGCTTTTAGGAGAAAATGTGGCATATCCTAACTCCTTACATGACGTATACATTGAGGTATGAATTTATATGTGATGTAATGAGAGGCTATATTTCCTTTCTGAAATCTAGGAAGGGTATAAAAGTGTGGCGTGTTAGGTGTCCTACCTCAGTTCTGCTGCTGATGGTAAGTGGGCCTTGGACAAAGCTTGTCTTGGTTTTGCAGTGCTTCGAAATTCTGAGGAATAACTGACTCTTGGGAGCAGTCTGAGGCGAGCCAAGTCAATGTTGGAATATCTTAGCTTTTTACTTTAGGTTCTTTCTACCTCGACAGAAAGGCGTGCAGCCTTGGAAATGACAAGTGGGTGAAGTGAACAGAACAGACGTTGGAAAGCACTGCTGATGACTCATGTGCCGTTTACTGATGGTGGGTAACAACATACCAACCTATCTTCAACAGCAAACTAGAACATAGATTTGCCTAAATACCCTGGTGAGTGTTGCACCAAGCCTCAGGCTTGGAAGGGTGGGGGAGGGTAGGGACAAAATCGGCCCTATTTTTATGTTGGACGGGGTGCTAAACAGGTAATTCTAGGCCACAGGCCCCAATTTTGTCTTAAAAAATCCAAAAAAGCCTCTAGAACCCTAAATCGGGCGGGGCCAGAGAAATGGTCCCACCCAAGCCTAGAGCCCGACCCATGCTCAACCGGGGTGAATAAGGAGATCCCTAGAACATGGAGGTATGTGTATAATTAAAATAGTGATTTTTTATTCCTTTTTTCCACTGTCGAATAATTTATTATAACGGGGAAAGGCCGTTTGGTGTCCTCAAATATTAATATTGTGATCAACGGTTCTTCCTAACAAATTTGTATTGATATGAATATGTTGTTGAAAACCACGAGGTACAAACAATGAATATGTTTGGCCCCACACTTTTTGCATTTCATGGAAACCTTTCTCTTCATCTTTACGCTTTTTGGACATATGCTTTTTTTTAAAATGTTATTTACAACATAACTTCTTTCGCTTAACCCCTGAGGTACCGTGACAGTTTTACACCAAAAACACTTCAAAATTGTTGTATTCTAGTGCAATGAATAAAGAAGGAAACAAAAACTTTGATTTTTAGTTATGACCGTAGGATCTCAATAAAGGCTTATTAAGTAATACACGTACAAAATTTCATAAACTTTGACCGCATGGATTGAAAGATTATAGTATTTGAAGTCAAGCAAATGGTTCATTTTCTTCCTTGCGTTTTGTGGATCAGTAGACTTTGACTTCACTTGGTGTGAAAAAATTTCACTACACAGGGTCTAAATCCATTAGCATCTTGTTAAGCATGATGTTAGCTCCTTACACACCAATTTTTTAAGGTAGAGACGGGGTGTAGCATATTCAAAACAAGTGTGCAACGAGTGGAGGCTCGAAATTTGTTAATTCACACTTTAACTTTTTTTTAACTTAATATGTTTTCGATTGATAATCCAAATGGTCAATAAGAAGGTTTACATTACATATTGTTGTGGAAAAAATAAAAAGTGAAAAATATAAAGATACCTAGGTTTTCTATGGAAAAGAAGAAGTTTTTTTGGTACCTTGCCCGACAATGAGTGACAATGTGTGAAAATGTTTGACTTGGGTTGGTATGCTATTTTTCACTAAAGGCAAGAACTTTTTTTTGACAATATGAAGGGAAATAATATTACTTGCGAGTACTGAAAATCTCACGTTCAATAGAGTGTCCTATCAAAAGTTTTTGGAGGTGCCCAAGGTGCCCGCCCTCCCCATTTAAAATTCAAAACCCTATAACTTTTTCATCAAATGTCCTATTTAGGAAAAAATTGTTTTCCCACTTAGGTCTTGGTAATGTCTTTCTATAGTAAAAATTTCAAAGAAGAATGTTGGAAATTGACACCATAGGAACATGACCGAACTTTCAAAAAGCCCATTTTTGACACTTGGTCCCTTAGGGGTTAATTATCAAAATAATTATGTCATGCCTTTTTGAAAGAATTATGTCACGTTTGATAGTTATATTATTTGTGGTTATACAATTCAAAGAATGAAATTACATGAACTATCGATATGTGAAAATGAGGGTGCCTTTGTATAGAAATAAAAGGGTTCCAATCCAAACAAGATATTAGAGTTTTCTTAGAAGTGCTTCCCAAATGGGCAAGTCAAGAGGAATATGGTGCTAGAGAGTATAAGATGTATAAACGGAAAGAAATAGAGCATGAGGAAATTTCATATTGCCTTTTTCTGCACCAATGAAATGCTTTGCAATCAATATTCTTGGGCCCTACCCCATGTAAGCTAAAGCTCCTCCATAGTACCCTAAGTTCTCACAGGGTTGACCAATAGTTCCCCCAAACCTTTCCCAAGGCAAGACACCATGTGCATGTGGTCCCGGTTACTAACATAAGACCCTAAGATTCGGGGTACCTATCTAGTGTATTTTGGTGACTTTCAGGAAAACTCAAATATGTTGAGAAAACCCAAATAGAAAAGCCATGGTCTACACTACACATAACATTTATAATAATTAAATAAAACAATTAAGAACATGATTATAAAACATATAATCTTCAGTTATCCATTTTGTCATAACATAATATAACATTTGAACTCCACAAAATTTGTAATCAAAATTTTCATTAAGTTTAGAAATGAACAGTTCCACAAATTTTGAAAGAAGGACTTTCTCAAGATTTAATATCCACTATCACCATCAATCTAAACAAATTAATGAGAATGTGCCTATAAGTTAAAAATATTATTGGTGGAATTATTGTGTTTATTACACTCAACATTATTCATCCTTAATAACCAACATAGACTTACTCATGAATTTGTTAAAAACAAACGGAAGTTTTAGTCATTTATACTTTTTCATTCCCAATGTAATTTGTAAACTAAATTACCGTACCCCAAGGTCTAGTTCAACAACCTTGTGTCGAATTAATTATTTTTTCCTCGCACAATGGTTTGGACTTAATGGGTATCACCTAGATATTACACAAGTATCACATAGATACTATAAGTATGACCTTGGCATCACATGGTATCACCTTAGACAAAATGTATATTTTCCAAGATATTTGGACACTGGCCATGTTGAATTAATTATGTACGAAGTAGACCTCCACATAGGGTATTGTATATTAAATGTATGGCTCAAGTGATGAAAATAGAATGAATTTGGATTCATTTATTTATGGTTTTATTAGATTCGATTTAAAAAACCCTCCTCAAAATAACCCCCAACGAATCCTAAAAAGAGAATCCAATGCTCCAGAAAAGAGAGTCACGAGAAGTGTCAGGCCCTCCACGACTGGCACGTGCCCACTCCAGCCCCTTATCCGTGCAGAAACCGCGTTTCCACGCCGGCAAGCCGATTCCATCCAGAAACCACCTCGAGCACAAACACATGACGAATCCTACACGGAATCCACCCCCGTCCTCCAGAACAGTCGGCCCTATTCCTGACCGCAGTTTCTGCCAGAATCCGTCATCCTCTACCCCGAAAGGAAGCGAAGGAACACAAACGCGCACGAGGTCAGAAATTGCGAAGCGCGATGGCTTGGAGCCCAAGCATGTGATGTCGGGGACTCGGAGTCCATGGCGATCTTATATCGCCTCGGACATGTGGACTGTTTGAGGTTGTGAATTTGCGGGAGCATTGAGATGGCATCGGGCGGGGAAGGGAAGGCGCTGGTGGCGCTGGGGGCGAAAGCGCTGGAGATGACGATGGGATCCCCGGGTGGAGGCGGGGCGATGGTGGCGAAGGCGCTTGGGACGATGGCGTCGAGGGCGATGATGAAGAACGCGCGATCGGCTGCGGAGAGGGCCGTGAACACGCCTTGGCGGAGCGGTGCGGTGGCGGGAACTGGTGATGGCGGGGGCCGCGGCGCGGGTAATGCCGTCGTGAGGACGCTCGGGAGCTTCACGCCTGTGCGGGGGTTTAGGAGCGGCCGAGAGGATCCGAGTTTCCGGTATGAGATGTCGCCGCCGACGAATTGGGGCGTGCGGATTGTCCCGGAGAAGAGCGCGTTCGTGATCGAGCGTTTCGGGAAGTATTTGAAGACTCTTGGATCAGGTTCGTAGCGTGAAGCCGGAGAATGTCGCCGGGATTCTTCTCGATTAACTTTTATTTTTTGGTGATTTAGGGTTTTATGTGTTTTGTTCTTTTGATTTTGAGAGCCTCACATCGAGAAGGAGGCGTTTTTTATTACTTTCAAGTAATGTAAGTTCATGAACCTGAATTGGAAAGGCAATGCCTGACTGAAGTGCTATGGGAGCAGGTATTCATGCCATGATTCCTCTCGTCGATAGGATCGCGTATGTGCATTCCTTGAAGGAGGAAGCTATTCCTATTCCGAACCAGAGTGCCATTACGAAAGACAATGTCAGCATTTCGATTGATGGAGTTCTGTACCTCAAGATAGTGGACCCTTTCCGGGCTTCGTACGGAGTGGAAAATCCGATCTATGCTATCATTCAGGTATTCACTTGTATGGCTCAGTGCTTGATGATTTGATGGCATCTGATGTAGCATCCTTCCTTCTTTTCTTTAAGTTTGATAATCATATCTGTTCATAGAGATTGTCTGTCTTGAGCTGGGACTTGTTTCTGATGATGGTCGTCATTTGTGTTGGTTCCAGCTTGCGCAAACAACAATGCGGTCGGAGCTTGGTAAGATTACACTTGACAAGACGTTCGAGGAGAGGGACACGTTGAACGAGAACATTGTGAAGTCGATCAACGAAGCGGCTTCAGACTGGGGTCTGCAATGTCTCCGTTACGAGATTCGAGACATCTCTCCACCTCCAGGTGTGAGGGCGGCTATGGAGATGCAAGCGGAGGCCGAGCGGCGAAAGAGAGCGCAGGTTCTCGAGTCCGAAGGAGAGCGACAATCTCATATCAACATTGCTGACGGAAAGAAGAATTCAGTCATTTTGGAATCTGAGGCAGCTATGATGGATCAGGTAGGCTCTTTCATCTCACCCCTTAATCATAAGAAAAGGACAATAAATATTGGAATTACGGTGTTACCTATGATGTCACTCAAAGTTGCAATAAGACACCCCCTTTTTATTTCATTTTGAATAATTGAAATTAGCTGAGAGTCGAGAGAGACGGCTAATATTTGTGGTACCTCATAAAAATCTTTCTTCACTCTCAATGACTGGAGTTAATAGACCACCAAGCTCTTCTATATTTTGTGGGGAATTATAATTGAAAGACCATCAAGCTCTTTTTATATCTATAGTGAATAAGTAGAACTAAAATAAATGAAAAGAAGGGGTATATTTTTTGAAAATCTTTGGTGACTATGCAAGTAACTTGAATAGCTCGTTTGAAATACTGATCTGAGAGTTATTTCAAGAGTGTCTGTTCCACGATTGGTATAGAAACCTGTGCTTGTTTTCATATTACATGTTTCATGCTATATCCAGGTGAATAGAGCAAAGGGAGAGGCGGAAGCCATTTTGGCCCGTGCTGAGGCAACCGCAAAGGGCATCCACTTGCTGTCGAATGCGATTCGTGCAGAGGGAGGGTCCGAGGCAGCGTCTCTTCGCATCGCAGAGCAGTACCTGCAAGCCTTCAGCAACCTTGCGAAGGAAAGCACAACGATGCTGCTCCCCAGCAACACTGCCGATCCAGCAGCCATGGTGGCTCAAGCTCTGTCCATCTACAAGGGAATCGTCGGAGTGGATGGTGTCTCCACGCGGATGTCCACTGGCGAGCCGGGACCCAAGGGTCTTCCTTCAGGTCCCTGGAAGCCCACTCCATTGGAGTATGAGAAGAAGAGTCGCCCGCAGCCCACTCGCCCTGCGGCAGAGCCCACTGTTGCCCACAACTTCACGCTTCAAACTCCATCTTAAGAGGTTGGAAGAGTAATTGAAGGTATGAACCAAATTTTGTGCTGGTTAGATTAGTTGTTGAGTTGCTGCTCACCTGCTGAGTTTTACGGTTCTGGTAGACGTTCTAAGTGCCTGGAAGTATCAGTGGCAGCCTCCTGCTAATTTTAGCTGTGAGAATGTGGTAAGGCCCACCGAGAATGTGAGGAGCTTGGACATTGGCCACTCCTGGATGGTCTCTTTGATGAGTTGTAAAGGTGCATGCTTTGATTGCTGATACAGGAACTGGCTCTTGTGACTTGGAGTTGACAGACGACAGCATGAGTTTTTGGGCTGTTGTTACATTTTTATTCACTCCTCTAATGGGTCACATATTCCACTTGGTGACAAGTACAGCTTGTGGGGAGACCAAAGCCTCTTGATTGCTAGATGATCATTCAACGACTCTCCCAATCTGGCCCCAAATGTGCTTTGGATTTTTCTGATGATTGGAGTACACTCACTCCAACACAAGCATTTAGGGTTCCTCACCTACTTGCACACATCTAGCATGTTTTATAAGTTATTTGTAAATTGTGTATCAGATTGAAGAAAAATTGGTTTCATTTTTGCCGTAAAAATGAATCATCTCAATATTTGAGACCCTACTGTACATTGTTAATATACTTTATTTTCTCTTTGAATGAACTAATGTACCGTATACACAATTCACTATCAATTATGCATAAGATGTCATTTAGTTGTGAACCATACTTTAGATCTTGTAGATGGATGTGTTTTTAAAGAAAATCTTGAAATGAAAGAAGGTGCAAAAACTTAGGAATACATAATTTTTTCGAAGTGTAGATCTCTTATTGAGTGAGTCTAGTTTCAACGGCCATTGTGAAGAGTGATAATCTTTCATATTAAGAATAAGAAAGCTCTAATCTTTCATATTAAGAATAAGAAAGCTCTAATCTTTCATATTAAGAATAAGAAAGCTCTAATCTTTCATATTAAGAATAAGAAAGCTCTAATCTTTCATATTAAGAATATGAAAGCTCTAATCTTTATTGTTTAAAAATGTAGTAGAGGGTTTATTGCTTTGTGCCTTACATGATATTATGGTTGATAAGTTTGCTTCTTCTTGAAGTGAGTCTCTTGTGATTCAAGATATATTTAAATTAATGTTTTCAAAGAATAATGAGTTAAATATTGCAAAAGAGTTTGGTAACAATTTTAAAGAATTATTCAATGCTTCAAATCAACCATTTTTATGAGTCAATATTGTTTTTAAATGTTAAATGTAAAAACGATATAATAGAAGGTTAAAAAGTCACTTATAATTATCAAAGAGAGATGGAGCTTCATTGGCCATTTCAAAATGACCCTCATATTCACTTTGTATTTCCAATGTGAAAATATCAAATTCTTTTTGTGTTGAAAGATATATGTAAGTGAAGCCTTTGAACATTTCTATTTCTATTGCAAAACCTTGGTATCATAGCATGTGTAGCCAAAAATATCAAAAAAATAAATTATAATAAATTAAAAAGGAAAATATTAAATATAACACATAATTCTATTATTATCTATTATACAATTGAAAATGTACATTTTATTTTATTGTTCCATACCAATTCATTCCTACTCTCACTCTTATTATTGCTTTCACATTCACCCTTATTTCCATTCTTATTCCTATTACCATTCCTATTCTCAAGCTTAATCTAAGTTCCTACTGTATTTGGATTCTAGAGGATGTTCCAAACAATGTCTGCCAAAGATACAAGTAGAAGATGCTTTTTAAAGAATATAAGCCAATTTCAGTGATCATAATTGGTATATAATAATAATTAAAAGTTTTGATAGAATGTGTGGAAATAGAATTGTCCACAAAGTCATACTAGAGGTTAGAAATTTGTAAAATTAGATTTTGAGTTTAGAAGTGACTATAACTAATTCCATGTTTTCTTTAAAGACAAGCTAGTACGAGGGATATCCATGTCATGGTGCATTAATCATGTAGATATCTTATGCAACTTAGAGTTCTTCCATACATACTCAATACTATTCATCGATTCCTTAGAATTCTTCCATTCCTAACGACTATTTTCGTTTGGGTGAAAGTCAAGTGGACCAAGGATTTTAGCAATATGATGGACATTGTGGTCCAAAATGGAAAACCCATCTCTTAGTTGAGATGACAACTTATTTTTAACAAAAAGAAGAAAACAAGGGCTGAATATTAATTAGGGTTTCCGAAGAAGAGCCGCCCAAACAGGGTCTAGGGTTTAAGGAACCCCTGTCAACACTTTCTCTCTCTTTCCCAGGGTTTAGAGACCTCGCACGCCATGGCTTGCTAGACCGACCTCCCGTCTCCCTCTCTTTCCCTCTCCCCTTCCCCCTCTTCTTCCGTCGCCATGGCGGGCGGCAGAACGCAGAAGAACAAGGCTCACAAGACACGCTTCGCCTCCAAGTCCTCCCGCAACGCTCACAAACTCTCTTCCGGTAAACTTCTCCAATCATCTCGCAATCATCTCACTCTCATCTCTTAAATATCCAGGAAGTTTTCTTGCGCGGAGCTCTTCTGTTGAGGCAGCTATGGTTTCAGTTGTGGCTTGGATTGAAGCGGTTAGGGAGCAGTGAATTTACAGTAGTGTTTAGATGCGGAATTCGCACTTTATCGAAGTCTCTGTAAGTTAGTTTAATTTTTAGTTCCGGCGATAGCGGGATCGGTGCTGGTGATTCTAGTTTAAGGGGAGAGAGAGGGAGAGATAAGGAGAGTTTCACATTCGGCCTCGGAGTTTGAAACGACATGAATATCTTGTGATGTTTTGCTGATTGGCATTGCCGTTCAGGTGAAAAAGTTGCCGGAAAAGGTCCTGCGCGTGTTACTCCACCCGGTCAAGCTGCTCGAGAGATAAGGCTTCAGCGGAACAAGAATGTACGGAGGTTTTCATTTAGTTTTCAACAATTAGGGTTGTATGAGCTTAAGTTTCGTTGATGCTATGTATCTTTTCGTCCTAGAGATTGACAATTCCTGTTATTTTTTGCCTCTGAGCAGATTCGCGAGCAGAAAAGAGCCGGTGTGTTGGCTGAGAAGCGTGCGAGCCGCAGTACTTCAAGTGCGCCAAGAATTTTGGTCAGTCCTTCATTTGGTGGTTTTATGAGTACACTCGCATCCTGGACACGTTTCTTTTCACACTTCTTGCAGTCAATAATACATTGACTTGCACTGGCTTAAACTTGTTGCTTTGTCATTGTTCCAGGCTCTTGTAGGTCTTTCAGCAAAAGCCAATGTTGAAGCCTTGAAGGAGCGAATATTGGCTATGTGCCATGCTGGGGAAGAAAATGGAACAAACGGCGATTCTATGGACACAGAAAGTGCGTTTGTACGAGAGAACAAGGAACCGGGGGCAACCACAGTTGCTGTTCCCCGCTTCAAGCTTCGTCTCACGGTGAGTACATTGCTAAAGATCGGGTAAAACTGACACATCCTATGGATATGTGATGTTGAAGCCTGAAGAGGACACGACACCAAAAGTTTGCCGAAAACATGAATTGGAAATGTTTTGGTTGAATGTACTTCATGAACTACCGCAAGACCAGAGGTTTTATTTCGGGTTTCAGTAGATTTCCAGTTAGTTCCTAATGTCTGTAGTCTGTTTTCTCATTTGACAGATCATAGAAGCGCCACGAGATGATCTTCAAGCATGCCTTGAAGTTGCTAAGGTTTGCCTAAATTTAACTTGTACGGTTTGTGTTTAATGGCTTGGGGATCATACTTGTATTTATTCTTGCATGTTTCTAGCTGAAGCATCTGTGTAGACTCATATTCTCAGTTGATTGGATGCAGGTGGCAGATATTGTTGCATTTGTTGCTCACGTCGTGCCGGACGAAGGCGGGTATATTGATCAAAACGGGAAGAAATGTCTATCAATGTTGAGAGCTTTAGGTCTTCCAGTGACTACTGGACTTCTGGTGGTAAGTCGATTCGGTCACCGTTTTCATAATCTCGTGTTTTTAATGTTCAATTTATGATGGCACTTTGGCTGTTTTGTCTCGATTCCAGGTTGACGATCGCAATGCATATTATGTGGTGCTTTTGGGAAGTTTGTTACACTACGTATCGTCGTACTGAGTTGTTTTGGAGCTCTCGTATTTGGAACAGGGCTTAGCTGATGTCGTGGCAAAGAAGAAATCAGATGTTAAGAAAGGTGCGCTTGCAGCGTTAGAGACCGAACTTCTGGAAGACACGAAGATGCACATTGCTGATTCCACAGATGAGTGCCAGCAGGTACGCTAAGAGTATGATGTTCTAATGTTTTCTTATCTGTCAATGGAAACTGTCAGGTTGAAACTTTTCAGGAATGCTGCATTTGTTAGCGACTCAGCTGCCTCATAAGTTAGACGGTAGTGTGCAATACTAGTAACTAATCTTCTGGTTTTCCTTACAGGTATTGCGCCATCTGGCAGAGCAGCGTTTATCAAATCCTACCTGGCGTGCGCAGCGCCCCTATCTGGTTGCTGAACAGGTATGTGGTTGATTTCTTTGATTCATATTAACTTACAGATACTTCAATATCTCCGCCGTTAGTGGGGTTGCTGACTTTCTTGAATTGTGTCTATCTCTTTCGCAGCTAGAATACAAGGCAGATCCTAGTTCTTCAGGAACTGGCACTTTGCTGGTGTCTGGCTATGTTCGTTCTCGAGCCATATCTGTCAATCAGCTGGTATGTTGTTCGTATCACGTTCAGTTCATCGTGGAGTGAGTAGGATTTAAAGAATTTCGTTCACTTTGAGTTGAAGATATGAGTTGTACGTGAGAATAGTGTGCTTTCTTTTAGGATCGTCATTGGGAGATAAAATTGATGGCTGTATGAGTAAAGCTTACCTGGAATTTCACATGCTGCATTTCACATTGCACATGCTTAATGAGATTTCGTATCTTATCATTGGTATTATGGTGCAGGTGCACTTAGCTGGTGTAGGCGATTTTCAGCTGAAGCAGATTGATGTGGGGGAAGATCCATGCCCTTTGAGGCAGCACAAGCGGCAACATGTCGGCGGTGACGGTATGCAAGTGGAAGATGCAGAGCAGAAGGTGAAATTTTACTAGGTTACACTACATTTTTGGCGTTTATGTTTTTGAGAAGGAGTACTTAACCATTTTGTCATTCCACTGGACTTTAAGATTGCTGTCCTCGCAGAATATTTCTGCAGGTGTTAGATCAATCCATTTGGAGAGTTTTCTAACATTTTTCTTGGTGTGCACCTCAGGCCAGCACCTCTGTGGTTGCCAACCCTGCGTTGCAGGAGCCTCTTGTGGTAGAGAACATTCCTGACGATCTTGCTGGAGAACAGGTATTTGTCTTCACGTTTATTGAATTTGAGTACCATTTGGGAAACGCATAGTCTTCTGAAGTCCAGCTGACAGAGACCATGCGATGTTATGTTTTCAGGAGACCCTTATATTTTTAATCTCTAATTGCATCGTATTTGCTCTTGTCTTTAAAAGGATGCTTATTATAAATACTGTACACTTGGCTCTGTATCACTCTGAAGCAAATACCTCTCCGCGCAGAACCAACTGGCTTTACGCTTTTGCTGACCTAGTGGTCTCATGTGTTATTTTGTAGACTTGGCCAACGGA
Source organism: Bryoerythrophyllum caledonicum (assembly GCA_963971425.1). NCBI lineage: Eukaryota > Viridiplantae > Streptophyta > Bryopsida > Pottiales > Pottiaceae > Bryoerythrophyllum > Bryoerythrophyllum caledonicum. The sequence continues at coordinate 4,006,755 of OZ020518.1, read as the reverse complement.
AGAAGAGCTTGCACAGGCTGGAAAAGGGAAACGTCGCAAGAAAAAACGTGTGCTGCCCCGAGGCACATCTGAGTATCAGGTTATCATCAGAGATACACTGATATTTTGAATCAGCTGTATTAACGATAGTTGTATATGCACCGATCTTAAGAGAATCAGCTCTTCCGTACCCATAGTGCAGCTAAGCACTCTTGTGAATATGCCGTTGTTTGCATTAGGATAAGCGGTTTATTCTAGCTTTAATTCGTTGCTTAACAGTGAGCTTTGCGATTGTAGGCTGCCTGGATTGTAGAAGACTCTGACGAGGAGGAGGGAGAAGCCGATGATGACGATGACGATGGGGATGATGATATGGAAGGTGCTGGTGCTATGGATGATGACAGAGAGGGCAGTGTAATTAGTGAAGATGACCGAGCAACATCTGTTTGGGATGGTGACGACGCAAGAAGCGAGATGATGGTCAGTACCCGAATTAGATTTAGAAACTCTTTGAATTTTACTGTCCATGGACTGTGTTTTCTGAACCATATCATCGTACTTGTTTTCATACATCCGGACTTCAGTTCTCACTTGCTTCATTCATTTTTTCAGGCCGATGAAGATGACTTGACACCGGAGCAGAGGAGATCGGAAATAGAACGTTTGAAGGCTGCTCATGCTGCTGATGAAGGTACTACTTTGCAATCTTCTTATTACTATGGCGCTAGCTGTCGAGAGTCTACTCGCTTATATTTCACGGCCAGACGTAATAAGTTTTTCAACGCACTTTCTAAGATTTTTTGTGCTGTTTGTGGATCATGTAGAATTTCCTGACGAAGTGGACACGCCGACGGATGTACCTGCTCGTGAACGGTTTGCGAAGTATAGGGGCTTGAAATCTCTTCGGACCTCACCTTGGGATCCAAAGGTAACGGCATAGTCCTCTGTTAAGTTTCCTTGTGCTGCAAATTTTTGAAGCTGTATGAAAATGCCAGGCTTATGGATGTTTCATCATTGTCGGTCTTCATTATGAATCATGTTAGTTCTCAAATTGTAGCTTCCAGGTACTGCACTAGCTGTTTGTGGAATGCTCGACAAGTAGTTCTGTTCTAACACATAAGATTATTAATTTTTCATGCGCATAAGAATAGTGGGTCGTCTAACGTCCAACACGGTCATTGGCTTTGTCGGGAGCAGGAATCATTGCCATTTGAGTATGCCAAAATCTTCGCCTTCGATAACTTTTCTAGAACCCAAAAGAGTGTGTTATCAAAAGTTCAGGAAATTGATTCTGGCATTCAAGAGGGCAGCTTTGCTACCGGATGCTTTGTAAGATTACATATTCTTCAAGTTCCTGCATCCAAAGTTGAACCTTTGTTGAAGTCGTACAAGACAAACCCAGTTGTAGTGTGCGGTCTTCTGCAGCATGAAACGAAGATGTCAGTTTTGCATTACAGGTACTGATTCTCTAAATTGTCTACTATACTTATTATAAAATTCATGGAGGTTGTGCCAACTATTGTCACGATCTGCCTCATCCAAGCTGCAAGATTTAATCAAAGTGATATCTTCTAGGGTCTATATTCGCTTAGAATTTCAATTTCCTCTTTTATATCATGCCTAGAACAACGTCCTTTTTGCCTTGTGAAAAAATAACTAGAGAATTTTTGTTTTGATTTTTGCTTTTGATCTTTCGTGCTAAATATTCTTTTTTGGCTGATATTATAACAGTGTTAAGAAAAGCGAAAGCTACACTGATCCCATCAAGTCAAAAGAGCTGCTTGTATTCCACACTGGCTTCAGGCGACATCATACAAGGTACACGAAATTACCGCCTTAGTCAGAACATTCTCTAGTTTATTCTGCAAGGATTTTTGCCCTGGCCTCTTTAATTCCTCCAGCCATGTTTCAGGGTTTCTTGACCAGCAATGAAATTGTTTCTGCAGGCCCATTTTTTCCACTGATGATCTAAACATGGACAAACACAAGTTTGAAAGGTTTCTTCATCCAGGTCGCTTCACAATCGCCTCAATCTTTGCGCCACTTAGCTTTCCTACTCTTCCACTCCTAGTGTTCAAAGAAACCGACCAAGGAGCTAGCGTAGTTGCCACCGGCGCCTTGCGAAGTGTGGACCCGGACAGAATCATTTTGAAGAAGATTGTTTTATCAGGGTAAGCATCGCTCCTTAACGCATAAGTTTAGGCATTATTCATCTCATTGCTCTATGATGTCAGGAAAGTATCTATCAACTATGATGTGTTTCAACTATTCTTTCCTTACCTGTTCATCTAGTTTTATATTTCGGTAAACTTTTACTGCGTGGACGATTATTTGATTTGCAGTAGTGGCTAGATTTCTGCGAGACTTGCAGATTTTTTGTATGTTGACCTGACCTGTATTTCCTTTTTTTGCAAACACCTTGAACAGATATCCACTAAGAGTACAGAAAAGAAAAGCTGTTGTTCGTTTTATGTTCCACAATCCGGAGGATGTGCGCTGGTTCAGGGTAATTTCCCTACTCTTCGATATATACACGCATTCCCACATTATGTGTACTTGCATCTTATCTAGTTACATGGGGTTTGTGAAATATCGCCCGTAAAATGCTGTCCTCTTTTGTGATTTTGCCAAATGTCTGAAAACACTTTTTCATTCTGGGCTAAGTGTCTCACCTTATCATTTTGTGTATTGCAGCCATTGGAACTCTGGACTAAATATGGAAGGAGGGGTCGCATTAAAGAACCTGTCGGCACTCACGGTATGTACACCCAAAAATCTGGCTGATTTTCTGTTGCTTAGTTACACCTGGAGCAAACTGGGAAGATTACGTTTGAAAACCTTCCAAGCAGATCTGTTTGAAGTAGATATTAACACATCATATGCTACTCTGCTAGTCTATCTGTTGCTCATAAGACAGGACACGAACAGAGGTTGCAGAATACGAATTGTGAGCTCCAACATCTATAATAAGCCTGTATCCGTGCCTAGGATAACGAATATTAACCATGTGGTTTTTGTGTACTCTGCAGGTTCAATGAAATGTGTCTTCGATGGTGTGGTGCAGCAAAGGGATGCAGTATGCATAAACCTATACAAACGTGTGTACCCCAAGTGGCCCCAGCATTTGTCAACCGAGTGAGACTTAAACTAGTTCACTCCGATTGTCATCGCAACGACATTGTGCCATACTGATCAAGGTAAACAAGTCCATCTTGGCATGATCATCGAACATGGGGCACGTAGTAATTTATTAGAACATATGTAGCAATTGTGAGATTTTAGACGCCCCTCGGAACCCAGTCTTTGCTTCTGTGAAAACAGTGTGGAGTGTACAAGTCTAGTACCGACACTTACAGATCAATTATTTTTACCTGAGTCTTCTTTTCCGCTGAAGTTTGTGAAGATTGTATTGCAAAACTTACTTCTTCTGGCAGGGGTTTGCATTGTCATCTGAATATACATGGAGGTCCCCTGAGGTTCTAGTGACTGGCTTTTGCACAGGTTCTTAGACTCTTCTTCGTAGGGTTTTATATCCATCGTTAGTATTTTGAAGCTGATGGTCATGCTTGTTGAGAGCAAGAATATATTGCTAAAATTCATTAGATACATTCAAATACAATCCTATATACAAGGGTTTGGAAAATGATTTTGGTTGAAAACCTTACATCAAAACTTGTCTTTAAGAAACTCTTCATTGTTGTATGATTGTTGATTTCTCTCATCACCTTCAAATCTTCTATTTTGTTTCTCATAGTTGGTGATGGATATGTCCCAACTGTTTGAATGTAATGATGGCATATATCCATCTCCAACTATGAGAAACGAAATTGAATTACAACCCTGAAATTGTAGTTATAATTCATCAAGTTGATGACTTCCATGATTAGGTGTTAACCCTTAATCGTCATAAGGTGCCATTGGTGGCCACAATATTCTACATGTAAAGTGCCATCATTGAACGTGATGTGGTTTTGATATTGAAATGACCTCCAAATGAAAGATGTTAGTTGAAGAATTCTCAATGTAAATGTGGAACTCCTGCTATACTTTAATTCATCTTGCACAGTAAATGACACCTGAAGCTCTTAGAGCTTGTGAGGTGTTCTAATGACACCATGATCCTGGAATCCGGTGTCCATTGTGGCCATTGCAACCCTTGATACGGACTCTACATTCCAAAATACAATGCTGTAGCCACTAATGGCACCTTCTAACGTGTAAGGGTTAAAGGTTAAAGCTACACTAAACACTGAATATAGTGTAGAGGGATTATTGATGTAGATCACTCACACTAATTTCCATCAAAGCATGTGCATGCCAAGTTCTGATTGGGTATTTGTTCTCAAGCAAGTGTGTGTCAGTCAACAATTGCATGTAAATTTTCAATAAGTGTAGGAAATTTCAAATAGTCTGGTCTACACTATATTCACGGAATGGTGTAGTAGAGGGGGATAAACAACTTTCTCCACAACCATCTACTTTGGAGAAAAAACTACTTCAACAACATCATTTTTGAATCCTTGGAAAGAATAAAGAAGAGAATTTCAAATATATAAATTACGAGTAAACTAACTACTAAAAGAGTAAATAATTTCAAATTCAAAGTCGACATCACAGAAACCTACCCAAATTGTCGAAAGTCCTCAAGTAAAGAAATTTCAATTTTTTATATTCAGAACCAAAACTCCAAAAAGCAACATAGATAACCCGGAATGAAATACGAAACTCTGTCCGTTATCTCGGATGAGAAATATCCATCCATCACCGCTCTTTCCCCTCCCATATCCTCAGGGGATGTACATACTCCTCCAAACTCAGTCAATATCTACCAATTGCGACGTCACATCTTTCCAGTTGCGTAGATTTCTCCGGCGAAGGTTCTGGAAGAACGATGCAGGACGGGAGACCAAAGAGCGAGCGGAGCGAGCGAGACGAGCCTCTTGAAATCTCTTGAGGCGTGGCGAGGACGACGCAGAGGATTGCGAACAAGCCTCACGATGGTATCAGCGATGGCGTCCCTGATCACGGGCGCGACGACCACCGCCAGCGTGAGGGCTCAATCTGCGGCTTCCAAAAGAGCCATCTCTCGCCCGCAGCCGTTGCCGCAGTTGGTTTTCACACTCAGGAGAACCTTTGCGCCTCTGCAGAGGAGCGCGGCGTCGCATTTCAAGAGCAGGAGCGCTCGGTCCATCGTCTGCGCTGCAGCGGATTCGAGTTTCAGGAGTAACGGCGCTGCTGTTACGGGGAGCCCGGCGATTGTGACGCGCGCAATTTTGGTTGCCTCCGTGGTGGCGCAGGCGGTGGCGCGCGCCGTGAGTGCTTTGGTGAACACTTTGACGGCCACGCCGCTGGCGGATGGTTCCACGGATGCGGAGAAGGAGCTCGTGGCGGCGCTCAAGGGGAGGTTAGCGTTGGCTGCCGGACCTCTGCTCTTTGCCGCGATTAGTCAGACGCCGGGGTCCGTGAGCACGCCGCTGACGGTGGTGGCGAGTGGCATGGCCAAATGGCTGGAGCTCTACAGCGGCGTGCTCATGGTGCGCGTGCTGCTCAGCTGGTTCCCGAATATCCCCTGGGAGAGGCAGCCGTTGCAGGCTGTGCGCGATATGTGCGACCCGTACTTGAATCTCTTCCGGAACCTCATCCCCCCGCTCTTCAACGCGCTCGATTTGAGCCCTATGCTGGCGTTCATGGTGCTCGGCGTGCTCACCTCCATTCTCAACACGACCGCCAGGTGATCAATTCTCAGGGTTTTAGGTTTTAGGACTCAGGTTTCTTGGTAGGTTCTTTTTTCATATGCACAGCCATAGCATTTTCCTGTGGATTCTACATGTATTTTAATTGCTTATGATCAACAATTGGAAGTTCTTACGGCCTCGCTCACGAGAGCTGGTGCCGTTTCCTAGCACTTGGTATGTGTCAAATGTCTCTCTTGGGGTTTATCATTTCATCATAGAAGTTGGTTGCATCAAACTTTGTTGTTGGAGCTTCTGTTTGGATTTAAAATTCCATTGAATTATCTTTTCCTTGGAATTTATCAGTCTATCGAAGGAATCGGTAGCACTGAATTATCTTTTCCTTGGCGTTCATCGTTCTATCGGTTGCATTGTTCTTTGTTGTGTTTGTTTGTTTGTTAGCTGTCTCTACTTATTTTCAGATTACCATCTATGAGGATGTCTACAGATTATTTTTCATTAACTTGCTTTTTTGTAACTTATCCAGGAGCTCTTTCTGCCTTCCTCCATCTACAGGTCAAATACCCAGTCTGTTGGACTTTCGTAAGCAGTTGTCATTCAAACCTCATTCAAATTGGCGCATGTCATGAATCCTATTGATACAGAGAAGAGTGATATCGTTAGGATGAATGGAACACAAGCCACCAGCGCATCTTATCCACAACTTCCAACTGAAAAATAAGAAACTAAAGTAGAAGATACCGTCACAGGGGAGCGTCGAGGTCATTGGGAGCGTGCATGGCCGTGGTTGTTCTTTGCCTTCGTCGCGGGAGTGGAGTGATGGCATCCGAGGAGCTCAAGACGTGATCTGCTTTACAATTGACTGCCTAGTAAATCTCCCAGTCCTGCGGTTGGTGTGCTGTCCAGCTCGTACCGGCGTCCACACGCGATGAAGTTCGGTCGTGATGCGGACAGGCAGAGATGGGTACTTACGGAGCGTTCGCCGCTCCCTCTGCTCACTGCATTGCCTACATTTCTGTACGAAGGGGGTTCATTACAAGGAGTGGGCGAGCCATCCCCCAACAAGGAGGGGGCGGGAACGCACGGGGCGTTGGTACAAGCGGGAGAAATGGCGGCGCAGGAAGACGACCCCGGGGAGGAGAAGTGCGTCAAATACATGTCCACCACGACATTCTTAAGTCAATTGTGCCCCAATTTTCAATACAGTCTCAAGGCAGGAAGTAGTAAGAGGGAGATATACACACACACGCATACATAGAGGGTGAGATTTCTACTTCATTATTTTATGCTACTCGACAACTTTTGCAGGACCTTCTGCATTGATTTGAGTTGAGGTCTCTGCATCGTAGCATTCCTGGCACTCTTCACTATGCAGTTTCTAAATTCATGTGAACTGGTTCGCTGCGTGCTTGCAGGTGCCATTGGAGGAACTTGGTGAGGTCGGCGTTCTTCGGCAGACTAAACAGTCGTCGTCGTGCACCCTTGAAGTCTGGATGTACTGCACGCTTTAGTCTTTCCACATGTTACTAACTTTTGGAATTCCACATAGATAATCAGTTTCTCGTGCAGTTGGTTTATTTGCGGAGAGGCATTAAGAAAGGAACCTCTTCGGTAGCGAAATGGCTTTTTTTGGCTAAACTTCGCAACATTTCTTCTGACATCAAGAGGATGGACATTAAGGTGGAAGCGAACGAGCTGGAGGTTTTCTTACCAGTCTGATTCTCTAGAAGCCGCATTCCGGAGAGAAATTAGGCCGATGCTGGACGTCGTCGACAAGTTCCGAGCGCAAGGTGTGACGGCAGAGAACATTCAGCTGCCAACGATTGTGGTAGTCGGCGAGTAAAGCAGCGGGAAGAGCAGCGTGCTGGACTTTTCGGGCACAAATTCGATTGCCAAGTTCAAAATTAATTGACACTTGGTAATCTTTGGCAAAACCGTCATCATCTACCACAACTTCACTTGGAATTTGTGTAAGATTGAAGTGATTGTGTGTTTATCCCTTCCGGCCTTTCGTAGGCCATTCTTCTTGTGCAACATGTGGGAACGAGGGAAGGGATTCCATATCAGCTTTAGCATGCTTTTCACTTAGGCCCCCTTTACAATATGGTGGAGATCTCCATCGACCAAGAATTCAAGGGAAATGGAACAATATGATTGGAGAACAATTTGTTCTTCACATGATTGGGTTTACACTATAGCCAAGACCGCGAGGAACTTCAAGCATGGATGAAAAAATAATACGGATGCCTATGTGGCAACAGCTTTTTGAGAGCTCTTCTCTTCTGGATTAGTTTCTTGTCCGACCTCAACCCTCCAGACAAAAAACCAAACTTTGGAAGAAGAACTTACTTCAAATATTCATTCCTCTTGCAAATTCGTACTCCGGTACAAGTCCTCTACTACAACTTGCATCACTGAGGAGGTATTTCTCTTTGGCTTTGAATTACTCTGCGGAAGTCTTCAGATACCAAAGTATTGTTGGTGAGTTCTCTAATCTTTCTGCATTGATGGTTAGTTTGATGTTTCTAAAAAACCCTAGACTTTTATAAACTTTACTGCAGCTCGAGTTCTTACTTCTTCTTCTATAAGTGTCTATTTTGATAAAAAAAATTGTTGGGTAAATTGTGCATTTTTGTCTAGTTCGTGTGAAATTCATTTCAAATCAGTTTGATTAGTATTGAATGAGTTACGTACATTTTAGTGGAAAGGGATTTTGCCATAAATTCAAGGTTAGTTTTAAACACTGCAACTTTGGCGTGCAGTAACTTTTTAGTGGAAGGTCATTTACCAATTTTTTATATGTACAAAGATGCGCATTTTTGTCTAGTTTATATGGTACAAATTTCAAGTCAGTTCAACTAGTATTGAGTGAGTTATGTGCATTTTAGTGGAAGGAATTTCTATCAAAAAATTCAAGGTCAGTTTTGAACATCGCAATTTCAGCGTGCTGTAACTTCTTGGTGGAAGGTCTTTTTTCAACACTTGTCTCTCTTAAAGGTGCGCATTTTTGAAAAAAAATTTGTTGTACATGAACTAGACAAAACTGCGCATTTTTAAGAGAAACAAGTGTTGAAAAAAGACCTTCTACCAAGAAGTTACAACACGCTGAAATTGCGGTGTTCAATACTGACCTTGAATTTTTTGGCAGAAATTCCTTCCACTAAAATGCACGTAACTCACTCAGTACTGGTTGAACTGACTTGAAATTTGTACCACACAAACTAGACAAAAATGCGCATTTTTGTACATATCAAAAATTGGTAAATGACCTTCCACCAAAAAGTTGCAGCACGACAAAGTTGCAGTGTTTAAAACTAACCTTGAATTTATGGCAAAACCCCTTTGCATTAAAATGCACGTAACTCATTCAATACTAATCAAACTGATTTGAAATTAATATCACATGAACTAGACAAAAATGTACAATTTACCCAACAATTTTTTTTTATCAAAATTGATACTCATGAAAGAAGAAGCAAGAACTCGAGCTGCAGTAAAATTCAGAAAAGTCTAGGGTTTTTTAGAAACATCAAACTAACCATCTATGCAGAAAGATTAGAGAACTCACCAACAGTGTTTTGGTAACTAGGGAGGAACAAGAAGGAAACATGTACTATATAGTGAAGAAGAGTAGTTTTTTGTACAATGAGTACATGATTTATCTTTTCCATATTTGACTATGTTTTCTATACAAGAAGTAAATTAAATCTGGTGTACTAAATAGGCCTCCAAATTACATTGTACATGAAATATATATGAAATTTTTACCACAAAAAGTAGACAAGTAGACGCACGTTTTCCAATAAGTCTTACTACATTTGAACTCTTTATGCAAAAGATATAGATTTTCAAAGTTGACTGTAGCCCAAATATTCAATGCTAGATTATGTTTTCTATACAAGAAGTAGAGTTAAACCGGTGTAATAAATGGCTCTCAAAATTACATTGTATGGCGAATTCATGTGAACTTTTTACCAGACAAAGTAGACAAACAGGACCATTTTTTCCAACAAGTTTTACTACATTTTTACACTTGATGTAAACTGTATAGAATTTGAAAGGTGATTGCGGCCAAAAACGCATGGAGGACCTTATAACATTAAGTAGATGTGAGATATCCTTCTTTTGTTCAAAGAAATTAAAAGCCTATTTGAAAAATGATTTTTTATTTACAAAGAATTGGCGCATTGAAGAAATTAATAGGAAAAGACAAGATGACATTGGCAAAAAGCTGGAAGGAAATTAAAAAACCAACTTATATTGATGGTACATGTTTTATTTAGAATAGTTGCTTTTGAGTTTGACCTTATATTTGGACATCAATTGTTGTCAAGGTATATTTTATCTTTACTTTTATTTTTATATTGAAATCTTTCAAGATTTCTTTTTCACACTCTTCCAATGTGAAAAAATCATTTCATTGTTATTAGTTGGGTCAATTATTGTCCACATAAAAAAACAATGTCCTATTGTTTCATACTAATATATTTTTTCAAATTATGTGTAATTTTTAATATTTCATTTTTGTAATTATTGTATTTAAAATATTGAATATCAACTTCATATCGTCTTTTTACAATATGATCTCAAGAAGGATTGAAACAATATTGATTTTCATATCAATATTGATATGGAATGCGACTATGACCCACATGGAATCTACATGACCATAAGAAACATATATCTTTGATATTTTTACATATGAACAAAAGTGCCTTCTATTTTCCTGATGTACTTTTGATAAATAAATTTTGAACAACCGAATCAATTTTTTTGTAGTATAAAAATTATAAAGTAGAACCCACATGAAGCACATAGACGTGTTGTTACTTAAACTAATGTCAGCATCAACAAGCCTTATGTGGGAATTGAAGAAACAAATCAATTATAATATGGTTGTGTGTGCTAACAACATGTATATTGTGTTCATGTGAAATTTTTACCACACAAACTAGACAAGTAGGGGCTTTTTTCCCAACAATTGTTATTACATTTGGACATTTGATGTAAAAGATATAAATTTTTGTAGTTCAACAGAGCCCAGATTGTACATAATTTGTCCACGGGGACCATTAGAAATTGTGGTTTCCATTGGCTAGCATAATCTTTCTTGGTGGTGAAGTTCACCGGTGGTCTTCACCTTATGAAGTTGGCCGGTGGACTTCACCATTGGGTGTTTACACTACTAACCGGTCAAGACTTCTTCATGCATTACTTTATTCTTTTTTTGTCTTGTCCAACATCCACCGCTTGCCTCAAATAGCCATGTCTTGGCCAAGACTTCTTGACCAGCCGGTAGAGTTCTCCATCGTAGTGTAAAACAGGCCTTAGACCCCTCAACTTCAAGTCCTCAAAACTCAAGGTAAGATTTTTTTTGGCAAATCTCCATTTTTAGAAATAGTGTTAAGGGTGCAAAACCCTAGCCAGTACATAGGCCTAGGCAAACTTGTTGCCTTGGCCTTTTTTGAATTGGGGGTTGGAATACTATCAAGATCACGTTTTTGGTTACCTTGCGTATCACATTCCTCTACCGTTTCATTGAAGTTACTTAACGGTTGAGTCATTGTTGCAAAAAATAGTGCAAATTTTGTTGAGGCATTGCAAAGCGTTGAGTAGTGGTTTACTTCTTATCATCTTGGTACATCCTTCATTCGACAAGTTAATTTATGGGCCTAGAGTAGGTTATGTCTAACAAGAAGAGGTGGTTAAGTAGCAATTTTACACTCACGCATGCACAAAAATATCTAGAGTTTGGAGAGGGTATGTCTAATAAGAATATGTGATTTAATAATAGCTTTACATTAATACATGCAGAAAAACATCTAGGGTTTAAAGAGGGTGTGCCTATCAAATGACAATCTTACAATCTTACAAGCATACATGCACATATACATCTAGGGTTTATAGAAAGTATATCCAACAAGAGTGGGTGTCTAAGAAACAATCTAAAATTCATACATGCACAAATACATTTAGGCTTTAGAATTGTGATTACAATAGTACAAGTCCGTGATGCACCCGGTGAAAAAGGATTACATCGTTGTGAAAGTTGGCATGTTGAGTCCAGAGGGTAGTTAAGATAAACCCCCCACAACCGTCAAGTTAAGCAGTTTGCATATATAGAGAACCTAGATAATAATTAAATTATTTTTCAGTGATAGCCAATAGAATTACAATTTCAACCCAAGTGATTTCATATTTTTCCGATGTGTTATGAATTAGTTATGAATTTTCAAAGGCACATGTGAAGAAAGTTGGGTGAGCGTCAGTAGGTGGGGGCCATGATCCTTCCACAAATGGCCTAAAACCGCATGCATAACAACCAAAAACCGGCAATGAGTCAACCTTAAACTAATTCTAGAAATATTCCATTTCCTCCACTCTTGCATGTACAATAAATCTAGAAGATCCCATTCCCCTAAAACCACCAACTGTACATCCAATTCATGCCACCCTTGCCTTTACTCCCGCCATTAAAAATAGAGAGTTGGTTACATGTGCATGTAGTGGCGGTTTTTAGTGAAAAAGTAGATGTCGGCCATGGGATATTGGCGGTTTTAGGGTGGCTTACCTTACATGAGTTATTGTTCGCCTGTGAAAACCGCGCAATGAAGCTATATGGAGCAGATAATTCAATGTTTTTGGGAGCATTATTTACCTGGGAGGCCTGGGACGTAAGGTAAGCTCTCCCATAACCAACCAGAACCCATAGCCAACGCTTGTAAAATTGGGTATATCCAACCCTCTTCCATCCCATTACCACCAACTCACCTCCAAATGGAGGTTTGCTATTAGTCAAGACCCTTACTTTTGGTCGTTGGTTATGGGGGTACCTACTGCTAGCCACCCAATAAATATGACTGATCAGTTTGAAAATTCATAACTAATTCAGTTTCTATCGAAAAAATATGAAGTCGCTTGGGTTGGAATTGCAATTCTATTAGCTACCATTGAAAAATAATAGTATAATTATCTCCTCTCTCCATATATGCTCATTCCTTAACTTCTCGGTTTTAGGTTGTTCATTCTCTAAGGTAGAGGCACCCAATTCCGATCGGCCATCCAATTCCGATCAGTAGAGTATGCATGGCATGGTGCATGAAAATGGCAAATGCTTGAAATGGTGCATGAAGTGACCTAAAACTGATAACTCAAAATCTGAAAACACCAGCTATTATTGGCATTGGGTCATGATGTGTGCAATTTTGCGTTGCTCCACCTCAATTGAGCTCTCATTGGTGGCATTGCCTCGAAAGTCGAACAAGGCTGATTGGCATTGGGTACCCTCCATGAGTTGGTTATCCATGGCATGTCTTCTCTCTTTTACTCACTCTAACTTATGGGCATTGGGTGAAGGAGGGCACCAAATCTCACCTACTCTAGAGTTTGATTATGGGCTCTCGTGGTTTCGGGGCTTTAAATTCTATATCAATTCCAAGTCTTTGTGATTAAATTTGAAAAAATATTTGTTGAGTTTCATTCCTAATTCCACATCTTTCTACATAAATGTTTTTGACATACAATGCCATTTGAGCCCCAAACTTGCTTAAGTGATCGGAATTGGGTGTCTCTACTTTAGTATAAAGCAAGGGATGGGGATGGGAGAAATATCTGATTGCTTTATTGCCATCTGTGTTTGTGTTGTTGAAGGTGATTGTTCTCCAGCTCTCTCGTGTGTGCGTTCTCCATCTGTGAATATTGTACTCTTAATGTGCAAAATTTGCTAAATTCCAAAGTACTCAGATTATGTCTTTAGATGTCATTTTGAACAAAATCTGGCAAATTACCAAGTCATCATTATGTCATATACTACTCATAAATCTTACAACTGTCATTAACTAAACCCAGGTTCATTCCATGAGTATATTAGATGTGTTTATGCAATGTATTTAACTTTATAGCCAACAAAATTTACCTCATCATGATTGAATATAACACCATACATGTAGAATAGAATGTTCTAACATTTAAGAGGAAAAAGGTGTAGATATTTAAATGATCTCCAAATTAAAGAATTTAGTTAATATTTTTGTCTATGCCAAATATACTTTCCTAATGTCATTTTTACACAATCGCATATGTTCAGTAGGTGTGTCACATGGTGTAGATTAAGGAACACATATGTCTTTATTATCAAGTGATAATAAAGGCCGCTTTACACTATAGTGGAGAGCTCCACCGGTCGGTCAAGAGGTTTTGGCCAAGACAAGATTATCTGAGGCTAGCCGTGGATGTTGGACAAGATAGAAAGACAATAAAATAATGCATGAAGAAGTCTTGACCATTTTGTAGTGTAAACACTATTTGGTAAAGTCCACCGGCCAACTTCACCACCAAGAAAGTTTAGGCTAATCAATGGGAACCATGATCCTTAATGGTCCCCATGGACATATTATCTACGTTTTTGGGCTGCATTCAACTTAAAAAATCTAAACTTTTGCATCTAGCGCCCAAATCTAGTAAAGCTTGTTGGAAAAAATGCATCTACTTGTCTAGTTTATGTGGTAAAATTTTCACATCAATTCGATGTATAATGTAATTTTGGAAATTGGGACCCATTTTAGTACACAAGGTTTAATTCTAGGTCTAGTATGGAAAACATAGTCAAGGATGGAGAAGAGAAATCCCATATTCATTGTATGAAGAACTACTCTTCTCCACTATATAGCAAATGTGTACTTTTTGTTCTTTCTCTCCAATTTTCTTCTCTTTTACATTGGTTTAGCATCATGAGCATTGAGCAAGCTTGTCTTCTTTGTAAGACTTGAAAATGGTCTCAAACTTCTTATGACATGTTTTAGGAGTGTGGGAATATCCAAAAATTGTAGCAAGCATTCGTACTTGAAGTTGAATCCATGTATCCACACGTGCAAAAAAAGTAGCATGTTGTTAGAAAAGTAATTTTTTTAATATGTTAATGTATATAGAAATGCTCAAAAACAATGCCTAAACCTTTGCAAATGACTTTGAAAAATTGCAGAGAACAATTACATAAGTAAATAATGTAACTCTGGATAATAAAGAGTTCAAAATTAAACACATATATGATTGAAATATATTCTAGCAGCTTAAATATGATAGAAGTATCTAATGCTAAAACATTATAATGTCATGGAAGTTGTAGTCATAAAAATGGACATTGGCAAATCAATACAGAATTACATGCACTAAAATTATTTCCAAAAATTCAATACTACTTATAATCATATAAAAAATGTCATTAAAACTAGAAGACATAACAAAGTTTTTCAACAAGTTTTAGTGAATTCAAACACTCAATGTAAAAGTTTTAGATCTTCAATAGTGAGAGCAATCTAAAAATCTTCATCAAAAGAAAATTTAACCACAATGAATACCTTGCGTTTTAGCATTCCTCACAGAAGTTTGCTTGCATTTCACCAGGAATTGCAATAAGTTGTTCAAAGTCATCATTCGGCCAATTCTTCTTCTTCTCCTCCATGTCTTCTTCTTCTTCAACCTTTACTTTTTTGGCTATCTTCTTGGCTGGAGTCTTCTTCTTTACATGTCCACCTCTTCCCATGTTTGTGGGTTTAACAATCTAACAATCTTCATGTTCCTCTACTTCCTTCCCTCCAACATCCAAAGTATTCTCATACGGTTCACTTTCTCCAATCAAGGCAGTACTGGTTGAAGAAGGATATTGCATGTAGGACTTGAAGGCACTCCCACTTCGAGTTGGAGGACTAAAAAAATTCTCACTACCCACATACTCTTCTTCTTTGTTGCAAGTGAACAAAAGTTGCAAGAAACTAGCCATCTTTAGGGAGAAAAAGTAACAAACATTGAACTTCTTCTTGAAACACAAGCTCCACAATCACGTTATTGACAATTCAAAAACAATTTGAAATTCAATGGCAATGCATTTGTCTATGCAAAAAAATGAAGTAGAATCCTATGCAATAAAATGAAGTGAAATTCAATGCAAAACACATTTAGACTATAGAAAATGACATTCAACCTCAAAAGCACAACAAGAACCAAAATGCAAGAACCTCAATGGTAAAAAAGTTGCAACAAATCCATCTAAGGTTGAACCTCATTGTACTAAAATGCAAGTCAGTCACTTAAAACGTATTGAATTTGTTTGAAATTTAAACCCCAAAAACTAGACAAAAATGGACAACTACTATAACAAAAATCATTGAAAATGGATTTTGCATGAGGAAGATACAAGACGCCGAAGTTGCGGCCTTCAAAACTTATCTAGAAACATCTATGGCTGAACCTCCTTGTTCTAAAATGCAAGCCAGCCACTCAAAACGTATCAAATTGGTTTGTAATATAAACCACAAAAACTAGACAAAAAAGTTGCAACTACGCCAACAATAATTGTTGAAAATGGACCTTGTATGACATAGATACAAGACGCCAAAGTTGCAACCTTAAAAAGTTACCTTGAAACATCTATGACTGAAAAAATAATTATTTAATGAAAGTTGCTCGTCTCTGGTGGCCAATTTATTGTCCGGAGGGTTGAGGCCGGACAAGAAACTAAACCACTCGAGAAGAACTCTTGTAAAAAGTGTTGCCGCATAGGCGGCCATTTCATTTTTTCATGTATCTTGAAGTTCTCCACCGGTCAAGTCTTGGCCGTTGTGTAAACCCAATCCGGTGAAGAACAAAATTTTCTCCAATCATATTGCTTCATTTCCCTTGAATTCTTGACTGGTGAATTTCTCCACCGTAGTGTAAAGCGGCCCTAAGGAAGAGTCTACACCTAATGTGGCTTTCATAATAGGCACTTTAAATGCTCCACATCTCGTCGATCAAGAGCATCACAACAACCATATGCTCTTGGCCAAGCAAATAGAATCCTGAGAAGTGGACGGGGAAGGAGTCTACATGTGACCAATCCATTGCATCGGCCATTAATTATTTTTTTGATGGAATTATTGAGATTGGAAAAACGAAGATGCAAATTACAAAGAAAATTGTAAAGAGCAAGGCACGATTAACAGACATGATATTACAAAGACACAGAAAGATGCAACAAGGGCTATTGCATATTGTTGCCTTATTTGCAGAGCCCAAGAAGAACAAAGGCCCATATTCCAACGCCACTTTTTATGTTATCATGGAAAGGTCAAGGTAGCATGATTGGAGTGTACTTGTTTTTTCCACGGTTGAAATAAATATGAATTTTACTTGGTTCTAAATTAAGATACCCTTTACAATGCTTAATTTATACATGAATTTGTATTTCAATATATTTCAAAAAAATCATCTCTACTTAATTTATTTTTCATTCTAGAAGTTTTGAATAAAAATTATAGCATACATTCATACAAAACTGAGATTTAATTATCAGGATTCTCAAAAATCCATCGTAGGAACAACGTCTCTCTCAAAGCTTCACCTTCCACATTAGCTCTCTCACTTCTCGAAACAACAAAGAAGAATAACAAATCCTTGGATATGAGCTCTGTAGCATGCCCTAATATCCCTTCGCTCTCCCAATAGTAATGTAACCAACAACATGCTACGGTGATCCTTGCATCATCCCAATACCCGTTTAAATGTCCCAGCCCCGATACCCAAGTCTCGGCCACCACCCGGGTATCTCCTATAATCTTTTATAGAGAAAGGAATTTAGGGACGATTGTGAGGATATACTTTTGTTCGTGTATTACAATCACAAATGACTTCGGTGATGCTTTCGAAGGTCACCAGTCTTGACAACAGTCTCTTCTCGTGCGATGGAGATCATGTCTATGGCGACCACCGCAGGATTGACGAGCTCCGAGCCGCACTTGCTGCGCGATCGCAGCGCCTCTCATTTCCGGTAACAATCCAACCTAACTGTGCAGTTATTCTCCTTCAAATTCATTGCTGGAACCTCCTTTTGCTGAATTCGAGAAGGAACAACTTGTGAGTTTCTTGTATATCAATTATGTTGCAGGACAGTTGGATGTTCTGCGAAAATTCGCGTGTCGCTTGGGAAACATCATCTGGGGGCGAGGATGACGACAACAACGCGACCATCAAGGGCACCTTCAGTGCATCATCGCCCTCTCCAGGCAATCATCTTCCATTTAGGGTTCATTCAGCGTGAGGACTGACTTTTAGGTTATATAGATAAGTAGAGGGTTGGTTTTAGTTTTTATGAATGAGAAAGGGGGTCAAAACGCATGGTATCTTTACAAATAGCTTCGTGAAGACATAGTTTCGGTTTCAATTGGTGATGGTAGTACAGATGGTGTTTTCACTCTTGGGTTAGGTTTTGAAGATGCACTCTACGAATGGTGATTTTCTTTGCAGGTTACAGCCGCTGGAGAGACGACAGAGGAGAAGAAACAGGAACAAACTGCTGTGAAGACTGAGGAGTACAGTGCTACCATGCAGCAAGCAATGGGTACATGTAAGTCATCAAACTCTCTCTGCTGTTAGTTTGTAAAGTGATGCAAAAAGACCATGAGTTATGACCTCATTTTATATTCTAACTGTTCAAATCAGCTCTAAATAGTTCTCAATTAATCTATAATTACCAGCTCAAATAGGATAATTGCAGCTATGATTCATGGTATAACATGAGATCTCCTTCTTCCTTCTTAAAGGCAACTAAAAGTACTTCTAACTTGAGTTTAGAGACCATCTTGATTGAATTGAAGGATTCTAGATGCGAGACAACCTAGCTCTTCTATTGATCAAAAGTGAATCTCTGCCATTGATCTAATTGCTATGACGAGTGAACGAATAGTAGTATTATACATAGAAGGTGGGCATCTGATTGCAACTTTCAGTGACTTCATTAGTCAATATGAAGCATTGGATATTCATTGAGTTATTGCTGAATTCTGGGGTTGAACTCTGGGAATGTTGATGTGGATGCAGCATTAGAGTACAGGCATGAGCTAGGAATGAACTACGCCCATGTGTTGCCGGACCTCATTGTAGGATCATGTCTTCAGGTCAGTTTCTGAAACACATCTTCATTATGTAGATGATCAGGTACTACTCTTTCTGAACATAGGAATGGTTCTACATGTGGAATATCTGAGTCATTTGTAAAGTCACTTTCATAACAAATCTAATTCCTTGTGTTTGTTGTATTTAGGCTCCTGCAGATGCGGAGAAGCTGAAGGACGCAGGTGTTGGAGTTATTTTCTGTTTACAACAAAACCCTGACCTCGCGTATCCATTGCATTGGTTGCCTGGATTGTTTACACAACTTTGTTTAAATTTCCATTTCTGTACCATTGTTGGTGATTCTTTAATGGAGACTTCTTAGATATTTTGGAGTGGATCTTTCGGCGATCCAAAGACGCGTTGACGAACTTGATGGCATTACGCACTATCGATGCCAAATAAGGTACATTATTCAGGTTGCATGTTGGATTGAGTTGCCTCACTCTAAGAAAGTCACGTGGAAGAGTAATCAAAGTCAGTGGCTGCTGAGTCATAATTAATATAATTGTTATATTCTTCAACATTTTTAATGATGAATATATATAGTGTAAGTTGTTGAGAAATTTATATAGTGTAACTTGCTCATTTAAGGACTGATTGTTTTTTTTTTTTAATCAATGTTGAGCAGAGATTTTGATCCGTATAATCTGCGGATGAGATTACCTGTAGCTGTGGCTCAATTGAACAAAGCTGTTGAAGCGCATCAGGGCAAGACTGCCTATATTCACTGTACTGCTGGGCTTGGTCGGGCACCTGGTGTTGCGGTGAGATGATAAATTTGGTTGAGGTTTCTCTCGAGTCATTTGCAAAGTCATACCCTCTCTTTATCTATAATACTATTCTTTCTGTACTCTTAATAGTTATGGTAGAGTTTGCTGGTCTCTAAACTCAAGTTTGGAGTAGTTTTAGTATGTATTAAGAAGAAAGAAGGCTACGTCAGGTTGTACCATGAATCTTAGCTGCTTTATTTCTCTTTGAGCTAATGATAGATTGATTAAGAGCTATTTAGGACTGAGAGAAGAGGTTAAAACTCTTGGTATCTTTGGCTCACTTGACAAAGACCTCTTTTGATTTTTTGCAGTTTCATGGCTTAATATTGTCATTTTTGTTTGGCTAAGAGTCGACGTGCATGTGCAGCTTGCTTATATGTATTGGCTGCGCGGTTTATCACTCAAGGAAGCAAACGTTCTTCTCCAGGTCAGCTAATGACAAATACACTTAGTATCTATTGAAGCTATTTAAGCAAAGATGTCATGAGTTTTGGGCTCTCTTCTCTTTAAAAAAAAAACAAAAATGAGTCCCACTATAGCTCTAAATCCCTGTAATCCTCTCGAAGAGGAAAGAGGAAAAAGGTGGCTAAGGTTCATGGTACAACGTAGCCTCACTTTCTTCCTATTCAAAAAGCGGTTAAAACTATTTCTAACTTGAGTTTAGAGACCACCAAGCTCTTCCATTAACCTGATAAAGATTCACCGCCAAGCTTTTCTATTAATCTGATAGATAATGAGGAAAGAGTAGTATTATAATCAATGAAGGGGTCTCTGATTGAAATTTTAGTACCTTACAGTTAGTGATCTTGCATGGTGATGATAAGGTTTAAATTTCTACAGTGGGCTATATACTTGAAGCTGATTTCATCAGACCTGTTCACCGTTTGGAAATGTGTGCAGAAAGTGAGACGCTGTCATCCAAAGCTTGACTCCATCAGAGCTGCTACTGTTGATCTGGTCAGTTTTCCACATACTCAAATAATGTTTTGGAAGGAAGCACACTCTAACCTCTTTTATGTCATCTTTTATAGAATCACAAAACCCCGGATTCAAAGCATATCCTTAGAATCATGATATTAAGGAGGGACACAAACATGCCAAGCAGTGATCTTTAAACCGAAATAAATTACACAATGAGATTGTTGCCACTCAACAGTTGTCATCTTACAACATGTTGCACCGAGTAGTATTAAAACATTGGTAAGGTAGGATTGGCCACAACTACTCATGCCAACATATTGGTGGTTACCACCACTAATTCTAGTTTAATTGTCACAAATTGCATTGTTTTGATTGAATCTGCATTGTGCGAGTTAGTTATCAGATGGAGCAAAGGAAGTGGTAGAGCTCAAGTGGTGGAGTGGACCTACAAATGTGGAAATTGCAGGTCTTGATGCCGGCTGGGGCCAGGTTTGTCCTCTTTCCTTCGCACATTCTAAACAAGTTCATTCTTAGAAAGTCATGAGATTTGTCAGATTCGAGACCAAAATAAGGTAACTGTATGGTCATGGCTAGAAACTCAACACTCAACTAACATCAACGGGTGGGTTGCACTATTTTGTTACAGAGACTTCCATTGGAGTGGCGGCCAAGTGAAAATAGATGGGTTCTAAGACGAGAAGTCCCGGTGAGGACCCCTCTTCCTATCACATATTTGATGGTGTGTTTTGTCGATGTACCGTAAGGGTAAGGGTTCTATCTGTTACAACAACCCTGTTTGTAGAGGGAGCTGGCTGTACTTACCTTGTTTCCTGAAAATTGACATGTTTAGGTTGGAAGGTTCGAGTACAAATATATCGTGGACGGCGTTTGGATGACAAATTGTGAAAACCCAATGACTCACTCAAACAAAGAAGGCCAAGTCAACAACGTGCTTGAGGTACCACGATTCCTTTCCATCCAGTAGAGTTACTTGTAGAGTCATGCGAACACCTTCAAGTAATGAAACAAGAATGAAATAGTAATGGAAAAAAGAATGAAAAAATTGAATGGAATATTGTTTGAGTGCAGGTGGTGGAGAAAGATGAGAATGGGACGCTGAAGAAGCTGAGGGAGCGGCTGATGCAAGAAGATGCAGATTTGACTAGTGAGGAGCGAATCACTATTAGTGCAAAGCTGAAACAGATTGCCAACAGTGGACAGTGGTGAGAGAATTGCGTAAACAAACCCAGCATTCATTCATTAGCTGTTTAAACCTTCTCCTTTATTTTTTTGTGATGGTGGTAAATCTAGGGCATAATGGAGTTGTTCTCTAGATTATATGTTTGCTATAGATCATCGTTAGCTAAAGTTGAGCAGAAAGAAGAGGGACGTTCTGATAGAGCCTGCACTTTCTTGTGTTTTTGCGAAGGCTCTTGTCTTTCTTCTCCTTATTCTAGTTTGCTCCTCTGCTACTGTCTTTTGGGACAAAGAAGAGATGGTTTTTAGGTCTTTCATGGAGCCAAGATTGCATGTATAGATTATCTTGTTTAGTCCAAGTCGGGTTAACCCCTAAATGAAAATAGTCCCGAGCTGGGCTTTTGCAAATCTTGGGCACGTTCCCATGGTTGCAATTAATATTTACAATTCTTGAAATTTTGTACAATGATGCAGGTAGCTACACCGGAATATCACTTTTCTTCTCATCGGACTTATGGGAAAAAAAAAGTTATGCCATCTTAAAGGAAAACTTCTCGAGTGCAGGTTTGTCGGGCAACTCCAAAAGCTTTTCTCAGGACACTATTTTTAATGTG
Organism: Bryoerythrophyllum caledonicum; assembly: GCA_963971425.1. NCBI lineage: Eukaryota > Viridiplantae > Streptophyta > Bryopsida > Pottiales > Pottiaceae > Bryoerythrophyllum > Bryoerythrophyllum caledonicum. Next base: position 3,984,654 of record OZ020518.1, on the reverse strand, counting down.
AGATTTTCAATACTAGTAAGTAATATTACTTCAATTTGAGCACTCAAAGTCTATGAGATTTTGCGAGTATGTTACTTAATAAGTCGTAATTGAGATCCTACGGTTAAATGTAGAAATAAAAGTCTTATCTTCCTTCTTTACTGATTGCACTAGAATCAGCAATCTTAAAGTCTGCTTTCGAGGTAGTTGGTGGCATGGATTGTTTCGAAGGGGTTACAAACAACTTCTTCCCAGGTTGATGGTATCTTCGTGGCTGGTATGCACTCTTCTGTTTGTGATTTTCAGTGTTGCCATTTGGGGTGTTCGTGAGTGGACCTGCTTCGGATTCTCGTCTAGTCGGTGGACCTGGGACCTGGTGCTATAGTTTGGGAGCTGGTTTCCTCTATTGCTGTTTGTTGTAGGTTCTGTTTTTGCGTAGTGGTGAAGTGACACTGCCAAATTATGGGAACCTAGGCTCGGGCGGTCTCTTGGGCTGTCGAAATCAGTATGGGCACTCCTGTTAAGCGTCAGTATCGACACTCAACACTGAGTGATTTTTGGTTTGGTCATGGGCCACTCTCAGTTGTATTTCTTCTCTCTGATGGTCATTTGCGTCATTCTCATTAGCCTCTTCCCGAAAGTTTCAAGCTCATCCAGGACTCATGCTCCCGAAAGTTCCTCAAATTGTTGTGTAAGTCATATTTAGGGAACTTGACGTATGAAATATGGAACACTGGCGCTGGAAGAAAGAGGTTGAAGGTTTTGTTCCCTTTGCTCGTGTGAGGATCACTGATTTTTTTAGTGATTTACGGAGGTCATGCGAGTGGCTACCATTCATTCAAGTGTGGACTGAATCCTGGCAATTTTATCTTGATATCAGTAAGAAAATCTGGCTCCTAAGAAAATCTGGCTCCTAGATTGATTTCTAAATTACTGAAGTGGCGAATTTTTTTTACATTTTCTTGTGCAACATGTAAGCAATGTGGCTCCCTGATTGTTTCATGACGCCGCTTTTGGCTGCTTCAATGAACACATTTTCTCTTCTTTGGCAACAAACATGAAAATTGAAGTGCCGTTGTGGCGACAAACAAGAAACATGATGCAAACATAATCAAATACACCCATGATACCAATGAAGCGTGACATAAACTCAAGCATGACACTAAGATAACATGTAAAAAGACATCGTAATCACTTACTGTTTGAGGGAATTGAACCCCGGCCAAGAAGGCCCTGCCCATTGCAGCAGCCCGTCCCCCCCACCCTACACCCAGTTAGTACACTTGTTCACGAAATCTCAAGCATCAAACACTTGCCGTCATCATGGAAACACATGTCAAGATTACAATCCAACACCTCATCGTTGACGACAATCCCTCCAGTGTCATTGTTGCCGCATAAGGAAAAGAATCCTACGAATAAAAAGGTTGAGCAAAGAGCTTCACAGGTATCAAGATGACAGCCCAAGTGGTTGCGGAATTTTGACTTCATGAAGCCAAGTGTGGAGAATGTCCGCTCATCTTCCACACTGCCCAGCACAGCACATATGGCAATGTCTGCAAGTTTAAAAAACTCGAACAAACGGCTAAGCATGAGACTGCTTTGTCCCACCTTCTCCTATAACTTGGTAACCAGATTTTTGTCACGCGGTTCCTCCATCGCTGCCGTGCAGTTGGACTTCATTGTCAACTTGAACAAGCTTGTCTGTAGCCCAAGTGACCGCGCATCCAAGAGGGGATCCACCTAAACCATCTCAGGGTTTTCTTCGGTCCCCCCGATTTATTTGCCTCACAACACAGAAATGATGCCTCATGGTCTTCATGTGAAGACCAAATAGCTCATCACAGTTTTGCTGCAAACCAAAATTGAGGAAAGATGATAGAGAAAGCATTCATTAGCGCTGAATCAGGGAACCGCTTCTCCAACTCGCTTATGAGCATTTCGGCAGCATCCTTACACTGACCTTTCACCGAGGTAACCACATGCAAAAATCAGACCGACTAATAGGGAGCTTCTTCCCTGAAACAACACACAACATGTGTGCAGCATAAGTATGCTTGTTTATCCTGAATCCCAAGCTTTTCGAGCCGTCGTTGAGATCAACCACCCACTCCTGCGCAATGGTGTACGAGTGATCGTCAATCACATCGCAGAACATCTGAAATGTTGCCTCTGGTACGATGATTCCAAATCAACATACATCATGTATAGCTCCACTTGGCAGATCTTCACAACCACTACATAATCACTCACAAACACGTGAGAAGACTGGGCAAACTTCATCAAGTTGTTCACAGGCTTTAGCAATGGCATGATGCATGGTAAAGCAAACAAAGTTGAGACATCACACAACAAGTCACAATTCAGTTTCGCAGACTCCCAGGCGGCTGCCTGCTTTGCTGTGAGGGCAGGCTCTTTCAATGCCGCATCTTTGCACATCTTCATCATCAGGGTATTGTATTCCCCCATCACTCGTCTAAGTGGCTCAAGAAGTGATATCCAACGTGTCTTCACGTTTTTGAGCATTCTCAAACCCTATGTTTCCACAATGTCAACAAGTTTATGAAACTCAAGGTGCTTCTTCGAACTGGTACTGAAGTATGTGTACATGGCTTGGCAAAGCCATTCAAATTTAGCTACAATTGGCACATTGGAGAGCGGCTCCACTGCCAAATTGCTGCAATGCGCCATGCAATGCACCCCACCATGAAAGGAGCGATCTGATCTTCAATTGCGTCATCAAGCACCACCAACTGCTACAACGACACCCAAGACGGCTCAAAGTCGGTCATTGGTCGTCCCTGGCTGAGAAGCCAAAACAAAACCTGAAACTGCACCAACTTCTTCTTCTTTTCACGAGTCGTTCCTTCAATCACTTGTTGGGCAACAGTCTCCGTACCTCCTCTTGCAAAAAATATGCGCTCATTTTTTACGTACTAGCAGGTTGCGAAGAAATAGTGATTTCCTTTCTTGATTTTTCCGAAATTGATGAGTGCCTTCCTCCTCCCAACATGCTTCCAAAGGGAGTCAAACTTTGGCACAAGAAGCTTCTCCCGGCCCTCCACCTCTGAACAAACTTTGCATCGCACCTCGTAGACACGCCTGTCACGGCCCAGCACCGACTCCACCCACCACCCACGGTAGGCGTGTAGCCCAGCTATCTTGAAAGTGGCGATTGTGTTCATAGCTTTGCCACCTTCGCCGCGCGGCCTCAATCATGGGACAGCCGATGGCTGCACATCAGAGTCTGAACTGACGGATGGTTTGGCTTTCTTCTTGAGAATAATCACGCGGTTTGCAGAAGTAACCTCCTCCGCATCGGCAGTCTCTGAACCCTCGCTGCACACGCGAACAACCTCTAAGCCTTCTACCATAGTCTCCAAACTATCTCCCGGCACTCTTCCATCATACCAGAATTTAGACAAAGAAGATTAGAGCTTGGGAGCCATGCATAAACCCTAAACACAACTAGAACATGCAATTCGAGAAAACAAAGACCAAGGTTTGGAAACTCCCTGGTTGTGAAGAGATTTATGATGACGATGGTGCCACAAACGCCACTATCACGAACGCCCACGATTTGTGACATTGTCTTGCTGCCAGCAGCGAAGCTCCCCTGGTGCTCTTGTCCAATGCGCGCCACACCCGCTACCATCACCGTTGTCACAGTATTCATAGCAATGCTCCAACGCTCGCCATCACCGCGTTCACAACGGATTCACTTGGCGACAGAAACTCTACGATTGTCTCGCTTATGGAGAACTCTGGAATAGCGAAGTGCTTCAATTGGCAACCTGGTTCTAATCTTGGGTGCACTACTGTTGGCGATGGCATGCAAGAATATGTAGGGTGTGGCGCGCGTCGGACAAGAGAAGGAGGGGAACAGGCTGCCGAGACGCGACAGGGGCGGCGCGCGACGGCGACAAGCAGTGCCACTGCGGTAGGAGACAGGCTCACATCCTTTCAGCCCTAAACCGTGAGTGGCACCTAGGGACCCCAAAACCATTCATTTTGAATATGTCAAAATTGCAATGTCATTTATCAGGTAAGTTTCTGGTGAAAATTTGCCAATAAAAAAAACGCTGGTGAGGATGGATCAATAGAAGGCTCTGACAAAGCTCTAACAGCTTGGAATTTGCTCATTTGACTTGTAGTTTCAGGGCAATAATCTAAGGCTGTGGCATTGCTTGTAGTCCCCAAGTATGCCGACCGACCCACCATCATCTGGCGCACAGAATTCAACAATAATAATTTCACTGATTATTGCACTAATAATATGAGACTTTTCTGACACAACTCGATCTTTCTCATTTTATCATGGTAATTTCAATTAATCTTTATTTCAATTTCTTAAGTTGACTTGAACATATTCTAGGCTTTCACAACATACTCAGCTGATTCAATTATCTCCAACTACGGCCAAGGACATACACACTTCAGATTTCTCACATTAATAACATGTGTTGTCCCTTTCCTCTTTTTTCATAATGTACTTATCAATTTCTTAGACAACCATTCAAATCCAAAACTTAATGGTTGTAGCCGCCACACATTTCAATCTGAAATGTAAAAGAGTCATTTCTAGCCTCGCAACTTGCCACCCTCGAAATCGAGGACTAGCTCTAAACAATCATTATCGTCAATCTCTTGCACCAATTGTGGACCGTTGATCTGGGTAACGAGGTCATGTCCCTTGACCGGTAGGCCGAGTAGCCACTCGCGCCCACAAGGCGCTTAGGGTTGATGAATCAATTGTCTAATGGTCTCCTACCCTGATATGGATTCACTCATTTCCTTTGGATATATTCGTATACCCTGGTGTTCGAATTCAAGGGCAAGGATCATCAGAAATCATATTGACGGTTCTAATTGGTCACAGCTAATCCTCGATTTCAAGTCTGGCTCGAGACGAGGCCTTCCTAGTCCAGCTAAACTACCCTTTCAAATCACAAGTTGCAAAGTGTTCACATTCACCTATTATTTCTAGAACAACTTAATAACTTGCCTTTTTTACACTATAAATCTTAGAAAAAATATACAAATCAAACTCTTAGTGCTCATAGACACATGAAGCAAGAGCTTGTGTTTCTAGCCATTGACAATATCATGAACAAGAATAGTTCCTAGAACAAAGCTCATGAGTACTTGGGGGTTGGATTCCATCTTGAGAGTAGAATTGTGATTACATTACATAGCAAAGAGAATGTTTGTTTTTTTTTTTTGGCACAAAATAGACCAAAGCTTGAATTGCAAAGAAACCGAGGAAAACACACACAAAAGGCACGCCAAGGCCAGCAGTGCAGAGCCAAGAAACCAGGACCCTAATGAAACTCCCTAACCCACCTAACCCAATTACCCTCTCCCAAACACAAGGCCAAAGAGAATGTTTGGAACTTGGTGCCTGACGTCCACTTTTGTGTGGCAATGCCAAGCTTAACCCCTAAAGGACCAAAGTCCCCTCGAGGGACATTTTTAGTTTGGATAAGGTACCACGTTCTCAATTCGAGGCATTATTTTCTGAGATTTTATAATGAATGGACAACTTTTGATTAGCTTTGCGTAGACACAAATTTTGTAGAATTCCGACCTACGGTTCAAAAGTTACAATTTATTTTCACTTACATATACAAATAGTGCAGCAGTTTAGTGTGACATATCACAAATACTGTCACTAATCTTTAATAACTTCTAAATCCAATAGAAATCCGAGTTTTTGTCCATTTAAAAAGAAAAAAATTTCCTCTTGGAAAGAAAATTGAGGTCTTTGCATCTACCGTACGGATTTGTGAATTTCAAAAATTTGAGAAGGATATGATATATGCAAAATATTAAGTGTATTGTTGATTCTTAGCACATAGTTGCATTGTAGGATATTTTAGAACATCTTCTACACCTCTTCTACTTCTAAAATTTGGTGCACATGTGCCTAACATGATCCTTTTCAAGTTAACATAATAAATTCACGGCCCGTAGTGCAAAAAGTTGCCATAGAAGGTGGTCGAAGTTTGTTGAAGGTGTTTAGTATGACCTCAAAAAGAGATTTTGTCTCACTTCAAAGGCTGATATCTTTCAATCCATTTTGTCAAACTTACCAAAATTTTCACCACACACTCTCATACAGCTCTAGTACAAGATCCTATAGTTAGATCTTCAGAAAAATCATTTTGTATTACTTCGTGTTGAATGCGCTGAAAATGGCAGTTTTGGAGTAATTTTGAGGGGAAAATGTCTTGGTCCTTTAGGGGTTAAGTGCGACGAAATAGGAGAATTGTTTTTGAGAAGTGCTGCTCCATCAAGGTCCATATTTTGGCTAACTGCTATAGAGCAAAGATTTCTTGGGCAGTGCATTCAGGGATGCTTATCTAATGATTGTGACCAAGGTGGAATGGGAGCTCTCACTAAGTAGACGCACATGACGACCATATGGGGCTTCATCTTCCATATATGGTCCCTAAAAGTCTGGTTGGGCTCCTCATGCCCACACCAGTTTCACGGTAAAACCTGATATGGTTCCTAACCAAACCATTTGGTTACCCACTACTGATTTACCTTTTAAACCATATTATTTCCACAACGTTCCCATTGCATTCCTGATGAGTTCCCATGTTGTTCCCTAGAGTTCCCCATTGTGTTCTCCACTCTGTTCCCAACGCGTCCCAACACGTTCCCCATTCCCAAAGAGTTCTCAACTCATTTACACTAGGAACCAATTTATACTTTTAAAATTTATCCAAATTTATGTTTTATTTAATGGGGCCCATCATCAATTGTTGGGGCTCCAATTGAAGGTCATCCGCACACATGTACGTGAGCTTGTTGGCGTCTCGTCACAAAGCGTGGATGCATGAGGAGCCTTCCTCCAAATCCCGCACCAGGGAGTGCGCTGCCAGCGCGTGTGGCATTGTCTCGCCCTCTTCACGAGAAGCCTTGCAGAATGAGCTCTTTGGGAACCAGGGTTGTTGGCAAAAAGATTGCGTACATCTCAGTAGAGCGTTGACGCCTTAAACGGAGTTTGCTGAATAGGAATGACGACGTTGGGGAGCGGAGCGAGAGGAGGAGGATGAGGAGAAGCCACCTCCGCAGAAGTGTCAAACGAATTGATGGTCGGTTTGGGAGCTAGCTCCACCTTGAGATTTGGCACCACCTCGGACTCAACCATTTCAAAATCCTTGTCGTTCACATCGTCCATTGCACGCCCATGTCAGTGACAGGCGGCATCAGCGCCACTTTCAGCATATTCTTCACTTTCTTCTCTTGTCGCTCTCCCGCAACGTGATTGAATTTGGGTCGACCCGAATCCAATCACGTTGAAATAGTGGTTCTCAAAAGGGATGAATCGTAGGAAAAGTTCCAGCGCCTCGCCTGCCTATGTGATCTGGAAGCCGCACATCGAGTACGACCTGTCAATGAGAAAAATGAGCTCTGAGGCTCGCAGGTTCGCAATGTAATGAGTTTTGAGGCCCGTTCACATTAGCCTCAAAACGCAAGTTCACCGCAAGTTTACCGTCCCAAATTTTGGACTGTAGTGGCTACGCTTTTGAGACCAGAAAACAGCACTTGCGGTGAATCACCGCAACTCTTTGGGGTTTTCTGAAACACGGTACCGCAAGTTTGTCTTCCAACCGCACGTGTAAGCTAATCAAAACACATTATTTTTGTTGACTTTTTGTCCAAAATTTGTGGGCAGCTCATTCTTTTGAGGTTTTTAAGGTGGTGCGTAAACATGTATTTAAGACGTGGAAACCTTGAAGGCACTTCAACAGAAAATGCATCACCTTACAATCTGTCAACCTCTCTATCTCCTCAATTTTTTATTGTTTTGAATAATTTTTGGCTCTGTAGTATGTGACTTTTAGAGACGAAGAGATTGATATATCACACGGCTTCTGATTCACGGTATTGAACGAGATACGAGTTTTCAAAGTTTTGACCAGGGGAGGATTTTTGGACAGCAACTTTCACGACTGATTACGGTGCGTAAACTTACTCAATTTTGGATTTTTATAGTCTGAGAGTGTGTGATTTCTTCGCACAATTGCATTGATATATGGGGCATTGTCTAATTCAAAGTATACAATGTGCTATAAATTTTTTAAACCGCAGCCATTGTAGTCACTTGTGATTTGAAGGAAAACTTTCATTTAGCAAACATAGATATGTATATATATGTAGTTATATAGGTATGTTTATAGGTACATCTATAAATCTTTCTAAAGATCCATCCATTGCTCCAGACAAGCCTGCACCTTTTGGTGTACAACCCCATAGCATATCGCAACAATCATAAGAAAGATCACAAGATTACAAGCATCCTTAGAAAGATTTGTAGATGTACCTACAAACATACCTACATAACTACATATATACACATACCTAGGTTTTTTAAATGAAAGTTTTCATTCAAATCACAAGTGACTACAAAGGCTGCGGTTTTAAAAATTTATAGCACTTTGTATACTTTGAATTAGAGAATGCCCCATATACCAACGCAATCGTGAGAAGAAATCACACTCTTAGACTTTAAAATTCTAGAATTGAGTAAGTTCACGCACCATAATCAATCGTGAAAGTTGTTGTCCAAAAACCCTACGCTGGTCAAAACTTTGAAAACTCGTATCTCGTTCAATACTGTGAATTAGAAGCCGTGTGATATACCAATCTCTTCGTCTCAAAAAATCACACACTTTAGAGCCAAAAATTTCCGAAAATAGTCAAAAATTGAAGGAGATAGAAGGGCTGACAGATTGTAAGGTGAAGCATTTCCTGCTGAAGTGCCTTCAAGGTTTCCACGTCTTAAATACATGTTTACACACCACCTTAAAAACCTCAAAAGAATGAGCTACCCACAAATTTTGGACAAAAAGACGATAAAAATAATGTGTTTTGATTGGCTTACGCGTGCGATTGGAAGACAAACTTGCCGTACTGCGTTTTAGAAAACCCTAAAGAGTTGCGGTGGTTCACCGCAAGTGTTGTTTTATGGTCTCAAAAGCATGGCCACTACAGTCCAAAATTTGGGACGGTGAACTTGCATTTTGAGGCTAATGCGAACGGGCCTTCACCCTCGGCTCACAATGATCGTCGCTGCCACTGCCAAGATGAACCTGAATGGTCTGGGAAGGCGACAAAATCGAAGTGATAGCTTCAACGTGGCGCACAAAATGTTCACAGACAGCATTCAGAGCATAAAATAGAGGATGACATGTGGGGTCACCCCCTTCAACTTCCAGGAGAACTCGAATGTACAAAATACAGTCTTTAAAGTGGTACAATTCCACCTGTGAAAATGCCATACTCGTTTTATTGGTACATTTCATGAGCCCAGGTTTTAGGGTTCTCCTAAGCCCTAAACCCTAAACTCAGAAGCATTTACAATGGGAAACAACCATACACCATCATCTGCTGGAGTACAACTTGTCATTGGATTTCACAGGACACTCAAGAATGAGAGAGCCATGATGAACACTCACATTGGCTAGTGATACAAAAATGAATCCGGCGCTAGTTTCTACACCAAGAGCTCAAATGAATTGACGATCATCTTCAGCTTATCTGACATTTTATCCCACCGCCGCTCATTTGACCCTGTGGTCAGAGTGTAGAACTTTCCTGCAAATCATGCATCAAATCAACTCATCATTCTTTTTACACTAAAAACTACTCAATTCCTCATAAACCATTCCTATTTGCACCTACTTCTACAACTGTGTTTGCTAAGAAAGCCGACCAGTTGCTCCTCGCCAGCTTCTTCGTGAACTTGTCACTTCCCATATCATACCCCACTTCTTATTGTTTTCTTATTCTAAGTGATTGTTAGATACACAAGAGCTTGGTGTGTCTAGTTTGCGTGGATATTAACCTCTTTTCTCTCCTTTGAGGTGATTTCAGATACTTAGAGCTATTTACAGTTACATCAAAATGGACATAGAGGGCGTATTTTTGGAATTAATGACAAAAATGGTAGAGAGAATGTACCATTTTTTATTGCCACTGCGCCGAGACCATGACGGGTGAAGTTTGAAGCCTTGGCCAAAAACTCGAAAGTGTAGTAATCGTTACCCTCGGAAGAGCGCTGCACACAAGTTAAAGTTAGAAAGCAATTGGACATGTTGATGCCCAAGCATCCACATATTGGACTATGAAAGATTTCTTTCATGCTTAATTTCATGTCAATGGATATATTAATTTCATCATGTAAGTTCATTTAGTTTTGTTATTATTAGGTGTCGAAGTGGGTATTCCCAGTTTTAGTAGGAGCATTGAGGGGTTTAAGGTGCCACACTAAACTATTCATTGAACAAAAAAGTTAAAAACGGCGGTGTACCTCTTTAGCTTCCACAAGTTTAGTTTTCTGAGTCGGTGAAGCCAACACCTTCTCAACCAGAGCCTTGGCTACCTGCGTCCAAACAAGCCCCAGTGCTTTTGTATCATTGAAAATGGCTATACTCGTTATATCAGTTTTACACAAGACTTTCTAGACGTAACTTCAACATTTCAGAATCTGTTATTTCATTTTGGGCAAGTTACAGTTATGACATGAACACAGCAAAACAAAAAAAATCTACATTCGTCAGAGAGATCGCACACACAATTGGCTAACGTGGAGACCGCAAACATAACAGATAAGAGTATTGTCTAAATTCCTTACAAACCACCAAGCGTACCTCATCAGCAGTTCCTAATTCTGAAAGACTTGTCTTGTCAGTCTTGATGATGCTCACACTCACGCTCTCCAGAGGCTCAATCACATCCTTGAACGCCACATCCTGGCCTTTCACTGCCACTTCCTGAAGAGAAAGAGCTCATCCCTTGTTAGTTTACAGATTAACTCTATTACGTGATCAAAATCAAGGATAAGAATCTGTTGTGTTATGAAAAAAATCTTACTTAATGGAGAATAAGCAAAATTGATATGGATGAGGCGTACCTGCCATCCGAAAGGGTAGAAGAACTTGTAGCCATCAGCATTGTCGAGAACCGCAGTGTAGCCCTTGGGAGCGTCTGCACACCATAGAATGATCAAACATGATAGAATACACAGACTGTCACATTGTTTGAGAGTTTTTCCGACAAGAATGCCCTTGCATTGCAACAGGTGCTTCTCTAGATGTTGGTATGGGAGCCACACCCCGAGTAGAAAGTTCACTGCATCAGCTACACTCTTTCTGGTTACCCAAATCATCAAGGGTGTGCTTTTTTCTGAATAAGAGAAGTTCATTTTTAACCTAGATCACAGATTTAATGGAACCTTTGCTAGTACATTGCGTGAGAAGAGCGACGAAAAGTTTATCAATTACTGCTGGTCACACTAAGTAAGCCAAACTGGTGTAATTGCTGCCTACATGCCTGGTTGATAACTTTACGGCAGAACTCTCTCAGTGCAAATTCCAACAAAGTTTTGGGGTCTTTTGATAGTTTATTTCTGTATTCTTTACTGTGGAGTATGCTAGATTGATAGTCAAAAAAGAGGCAATGCCAAAACCGCCAATCAAGCAATACTCTCAAGAGCTTCGATCTTTTTGTGAGAGCTCTGAAACTGATCAGGTGGAACCCTGACCCAAATCAGCGTAAAAAACAGTAGCCACTCTTCTCACATTGAACGTCACTGCATTCAAATCCGAATTCTGAGAACTCATTCCCCTCCAAAATGCGCAGTGAACTCATTCGCGTGTAACAAAAGGTCAGAGAACGTACTGATTGCGAGCGCCGGGCTTGCGAAGGTAGCGACAGTCGCCGCGACAGCCGCAGCTCCTCCCAACACCTGCCTGCGCGTCACACCCTCCGACGACTCTGCACGAACACAATGCATCAATCAACAACCACCCAAAAAGATACAAAAACTCACAATGCAAGAAGAGACCCACGCAGCTCACCACGGTGGGCCGACGACTCGGACGTGGACGCCCTCACACACGGAATGGCAGCCCGCGTGCGCACACTCGACCTCGACTGCAAAAAACCCACCAAAACGTCAGCACAATCCACATTCCTCGACTGCGAAACCCCACCAAAATGTCGAAGAAACCGAGGCGACTACGGCGATTTACAGCGAAGGAGGTGTGGTTGGCGAGCACGAGCGACGAGGTGGCAGCGGCAGCGGCAGCGGACATGGCCATATTGCGCACTGCTGCTGCTGCTGCTGCTGCTTCTGCGAGGGCGGGTTTTCGCTGCTGCGGTGCTAGGATCGGGGCTGCGGGTCGGATTCAGTGGCGATGCGCTCGCGCCGTGCGTGCGTGCGTGCGTGGTGCGATCGGTGCGAGAGACGATGGGCGCGTGTGTCTGTGGCGAGAAGCGGATAGCGCGACGCGGTCATGGGGCGCCGGAGGGGCTCCCGCGGTGATGGGGGTGCCTTTCCTTTCGCTCTGTGACCGTCTATCTGTTATCCACACACAAGTGTGCTGCGCCTGTGACAGGGACCGCGCTCGGATCGCCACTTCACTTTCTGCCTTTTACTTTATTCTCTTTTCCCTTTTTGCCTTTCACCGGAGCCTTTTACTTTTTTCTCTCACTTTACTTTTTCCTTTTACCTTTTTCCGGAGCCATTTACTTTTTTGCCTTTTGCAGGAGCCTTTTACTTTTTTGGCTTTTGCAGGAGCCTTTTACTTTTTTGTCTTTTACTGGATACCCAATGGTACCATGTTTTGGATCAAGTTAGAGTAACATGGGGGACTTGAGGGAAGTGGAGACGTGAGGGACTTGAGGGAAGTGGAGACATGGGGGACTTGAGGAAAGTGGAGGCGTGGGGGACTTGTAGAAAGTGAGGACTTATAGGACTTGACAAAAGTGGAGGCTATGTTTGCCATGTCCATGTATAATAGAATATTGTTCATCTTGCGAAGTTAAAACCTAAGTGGTACTTGGAAGATATTTGTGGTTGAAATAAATATCCATTCCTAGATTATATATGGCAACAAAACAACGGGATTTCGTGCCTAGGTTTTAGCATTGGGAGTCTAAGCACTTCCAATATCGGAAGTGGACTACACTTGTATATTATGAAAAATGAATCATGTTTTTAGTGAACTTGGATCTTCCAAGTTGCATAGCATGGTAGCTTCGATAGATGTGATTGACAACTCCAATAAATACCAATCTATTACATAATTGAACACATATGTCTCACTTTAATGATTCGCCTTAAAATCTATCCTCCTTTTTCTCCCATTCTCACCTTTACTCTCACTTTGATTGTCATTCCCACTTTCATCGTCACTCTCACTCTCATTCATTTCTATTCCTAATCTTATATAATATTAATTTTGATTCACATTTGCAATATAATTCAATCTTGTAGAAATGTGCCGTTGAGATAGGTGCTCAATAGCATGGATAATATTAGCTAGTAGTGCTAATAGAAGTGTTTAGGTAGAATGGAGCTACATAAAGCATTCACTTACTAGAGGTTATTTACAACAAACTGTTTGGAGACAAGCCCAAAGAAATCCCAAGTTTTCATTTACCTGCAATTATGACATGCATACATTTGATTACATTGCATCAAACAATATGACAAATCGAAGTTCAAAGATGAAATTGCTTGTTCATCTTAAACTAGCATGACTAGGAGTTCAATATTTGAGTCCAATATTCCAGAAAAAAGTTGGAGAGAAAAATCTAGTAAAAATGTTTCACAACATCTAATGAACTCCATATGTTTGATGACAACCCATTTCCAATTGCAAAATTGAAGAAAAAGAATTCCTTAACAAATACGATGAAAGGATGACACTAAGAGTTTTTACAAGTACCTCTAAGAGATTGTATATATTTTATAAGAATTCAGATATGCCACCCAACCTATAAAAGATGAAAAGAACCTTTCAAAAGGTCACCCAACTTATAAATAACATATATATAAAAAAAAAACCCTTGGAAAGTAGGTCGCCTAATTTATGAACAACACCCCTAACAATAAAAGAATTCTTCAATCACTAATTACCAACCCCTCAACCGATGTTTATTCCGAGCGGTCAAAGTCAAAGGACTTTGACGTAAGTTTGGATGGAAAATCATCCGATGTTTTTCATGCACCGGGTCCACCAAGAGCTTCATATTCCGGAACACCTCCTCCTGTTTTGCAAGTAACAGACCTTGCTTATTGGATACCTTCAAGGCTTTTTTCCTTCTTCTTGATTGGTGATAGCCTTTGCCCGTTTGCAATAGGTGCCTCATTCTCGGTCCCGGTATTTGTGTTTTCCACGTTGTCCTTGTGCCTCTTCGTGAGGGATGCCACATGGTCGTTTAGGATTTTGCACGAGCGCTCAAGGAGGCACAACATTCCTGACCAGAATACTGAGCGTGGTATCTGCATACACGGTGTACGCAAGTATTAACATGCAATTAAGCAATTATGCACTTAGCCAATAATGATTATAAATGATAGCATGTGACATTTCTCCTTTTTTTCTCTTGGTGGCAAGTCTTAAACTATCATGATGATGAATATGGATAGCAAACACTTTGAGATATACTTCCAGGTAGTAAAGGAGTTATAAGTTATCTCAAGGAGAGAAACCATAAATTTTGACATCTTTTCTCATTCTTTTTATTATTATCAAAATGAGTTGATTAGTTATAATGATTTCCATGATAAACTCATAGAAGAAGGGTGGCGAAGATTCTTGGTATATAGTGCAAACTCTTATTTCCTTCTCAAAGGTGGCCAAAAGTAGCTAGATTTGGGTTTATTTACGACCAAGCTCTTCCATTCTTAATAAGGATAGACCACCAAGCTCCTCCATTGATCTAATAGTTGTTGGGAGTTAACAAATATTGATACTAAAATAGATAGAGGGAATAGCTTATTGAATGTGTGGATGATTTTAAGGATAATTCTAGACAAAATCACCTATTTTTTTAATATAATACTTTCTATTTTTATTAAATTTTCCTGTTTGTCTACACTAAATTGTTATTAGATTTTAAGAGCTTGGTGGTTCTTTTATTACAATTTTATTAAGCATGGAAGAGCCTGGTGAACTCTAGACTTGATTTAGAGTAATTCTAGCTATCTTTGACAATGAAGAAAGAGATTACATGAGATGTAACCATAAATAATAATCACTAAAGACCACAAGTCCCAACGTGGGCTTTTGCAAATCTGTAGCAAGCTCCCATGATTTCCATTTTATATCTTGTTTGAAGATGTAAGAAGACAAGAGCTACTTCAGAATATAGAGCCTATGGAAAATATTTTGTTAGTTAAATTAAAAAAATGTCAAGGACGGGCACAAAACTTTTGCAATCATTGTTGATCCTTTAAATGCAAGAAGAAGAAGAGCAACTCCAGTCCTTGGACATGACCAATGTGAATATAGTGTTGAACACTTTTTAAGGGTAAACACTTTTCTATACCAAGTGCTTCCCTACAATTTTTCTAAGTGCTTAGAGACAACCGCCATGTCATCTCCTCAAGGGCCTTGTGGATACCCGTACAATGAGGTCTTGAGACCCCCCTACAATAGTTGGTTGGACTGTGCTCCCCCTAAATTTAAATAACCATCTCATTGGTGTGTTGTGATCCAAACCACCACACCAAGGCTATGGTAAGCCTTTTACATGCAAGGAAGAAAAACAAACTTTTCCTTCATGTCAACCACTATAATTTTTCAATTTGTGCAATCAATGTTTAGAAAAAATTGTGAGCATGTGATTTTGATAGTATAAAATAAGATCTTACAGTTGAAGATGGAAATGAGAACATTATTTTTCTTTTCCACTCTTTGCACTACAATGAGCAATTTCAAAGTGCTTATGGAGAATGTTAGTCATGGATATTTAGGATTAATTGTTTTCTAAATGTGGAGATTTATGTAAAACATAATTTAGATCAGGTTTTAGGATGGTTTTACAATTTTGGGTTAAGGTCTTAGGGTTTAGGGTTTAGGGTTCATGAAGCCCTGATGATTCCATGGCCAAGGTCAGCGACAATAACCTGATTCAACTTGGTAGCTGTGTGTTGCGCAACTTTTGGTGGGTTAATTAGTTGTTGAAGTTCATCTGCATCACAAAAACATACAAAACATGACCTCAAACCTCAGCAAATATACTATTCACATCATTTTCAGATTTATTTATTTTTTAAATTATTATTTTTTAATAAAATTGCTCCCAGAAACCCCAAGGATAGAAGTAAATATTTTCCTAAATCCCAGAATTACACAACTAAGGGCCGCTTTACACTATGCCCAAGTCGAGTGACCGTCCGTCAAAATGAGTGATCAAACTATGGCAAGAGGCCAAACTTTTTTGCCAAAAAATACATTAAATAATGTAGATTGAAGGTTTGGCCAGTCGTGGTGTGAAGCCCCAAAGGCCAAGTCCAAAGTCCAAACCTCATATCATTACGCCAAAAAAAATCAGCCAAAAAATTCAGCCTCTTTCATCTAACGGTCTATATCTTGTTAGTTTTTTTTTATTATTTTATTAAAAAAATTGACGGACTCTTGATTGTAGTTTGGGTCGACTAAAATGGGCAACCCAAGTTTTGCTCGAGAGGTCGTCGCTTTGGTGCCAAAACAACCCAAATGTGTTGCCATGTAGGACAATGGCCTTTGGAGTTTGGGCACAAGTGTGAAGGCCCAAAGTCTTGACTTTATCCATTCTAGCAATCTCATTGGTGAAAATCGACGGCCACTCGACTTGGCCACCAAGTGTGAAGCGGCCCTAAATATTGAAATTAAGATGAATATTTAATTAAAAATTAATAATAAAAGTGATTATATAAAAAATAGAATGAGATGAACATTAAGTGTACTCAATAACAGTAATTTATACTAGAGTTAGTCAGTATTTTGTATTTTTTGTTAATTGTCTCATACCATCTTTATATAGTACACTGGAATTGTTATTTTGTATTAACCACACTGATTGATATCAAAACTATCTATACTATTCAAAGAGGTTGATTATTGATGGTAAAGATTCATCAAGAGTAAAAAATTATAGCATCTATTAATCAATTTAGTGTGATTAACACCGCAAACCAGGAAAATTACTATGGTAGGTTTTGATTTTGTTTATATATTTGTTGGAGTGATTGTTTTACCTTTGAGGCTTAGGAGAGAGGTGGTCATTTGGTTGACAAAGCTATTCCACTCCTCGAGTTCCTGGTTATTGTTGGGGACTAAGACACCCTTCCTCTTCCACCCCACAAGTTCCTTCTTATTATTGTCGAGGAGCGGGACACCCTTCTTTGTAGGCAACAACTGATGGAAAACCGGAGGTGACGGCATCATCATCATGCGTCCATGCAAGTGGCCCACTCCCCTTGCCATGCTCCTCTTCCGCTTTTCCACATCGTTCAACAACTTACACCGATGGTGGCACCAAATAACCGGCGACCGCAACTTTCCGCCTTGGGAGGCTCCACCTCGTAGGGAGACTGCTCCTTTAATATGAACAAGGATGTGTGGAAATTAATAAATTTGCCTATGATGATGCATGACAAGCTTATTATCACTTTTCATTACTTTATCAAAGCTTATTTTTACCACTTTAGTTATTTAGAGGTGAATTTTACTATGTCTACAAATGACAATCTTGGATTGGTTTTTCCATGTTGATTTTTTTGAGATTTTATTATAGATAGTTCAACTACTGGTAAAGGTATTGTATCATGTTTCAAAAGCTACAAAATCAAGGAGCTTATGTTGTCACATCCTTACAAATTTTTATAAACAATTTTATATTTTTGATGATTATAGATAATCGATTTTGATGTGTAAGTTTCATGTTTAGATGAAATTTCTTTGCCAATGATGTATAATCATGACAAATATAAGTTAGTCCATGTTGTTTTGAAAATTAGACATTTGCCATTTTATAATGGAGTTTGGTGACTACCTTGGTTGGAAATAGTTGATGGCCATGGTTGAAGCCTTGAAGGGAAATTTGAGGCGGAAAAAGTAGTATAGGGCTTGTATGGGCTGATCCTATATACTTGATTGTTGTAAAAGTCATGGTTGTTGTCGTTGCGGTATATGTTATAATTGGCACTTTGCGGCCATTTAGGGAGTTTGTAGGTGGTGTGTCTTGGCATCCGAGCTCCAAAGTCATGGATTGTGACATTCTTCCAATTGGGGTGTTCTTTAGGCGGCAAGAGGGTAGTAAACCTAGATATTATACATTAAGTCCAATTTAATCGATAGATGAAGATATTAAGAAGAAATTTGGTCTTCTTTTAAGAGAAAGTAGATTGCATAATGTGTATGTTTTTCCAACAACTTGTAGCAATAAATGATGCTAGAGGAAAATACTTGTCAATAGAAACACATAATGAGGTTGTAGTGGGTTTTTAGTAGTTTGAGATATAGTCTCTAGAGGTGGTAGTTAGTTGAGAAGAGCAAGGTTATCTCCCATAATCAAGAGTTGCTTTGAAGTTACAATGCCGTAACATCAATATAGCCCATGATTACAAATGTGGCAAGCAACCATGGAAAGTTATCTTCATAATGAAGGATTGCTTTGTTGTTATGGCACTTATTTGACACTTGAATAATAGATCTAGCTAGCATTAACATTATGTCCACAATGTAAAAGCAACCCCAAAAAAGAATCCACGGCTTCCCTCCCATAACTCAACAAGGGTATTGTACTCATAATTAGGGGTTGCTTGCACATTAAGGTTACCCCTCTAGTAACCAACCAAAATTCATAACCAACATCTACAAAATTGAGGTATATCCAGCCTACTTCCATACATTCAACTCCAAATGGAAATTTGCTATTAGTTGAGACCCCTCATTTCGGTCGGCGTTTATGGAGGGTGTCTATTGGCAGCCACCAACTAAAAATGGCAACACACTTTGAATTTATAACTAATTCAAATTTCATTGGAAAAGAGTGAAATCACTTGGGTTAAATTTGTAATTCTATTTGCTACCAATTGAATTGTGTAGTATTGTTTGTTCTTTCCATATATTGCTTAACTTGTCATTTATGGAAAGGTTTACCTCACCTCATTCTCCCCTGTACCATAGCAAGGTTGTGCACCCAAACAAACATTTTAATTTTTTGAATATATTAAAAAACTTTATTTGTAGAAAATCCATAGGAATGTGTTTTACCTGGCATCCAAGTCTTGGTTGCACAAGGGACTGATGTGCTTGAGGTTGTTGTTGTTATAGGCCTCATTCAACTCTCCCATGTTCTTGTTATGGGACCATTGGTACCTACACGTGGTCATTCTCACAAGCATTACAGTGGGCTCTCTTTATAAAAGCATATGATATAACAACAAATTCATTATAATAGGCGGCGTGGGCCCAAAACATTTAGTTGCTCTCTACAACAGTCATTTGCTATTACAACAACTTCCATCAAATCAAATTGTCACCCCACATAACATCCATTCAATCTAAGGCATGTGAGAATGTCACTTTGATAGAATCATTCATTCAACAATACCATTTAATAGCCTTCCCCACCCTTCCCATTACAACATCCATTCAATATTACAGCCTCTATATATAACAGGCAGAACCAACAAGGCTATTATAAAGGGAGCTGGCTGTACCTCCTACATGTTCATATCGTTTATGCACTTCTATATGGATGGAAACATTTACACAATATTTAAAATATGAGAATCAGTCTTTAACCCTTGTAAGACCAGGGATTTGTGGTTTCAAAATGGCACGTTTCAAACGATATCATTCAAAAATTGAGAACTTTGGAATTAATGAAGAGCATTCCATTTGTTGATTAAAAGAAAAATGAACAAAAGGTACCCCACGCCTTTCTCAAACCAAGTCACCATTTCTATGTGGTCCCAATTACTAACACAAGACCATAAAGTACGGGTGACAGGCAAGTACAAGTTTCACTTTTAGGAATACTATACTATGTAAATAATTTGATTTTTTTTCCTTTAGCTGTAACATGTGCTAATAGAGTGTAACACGTTAATTCCAAAACAACCCACCGCAAATCAAGAGAATTTTGTGTACCATTTTGTTTTGCTCACATTGTGTTTTAGAATTAGGAAGCATGCAACATACTGTTCTAAAGGTTTTGAAAGTGTCTGCTTTCAACAGTATATTATACACCTCCAAACTCCGCAACATCTACACACAATGGAGCCTTGTATTTAGAATATTAAATATGGCATAAAAAAGTTTAAATACCAAAATTTGCACCTAGAATTTGCATTCTAGAAGGGTTTGCAAAATTGTTGATGATACCATAAATCACTAATATAGCAATTGTAACCTTAGCAAAGAAGGAAACGATGAACTCCCATCCCAAAATGTGGCCAATGTAAACAACACATTTGTTTGTTCCACCATTGAGCCTATGCCGGAAAGATACATGCTAGGTCAACTTTAAACCACTTGCATGATGTTCTTAGTGACCTACAACATCCGCAAACTTCTACTTTGACCAATTATTGGTCTAAAATGGACCTTATGCCCACTCCATATACAATAGCTCCCTCTACAACAGTCATGGTTGTTATAACAATCATTTCATTATATCAAACAACTCATGATTCTGTACATTCATGACAGTCACAACTCCCTCTACAACAACCCAAGCCAACTATTATACATGAAATGGATGTTGTAACAGATGCTCTTGTAAAGGGATTTCACTCTACGGACTCGACAAGAGAGAAATCTTCATCTGTGGTAGATTATACAAAACATCATTTAGGTGATTTGCTCATTTTTCTTTTGACTAATTAGCCTTAGTGGTGTAGAACTATTACCCCTTCTTGGAAAAAGGGCCTTACCTCTTTTGGCGGGGACGGTGGGGACCAAGGACCCATCGATCGGCCGGAGTTCTAGAAATTGATGCTCCCAAGCAAGAGTTGGCACGCAAAGGATTATTGCATTTGGGAGGAGTCTTGGTACTTTTTGAGGATGTGATGGCACATTTGTTGAGAGGACTAGAACCACCTCTCAAGATGGTGGCTTTGAATTGTTGTCTTTCTTTTTTGGGCTTGAGTTGTGTTGAAGTGGTTGATTGCGATTTTATGGAGTTGTTCATAATGGGGTCCAATGATTCCGGATTCATCCAAAATGGAGACTGAGCTTAGAAAATGATAAATAATAGAATTAGTGGATGATTATATTAAAATCAGGACAAAAACATGCACTTGATTTCAGCTTTGACCCTAGAACACTATGTCAAAGCTCAGGTAAACAATAATTTTGCTGATGAATTTTGCTAATAAATTTTGTTGATGAATTTTGCTAATAAATTTTGTTGATGAATTTTGCTAATAAATTTTGTTGATGAATTTTGCTAATGAATTTTGTTGATGAATTTTGCTAATAAATTTTGTTGATGAATTTTGCTAATAAATTTTGTTGATGAATTTTGCTAATAATTTTTGTTGATACAGTCAGCTCCCTTTACAAGAGAATTTGTTACAACAACCATTTCTTAAGCCGTTTCATTGTAATAGTTGGCTTGGGCAATTCTAGAGGGAGTTGATTGTTGTAATGAAATGATTTTTAAAACAAACAAGGTTGTTATAGAAGGCGCTTATTGTAGTATTAATTTTTTTTAAGGATTGAGGAGCAATGTTTTTCTTGTTCCCCTAGTGACCAAATGGTGGAGTGAACAAAGAGTGGTGGACTAAACTTGGAGGTAACAAGTTTGATTGGCTCACTATAAGAAGTTGTTGCCCAAAACATGAGCACTATTACGGAATGTGTTGGAAAAGTCTTGAAACTATACTTTGATCGGTACATTCCCCTAATTTAATCCCTAATGAACCAAGTGTCCATTTGGGGAACAAATTTTTTACCACATCATCTCATATAAGCTTAGAAGAAGATCCTATGGATACATTCTCAGAAGCCTCATCTTGGCAATTTTTAATCAGTGGAGTAGAGAATCGTCTAAAAATCCCTTGGTCCTTTAGGGGTTCAAAGTCAACAAGCAATATGAGGGGAAAAAACAACAATGGCCATCATTTCTAAACAATGTTTCAAGGTGGTCAGGAATTGTAGTTTTTCATTCCTAATTAGTGGACGAGCATTAAAGTAAGAGAATTGCAATATAGGTAACTTTGGGAGCATTTCACAAACTTTGGCATCCGAGTAAATCTATGGATGATGGGCACTAATTGTTGTTGTGTGCAAAAGTTATGAAATGCCGCCATAATCACAAACATTGGTGTGAATCTCTCTTTGAACGCAACAAAGCGATGGGCTTACCTGGAATGTGGAAAAGGTAGTGTAGTGCTCCCCATTCTCAAGGACTCCCAACAAGCTATCATCCGTGTTGCCGCGGAGGTCAACGAGGTGCAAAATGTTGAGCTCCTTCATCACATCCAACAATGGCTTGGCTCCCGCCCGCGTCATCCGGTTGCACCTCAAATTCAAAGCTTCCACATGCAACACATGTTCACCATGCCAGGTTTGGAAAAAGTTAAAAATTGACATAAAAAAGATAGATTTTAAATTATAGAAATTATTATTATTGTTATTTTCAAATGAATTAATGAGAATGTTTCCTTTTCCAGAAACTACTTTTGAATTTGATTAATTATTTAGCACAAGAGTATGAACTTAACCCTTTAGCATGCTATATATGTTCATTTACAAGGTGATGATAGATTTGATGAGGATGCTTCTTTTTGCCAAAAACTACGTTTGATTGATAAATTGTTTGACATCATAGTGTTGAACTTAATCCTTTCTATGTTTCATATGTTTGATATTAGCGTTTTTCACATAATTGGAATCATGTGCTATGTTTGTACAATATTCGCCATTTTCCACGTAGCCACTTTTGTGCTAATTCTTTCTTTCACCAATTTGTACTATTTTCTCCTATTCAATTAATGTATCTAACATGAATTGGAAGATGTTTAAGGTTACGTTCCAATCCCAAGCTTTCAAAACAAGCTAGAAAAAGGGATATGACTACATTGCAATTCCACTGCCCAAGGACAATTGTTAGAATACATATATGGTATCAACAAATGTACTTAGAAATTCCATTAAGAATTTGCACAATAGTGCCAATGCTATCAATATCCTTGGATATTGAACTAACATAGGCCTTGCGTATCAAGCATTTGAAACCTGGATACATGCTCACCACAAAGAGGAGGTCTCTTCTTGTACAAAAGAGGGCATAGCTCCTCGGAAAGTGCGTCCGTGAAGGAGTTGCAAGAGAGGTCAAGAGCAACCAAACCTTCTATGTTAGTGGCCTTCGTTGGCTTCAATTCATGGCGCATTACGCCCACCACCATCGGTTTTCGCAAGGTGGCTTGCCACTCTCCTAAACTGGCTTTTGGTGTTATGGGATTATCCTACTCCAACAACATCAATAGACTTACAACTGAATTTGTAGTAAAAAAACGCTTTATCCATTCTTCTCAAGGTACTTAGTAAAAGACTAGGTAATTGTAAGGTTCATCTTTTGAATTAAGGATAGAATGTAATGTTTACATCCTAGTGGTGTATTGAGTATTCTCAACAACTACTTGATTCATGCGGGTCCCTAGGCTTGCACTACTCTTTCTCCCTTGCCATAGGCTACATTCCACTTGTAGCAAACCTAATGTTGTTCACTTACTTTTTCTAAGCCATTGCAATGAGGATGAGTGAAATTTGTAAAAACAAACAAGAAAAAGTAACCTTTTCTAAGTCTTCAGTGAGTGAAAAGCAAATTTACCTTTTCACTTAGAAGCAACAAGTTTGCTAGCGGTACTTGGTAGATTTTGGTATCATTGGCTATATCAAATTCAAAGCATCTTAGATGCATATTCTAAATGCAATCTACAGATTTGATGTTTTTTTATATGCTATTTTCATCAAAGTAAAGAAGAAGAACTCTAGTCTCTGAAGGAGAACGGCGTGAATATAGTGTTTGTTCATTCTCTTCACTAAGCATATGGCCACGGGACATAGGCTAGTGTAATAGAACTACTCCCCCCTCTCGAGGGTAAACATTTTTCTACACTAAGTGCTTCCCTACACTAATTGCCTTAGAGACAACCGACATGTCATCTTCCCCAAGGGCTTTGTGGGTCCCCATACAACGAGGCCTTGGGACCCCCCACCATAATTGGGTGGACTATGGTGGTAGGCACCACGCCGGCAATAGGACTTGAACTCACAACCACCTCACCGGTGTGCCATGACTCAAACCACTACACCAAGGCCGTGGTGCCTTTTCATCAAAGTTATACATGTCACGCACAATCATTTTATACTTCAACTGAGAATGCCGGAAAAAATGAATCAGAAGGAGGTAGTTGTAAACAACCCTCCATAATCTACAACTTAAAAATAGTATAAAATGAAATTATTTGCAATTACCACCTTCTCTAGAACTTACAACGTAAATGTGAGCATATACTTTATTACAATGTGCACTTGTAATGAACCTTCTAACCATACGTGTACACTAACACTCTATTGCATTGATACAATGGTGCATGATACAAACTAATCTACCTAAATACTACTTTGATGCGTGAGGCACGCGACCCACCTACTGTGACAATCAAATATTTCACTGTTGCGAAACTGTAATTCATAAATGTGAGGAAAATAACTCTGGAGATGCAAAATTTTGAGTAAGTTTGGATGATTCTAATCACAACGGACAGTGAGTCATTTTGACCATATTTCTACTCTACTGTTTTTATTTAAGGATGTGCTCTGTGTGCACTTTTGTGTGTATTTATTTTTAATGTTGTTAATGGCACTTGGTCTGTTGTGTGTAACAATATTTATTTAAATGACAAGATGTAGATTGAGCACTTACCCCATGTTTTAGAGGTGGCCATTTTCCAATCAAGATGACACTCTGTCTCCATTGTTGTCCATATTTTGGCGCTCGATACTCCCCTAGGAAGCTCATATGCCGGCTCCGGTGTCCAGAGCGCAAACTCGGGTCCACTCCCTGAAACATTCCACATTTTTCGATGTCCTCAGTACACTAATAAAAAATTCTTCAAGCTTTCCATAGATTCTTGATCATGGCTATCACATTAAGCCTTTAACGCCTAAGTGGACCATGAGGCACTAGGAGAATCTGCGAGGGTAGTAGATTATGCAAAACATCATCTATACATCCGGTACATTTCATCATGACCCCACTTGACGGAAATCACTATAGTTTGTCAATGCATGCATTGATTGGAGATCAGATGGCCATATTCCTTAAATTGAGACATTTCACAAAGTTTGAGACTTCAATCCATACCACTGTTGAGTTCAAAGTCACTCATTTGAGACTCTGAAATGTCTCAATTTAATGGATGTGGCGTTAATCATAGATACATTGGGGAGATCTCTTGGAGCTTGAAGTTTTTTTTGAGTAACACGACAACAACAAGCAATTATGATGAAAGTTACAACACCAAAAGCACAAACATCAACCCTGCCAAAGCCTTGTAGGCGTTGCAGGGATAAGTTTGCAACCTTTGAGGACAGGTGTGAATTCAGCCTTGGTTGATGACATACACACCACAAGCAAGTTACCTTATCACTCTTCACTCAAAAAGTGACACCCTTCACATACACATAATGTGAAAAAGGTAATTTTTCTTGTCTTTTGTAACTGAATTGACTCACCCACTTCTAAAATGCTTGAAGTAGTTTGTTAGGAACAATAAGGTTGATAGCAGTGAGAATTCAGCACATCCTCATACAAACCTTTACAATGAGAGCAATTGCGGCGGCCGAAGCATCCGTGAGAGCGCATCCTGATAAGTTCAAGGTCTGCAAAGGCTCGCAATCCTGGAGACATGAAGACTGCACAAGAATGCCAAGTTTTGAGTAATTATTGTGTAGATGCAGTGGGGTTGTTTGTAAAGTCACCCAAAGTTTCAATAAGAACTTTCCCTTTTTCATTTTTAACACTACTCCTTCCTCACTCTTAATAGTATTAAATCAATGGAAGAGCTTAGTGGTCTCTCAAGTTAGAAGTAGTTTTAGCTGCCTTAAGAAGGAAGAAGAAAAGGTCATATAGTAACATGAATCTTAGCTGCCCTTCTCCCTCTTTGAGCTAATTTTAGATGAATGAAGAGTTGATTTTAAGACTCGTTTTAATGATTGAAATTGAGAAACGAGGTCAAAACTCTTGGTATCTTTGCCCATGCACATTGCATCAGTGAAGAAAGCATCAGAAATTGGTGTAACAAAGAGAGGGAGAGAAAATGATTGGCACTGCAAAAACCACCAATGTAAAACAATATGACCTAAGTAACAAGTTGCTAGTACCCATGAGCTCTTTCATGATAAAAGGACTTAGGGCAACATTTCCAAGGAGGAGGACGGAGACTTAACTTGGGACTTAACTAAAGACTTAACTAGGGACTGAACTAAAGACTAAACTAGGGACTTAACTGGGGACTTAACTGGGAACTTAACTGGGGACTACCCATGCTTCGTTGGGAGCCGCTAGTGCATAAGGTAAGCCCCTCTAAAACCGACAAGGTAAGGAATGTGCATATATGGAGAGAGGAGATGATGATACTATTATTTTTCAATGATAGCCAATAGAATTACAATTCCAACCCAAGTGATTTCATATTTTTTTGATGAAAACTGAATTACTTATGAATTTCCAACTTGTGCAACCATGTTTAGTGGGTGGCCAGCGGTAGGTACCCCCCATAACCAACGACCAAAAGTAAGGGTCTTGACTAAAAGCAAACCTCCATTTGGAGCTCGGGTGGTGGTAATGGGATGGAAGAGGGTTGGATATACCCCAATTTTATAGGCGTTGGCTATGGGTTTTTGTTGGTTATGGGGAGGCTTACCTTAGATATGATGGAGGTGTGTGAAAGGAGCATACCAGCACTTGAAGCGTGACATCTCCGAGGCCGCTGTTTGCAAAGGAGAGGTTTTTCAGTGTTCGACTGGAACCTGAAATTGCCAACCCACTAAACCCAAGTTTGAAATTCTTAGGTGTGAAATAGAGACACAAAAATGTAGCCATGACTGTAGAGGTGGAATGAGGGTTGTGTGGGAAGGTACGTATGGCCGGGCAGAGTGTGTTGATGTCTCGCAGGCTCAAGCACACTCCCAGTTCCAGGTTCTGCATCCTCCCTTCCACGGCATGTGCAAGCGCACTGCTACATACACACACGCATATGTCACACTGAGCCTGAAAACCATGAGCTCAACCAGGCCATATTTTTTGCAACATTGTCAGTATCACTACATGAGATGAACCTATGTGAAAATCAAACAACACGTATAGATATTTCATGCAGCTTCCGACAACAGGTAGAGAAATGACTAGCAAGAAACGGTTGAGAGAGCATGAGGCTGGAATGAGCACTTGGTGAACGCGAACAGAGCGTCCGAGGTTCTCTGATCCGCGCCACCGAAGAACTGCGAAACTGCAACCACCACTTCCACGTCGGTCAAGGATTAGGGCTCTTCATTGACAAGAGAGTGTCTGTTCCGTCTACCACTAAGCCTCAAAACATCCACGAACCAGCCTGGAGATGATGCAATGACTGACCGGAGAGGTGGTCCTCGGCGGACACCGACAGGCGCAAGGTAGTGATGCATGGGTACATCCTGAGCTGCTTGGCCAGTCGGAGCAGATCCGACAGCGACAACTCACTCAAATCCCGCTGCAAACAACGTGCCAGTCTCGTCTCAGACACATGACGGTCCAGAACTGAAAGCTCTGCGTACACCACCGGCCTCTCCAACATGAATTCACGTACGTACCTGAATGCGCGACATGCGAGGCGACAGGTAGTCCACGAGAGGCGGCTGCTGTCGATGAGCGATGGCATTGGGAGCAGTAGTGGTGGACCTGCACGTCGACGTCGCCTGGTGATGCGAGGATTCCCGCAGATCCATCGTCACCATGAGTCCCGTGGCGGATCATCGCCCGCGAGCTTCGACCTCGCATGGCAGGATCTTCCGCCCGCAATTGATGAGATGAGCCATGCGAGAGCAGAGCAGGGGAGATGCAGAGCGGGAGCCGAACTGAAGATTGTGATCCAAAGCGAGACTGCATGCGCACCGGCTCACCATGCATCATGCTACTTACGATTAGGTCAAGTTTCTTTTAGTGTGTTATCAAGAGTAATGTATACACTTTCATGTGTAGAGTTACTTTCCTTCGAGGTGAGGAGAAACAATTCTACCAAAATTCTGACCGTGTGGCCCAATGGATAAGGCGCTTGCCTACGGAGCAAGAGATTCTGGGTTCGATCCCCAGCATGGTCGCTTTTGCTCGGGTTCACGTTCACTTTCATTATGCTTTTTTGGGTTCACTTTCACTTCCATTATGCTTTTTTTTTGTTCACTTTCATTATGCTTTTTTTTTTGGTTCACTTTCATTATGCTTTTTTTTTGTTCACTTTCATTATGCTTTTTTTTTTGGTTCACTTTCATTATGCTTCTTCTCTTTTTCATAACAATTTTTAATGAAAATTTCAAGAGATTCATACTTGATTTCTTTGACCCAAATACGATCTTGGCCTACATAACAAAGAAAAATTGAATGTTGGGAATTATTTAACCTGATGAGGACGATGGTCGATTCTAGTAGTTGACAAAATCTAGAATTGCCGTAGATTTTGTTAGCGACCATCATCCTTAAAGGGTTAATTATGCCACCAAAAACAAGGACGAGGTTCATCCACGTACAGAGTATTATTCATCCTTGCACCACGTCTTTCATCCACAGTACCCATAGTAATTTCACTCGACATACCGTACGCTACGGTCAGTTTTGGCAGGCAACTGCCGAAGTATTTTTTTTTTTTGGTCACATTGATTCGACACAATGGATATCACGTAGGTATTGCACGAGTATCACCTAGATCTTGTACAGGTGTCACCTTGGTATTACATACGTATCGCCTAGCCAAATCTCTTTCAAATTTCCAAAATTTTGGACAAGTCCCCATTTTGAATTAATTATGTACGAAACTGACCATAGCGTAGGGTATTAGTCTTACTCACAGTATATTGTGTCGCCAAGGTTTATGCTCTGTTTTGTGAAGAAGCTCTGTTGCAAGTGATGTTGTTGCATCATGGCGGCCGCGGTTCGGAGGGTACGTTGCTCCCTCTCCTGTCTTCAAACTCTCTTTTGGCTCTCGTCGATTCAATAAACAAATGAGAGTCGGGTTGGTTAATTCTCAGTTTGTTGTTTGAAGACCAAAAAACTTGAGAGAGAGTCGTTCGGTGCAATGTGAGTGAAGAGAGAGTAATGGCAAGGTTTCTAGGAAGTTCCGGCGTGTTTTTTTGGGGGAATGTCAGGTTTATGAAAGTATGAGAGAGTTCGGACGTGTATGTTGAGGTTTGTGTTTCTAGGGTTTTGGAAGGGTTTTTGTAGTAGTTATTGGTGCTTTTGATTCGATGGATGCAAATATGACTCGATCAAGGAGAGTGTAATAAATAGCAAGAGTTTTGGGCGATTTTTGAGACTATGAAGTTTTGGGTTTAGTGTTCTGCCGTTTTAATTCTCTAGATATTGAACACCACTTGAAAAGAAATGAGATCGTTAGGAAGAGACGGAGTGGGGCTGAATGTTTGAGTTCTTGTAAAAATGTCAATGGAGGTAGATTAGATTTGAAATTGGTTTTGGGAAATTGTGCAGATGTGGGATACTTGGTCTCGAACAGGATCCTTATTTGGCACTGTAGACAAGAGGCGCCTTCAGCATGAAATCGACACGCACAAGCTCTTTCTTCTCACCAGGTACTATGCCCTGGACATGAGCAGCATAAGATGTGGAAGTTAGTGTGCTCTCTGTTGGTAATATCAGGGCAAACGCCGTTCAGACATGATACCGCAATGTGTGACATTAGAGTCATCTTAGAAGATGTGAGTTTTTATGTGCTTTCTCTCGGCGAAAGCAGGGAAACTGTTGTTCAGACTTGGAATGCAGTTTGTGTCACCTGAGTTATTTCATAATATGTGCGTTTGTGTGAAGTTAGTGTTTGCTCTGACTTGGTGAAATGTTGTTTGGAAATGGAAATGACATTAGATTGGCCTCTTTTGTTTGCAGGTTCCAGCGTGAGGCTGCGTCTGGGAAGCCAGAGAGTGCTGAGGAGCTTGCAAAGCTGGCTGAATCCACACCGTTTGAAGAACAGCAGCGACAAGTGCAGGAGCTCGTTCACGCCCAGGTCAAGCGAATGGCAACCACGTTGGACGACATACTCCTGAAAGACCCTGTCGCTTTGGAAAAGCCAGTTCCACCTCCAGAGAAGAAGCGGCCCAGCGGCTTACTCTTCGCTTTGGGGAGGCAACCAGAACCTGAAGCCCCTTCTCGGTGAGTATAGACTCATTCCTAAACACGATGCCCCCTCTTGTTTCCATTAAAACCACCTCTAAATAGTTGAATAATTTCATCTTCAATAAGGTGGCTAAGAATCTCATTCTTCCCTCTTAAAGATTGCGAAAACTACTCTGACTTGAGTTTAGAGACCACCAAGCTCTCCAGGATTTCTATTGAAAGGACACCAAGCTCTTCTGTTGATCTAATAACTATTCAGAGTGAAGGATAATGAATCAGAACAGGAGGTATCCCATCAAAACTCCGGGTGTCTTATCCAGCTAACAAAAGGACTTGTCAGTAGTTGGTAATGCAGTTTTGCAAGAGAGTGTTTTTAAGACATCCATGTTGTGCAGCGCAGATGTGGTTGAGACAAAGCCCCTGAACCGGCCCCAAGTATCTTCCACCTTCCAAGACCGCGCCGGCTTCACGCTGCACCTCCAGCGCTCCGGAATCCCTCACGAAGAAGCCGGAACCGGGCTGTTTCTCAAAGGGAAAGCGCACCCGGGAACAGTAATCGCCATGTACCCCGGCGTCGTCTACTCCCCCTCCCAATACAGGTACATGCCAGGGTACCCCAAAGTGGACGCAGAGAACGGCTACCTCATCTCCAGGTACGACGGCTTGGTGGTGGATGGCAAGCCCTGGGGCCAAGGCAAAGACAGCAGAGAGTGGTGGAACGGTGGAAGAGAAAACGAAGAATCTCCTGCTCCCTCTCGTTCTCCTCCAAGTTTCTGGCAGTTCGTTGGCGGTGGGAAGGTGATGCAAGGGCCTCTGGAAGGTGCAGAGATGGAGCTCCGGAGTCCGATCGCGTTGGGACACTTCGCCAACCATCCTCCTCAAGACACCCCACCGAATGTGATGATATGTCCCTACACTTACGGTTTGCAGAACGACATATTCATGAGGTCGTATATTCCGAATGTCATGTTCGGGAACGACGAGGAGTTCGACATGCAGAGGAGGGGGCCGCTGTGGATCAATGAGGGGAGGAAGGAGAGGGCGGAGGAGGACGAGGAGGATGGTGGGAGGAGGCTGTCCACTGTGGAGGTGGAGAGGGAGTGGTCTGGAGGCGTGAGTGATGTGCACACGCTTGTGTTGGTGGCGACCCGAGAGGTCTGTGATGAGGAGGTGTTCCTGAATTACAGGTTGAGTGGCTATGTGAAGCAGCCAGAGTGGTATTATCCTGTGAATGTGGAGGAGGAGAAGCGGCGCTGGGATTGAGGAGTGGTGGCAATGGAAAGTAGTATGAAGATTTCTGAGTGAATTGTATGCTCCCTTCCTCAACTGGTTTATCTTGTCTACCGAGTTTGTAGTTCTCTAACCCTGTAAGACCTGTGAGGCCCTGTGAGGGTTGATTTTGGTGCTTGGTTTTGGTGCTTTGGGTGCTGTAACTTCAAGCTCTGTGAGAGCTTTCCAACGCATCTCTTGGATCTCCAATTGATGCAAGCATTGGCAAACTATGGTGATTTCTGTGAGAGCTTTCCAACGCATCTCTTGGATCTCCAATTGATGCAAGCATTGGCAAACTATGGTGATTTCTGTGAGAGCTTTCCAATGCATCTCTTGGATCTCCAATTGATGCAAGCATTGGCGAGCTATGGTGATTTCTGTGAGAGCTTTCCAACGCATCTCTTGGATCTCCAATTGATGCAAGCATTGGCGAGCTTTGGTGATTTTCGTGAGAGCTTTCCAATGCATCTCTTGGATCTCCAATTGATGCAAGCATTGGCGAACTATGGTGATTTCTGTGAGAGCTTTCCAACGCATCTCTTGGATCTCCAATTGATGCAAGCATTGGCGAACTATAGTGATTTCTGTGAAGTGGGTTGCAATTCAATGTATATGTTGTGTAGAGCATGTTCTACATAATCTATTACACTCTCTAAGGGCCTTGTGGTCCACGTAGGCGTTCAAGGGTTAACCTCTCTTTTGTAATCTTCCCGATTTGGGACCATCAAATTGCAGAAATTTGTTGTCGAAGAATCTAAGCCACTTTTTGGGTAATTCTATATGCTTTAAAGTTTTGTTGTGGGAATGTTTGCTTTTCGTAGACATTTGTGCAAAAGTGGGGGATTTATTGTTGAGATAACAAACTAGAAACCTTTTAACCATTTAACGATGAGCCAACCCAAACTCCATGTGGGGAGTTGTTTTTGGAGAATAGGGGAGTTTATCTTGTTACATGGTGAATCAACCACACCCAATCCTCGTGTGTCCACATGTACTTTTCTCAATTTGGTTTTGGCCGGTTGAATTAAATTGTGACCTTGTTTAATTTGGTTGTATTGTTCCTGGTCGGTCATTGCAGCCCCTCATGATTAAAGGCTTGAAGCATATCTGGGTTAATACAAAAGTAAAACTTTTGAACCATTAAACAAACTTATAAACCTTTAAAATTGTTAAAAGAAACATACTAGAGTCTATACGATCAAGACTGGGGATTTTCTCTAAGACTTCAAAACTTTGCCACAGTACTATGCTTTATGGGATGAAAGTATCACTTCAATATTATTCTCAGCATTTGTAGATCTAGATATAATATGGTAATAAAAAAGAGTGAGTGTACTTATATTTAAAAGTTACTTATCCACATGAAAAATTGAAGTCAGGTCTTTGTCATAGTGTGAAATAGCTCAAATTGCATCTCTTTCATCATTAACAAAAAGTCATACTTTTAGATGTATTATTCAGTGGGGTGACACCCAAATTGGCGTTTTTGCACTTTTAGGGATAGTGTCTACATTGTTGGCAACTTTGACGCCCTCCCAAGAGCTGAATTCTTGTTATTTTACCATGAAATTTTAGACACAAGATCACCTCTGTACAACATCGAGTAGCTGCAAGAAAAGTTTCACAGTTGCCAACTTTGACACCCTCCAAGGATTGAAGAAATTTTTTGCCCATAAATTTTTTGGAGTGAAACCACCTTTATGTTTATTACACGTGTGAAAAATTCAAGTCCAAAAGAGCCACACAAAAAAAATTCCAAATCTACCGACATGTGTAGTTGTGAGAAACAAAGGGGAAAATTGTTGAATCATTGTGAACTTTGACACCCTCTCTAGGGCTGAGAATTTGGCCTTGAATTTTTCACACATGTTATCAACATAAAAATGATCTTGTGACAAAAAATTCATGCTGAAGTAACAAATTCTCAGCCCTAGATAGGGCATCAAAGTTGAAAGTGATTCAATGATTTTCTCCTTTGTTTCTCACATCTACACATGTAGGTAGATTTGGAATTTTTTTTGGTGGATCTTTTGGACTGTCATTTTTCACATGTGTAATAAATATAAACTTGGTGGTTTCACTCCAAAAATTTCATGGGCAAAAAATTTCTTCAATCCTTGGGAGGGTGTAAATGTTGGCAGCTCTGAAACTTTTCTTACAGCTACCCGATGTTGGTAAATCTTGAATATCTTTTTTTGTAAAAATCCCCTCGCCTTGAAATCTGGTACACATGTTGTCAACATAGAGGTGATCTTGTGTCTAAATTTTCATGGTAAAATAACAAATTTTGAGCCCTCGGAAGGGCGTCACAGTTGCCAACAATGTGGACACTATCCCTTATATTGCAAAAATGCCAATTTGGGTGTCATCCCACTGTACTTAAACAATAAGGTTGATATGCTATTAAGGTGGAGGGTATCATTTTTGTATATGACCTATAGTCATGGTTTCTTATAAATGCATATGTAACTTTGCGGATTTTAATCCAACTACCTTGTACTTAATTATCGATTAAAATATTACCAAAATGGTCGTAAGTGATTCATGAAAAGAAAAATGGAGTACTCTACTATTAGCCGCAGGGATTCATAAGGATCAACTTCAATCAAATCAGAATAAAAACCAAAACAAGTCATATTTTTCAATTTAGAAAAGGATTTGGGATTCTCACTCAAAGTTCTAAGTGTGGATATTTTTGTTTTCCTGGATATCATTAGTAACCCCTACAAGACCAATGCATATCAGAGAACTCTCTACTCCATTGATTGAAAATTGTCAAGGAACTTTTTGAGAAAGTAACCCTACGATCTTTGTCTTAATTCATATGAGATAATGTGAAAAACTTTGACCGTACAGATTGAAGGATAATTGCAGTCAAAAAGTGAAAAACTTATCCCCCCAATACGGACACTTGGTTCTTCGTAGCTTAACCCTTAAACGTTAGTCGGGAACCGTATAAACAGGGACGTATTTTACTCTGTAGAATACCAAAAAAGTACTGAACTCTAGCAAGACTTACACCTTCGGAATGAAAATCCTTCAACTAACATCTTTCATTCGGAAGCCATTTCAATATCTCAACCTTATCATGTTCAAATACAACATTATACATGTAGAATATTGTGGCCACCACCGGCACCTTCTAACCTTTAACCCTTTAACACTGGAGAGGCCCAAAATGGACCTCTACAGCATTGTCTCCAAGAATCCCGCGGCGTTAAAAGGGTTAAGGGTTATAGCGATGGAAAGAATGTGCTCTACCTCAGCCAAAGCAAACATTACTCATTCTAGAAATGGATGGTGATCATGTTAGGCATGATGGAGACAGAACCCTTTGGCATTTCATCCCCATTTTGGTGGAAGTGGGTCTGCTTTAGCAGGACATGTAGCCAGTAATCAGGCTTCAAAATTCCATGTCTGTTGTGGAATAAGAACCCCTCACATGTCCATGATCAACATTTTGGGTTGCCTCTTGGGAAACCCTAGAGTTCCAGTCCAATTTGCAAATAACTCTATTTTACTTCACCAAAAATGACAAGTCATAAGCTCACATCTTAAATGGAATGTTAAAAATTGTAGGTGCATGTTTAGAGGAATTCGTGGTTATTTTAAGAGTTATTTTTATCATGTGTATAATCAAATTATATTGTTTGCATCAACGAAAACAGATTTTATTTTTTTGGAGGGACCTTATCGATACATGATCTTTTGGACTAACGTAAAGTTGAGGTTTTTAAACCATAACGAAGTTGGTCTCTTTTAGTCATAGTAAAATAATCTTACAATAGAAAAGTTGTATGACAAAACAAATTTACTTTTGAGAATTCTAGTGTTTGAAACTAAATGTGTATAATATCAACATCAAAGAATTTTTGAAGATGTATAACAATAGGGAAAAAATAATTTAGAAATCAAATTCCAAATGAACAAATGAATACCTTTCGTGAGTTGAGATAGGATGAACAAACTTTGACTTCATTTGGTGTCAATACTTTTGTTTTACAAAACAGATACTTCTAAATTCTATATCATCATGTACCTGTACATGATGTTAGTTCTTGAAGAGAAAACTTTTGAGGTGGAGAAGAAATAACTCTTACGAAACTTGAGAATGAGAGGTACTTAGTCTTCAAATAAAATAAAATAAGAATTAGGTCGTAGGTCCCCACACCATGAATGCCACGTCTCGTAACGGAACATTAGAGCCATCATTGGAGAAAGGGTCTGGAAATCAAAAACCGTTGCAATTTGATCATTCTTATCCACAACACGTTGCAAAAAGGCCCATGGAAACTCGTGTAATAAGCACCAAAGATTGTGTGATGCCATATTGAAATGGAATCGCATGCGTGTCACACGAGACCCATCATTTCAGTCATTTGGCCACAAATCTCAAAACCCGAATCCCAATTCAACCATAAAGTGTTCACTTGCCTCCAAAAAGATCAAAAACACAAACACAAACTTGATGCTAATCCCCTTCATTGTGATGACATTCTAGGCTTTTTGGTTAGTGTGTGGCCCGAGATCAATTGAATAACACAGAGTTTATTATGTGTGGCCGGTGCAATCAGGTTCATCCCACAATAATCCCATGGTTCTAAAGTATGTCGGCTCATTACCGCCTTTATTACCATACCATACACTTCTACCCTACGTTCGGGTCCAGCCCTTTTTTTTTGTTTTGGTTTAATGATTTTAGCCAAAGTGGCGACACAAATTTTTTGGAGACCACATATTTGGCAACACAAAG
This sequence comes from Bryoerythrophyllum caledonicum, assembly GCA_963971425.1. NCBI lineage: Eukaryota > Viridiplantae > Streptophyta > Bryopsida > Pottiales > Pottiaceae > Bryoerythrophyllum > Bryoerythrophyllum caledonicum. The sequence goes on along the minus strand of OZ020518.1, from coordinate 3,948,464 downwards.
TTTCTCCTACAAGCATACAAAACTGAATTTTCTCCACAGATATCTTTTTTGGAGAATCAGTCTCCATAAACATAGATTTGTACATCCAATGTGGTGACATGATGGAGTCCTTGATGTTCATTAGTAGCAATATGGCGATATGGCAATGGCCATCAATGAAGTTTTAGAAAAGAAATTGGCAATTTGGCTACAAATTGCCCCCAAAAAAGGGTCGTGTGGGTCACTTTCGTACATAATTATTTCACAATGCAGATGTTCACTTTTTTTTAAAATCAAGAGATTTGTCTAGGCAATACCCATGTGATGTCAAGGTGATACTGACATGCAGGGTGACTCCCTTTCACTTTTAGTAGAACTCTAAAGTAGTTGGTGTCATTGTGATTGATTCCTTCATGGGTTCATGAATGAAAAAAACCAAGAGTACGTATTATACTGCAAGAAATGTTGAATACCATTATCCTTGTAGTGAGTAGGAATAGGATATGTGAATGAAATATTAAAAATACAACTCTTACTTTATTGGGTTCTATCTTCAATGTAATGATGTCTTTAACCTTTAAGAACGACGATCTCAAAAAGACATGAAGTATACATCTTTCCATGGGCTACATTCCGGCGTATGCATCTTTCTGCCCCCTACATGCTAGAAAGTGCTCAAGCGACTAAACATTATTTGCTTGACCTTAAAAGATTAACTAAAAGCATCCTTCCATCATAATACCCGCACAAATTTGGTTTCTTTACGACTGGAAGACCCTCTTCTAGCAAAATACCTTCTAGCGCGGGACTTCTGCAACCTCACATAAAAAAATCCACCTGCATCGGGACTCACGAAAATTGCCACGAAAAAAAATCCTAGGGAGGAGGTTTTTGTGTTCGGGCAGTGAAAAACTCGGTCAAGGCAGTGGGGTAGTCCAAATTTGTGTTGGGTATTATGTAGAGAGAGTTCTTTATGTGAGGGACTCACGGGTATAAATGCCCCTCCTTGTTGGGACCTCCCATCTTGTGAGTCCTTCATTGAAGAGGCCCTATAGTTAAAATCCATTAACATCAACAATAACAACAATTTTTTTTGTAACAAAGGCAATGTTATCAAATTCATCTATAAATGATTTCCAAAACCAATGTGAAAAGGATAATAGATTATTTTTTTCCCTTCAAATAGATTCTTTTTAATAGAAGCTAGAGCATTTTAATTATACTTTAGAAACATGAATATATTTGCTAGACTTTAATTTAATACACAACCCTACAGAGAAATACATGCTTTTTGGCTATGGCTATATATAACTTGTACTAGTCCTAAAGATCATCTTAGCCAATTCTTTTGAGTGAGATCAACTTAATTTTTTAAAAAGGAACCAGACTACCCTACATAGTGGTCAATGTTGTACATAATTAATTCTAAAGGACCAAGGCACTTTAGAGGGAAAAACCAGTCCAAAACTACCACTACCATATATAGGCATGAAAATCACATTTTTGAATAATTTTTTTCACTTTTAGCCGTAAGATCCTAAAATAGACTTCTACATGAACATATCATAGTTTTTTTTGTTGCAATCTCACATTCAATAGAGTGTCCTAGCAAAAGTTTTTGGAGGTGCCCAATGTGCCAACTCTCCCTAAAAGAAATTGAATTAAGTGAGAGCTCACTAACTTTTGAATAAGTTAATGAACTCATTAACTTTTGACTTCATGAAATGTTGGGTTTTAAAAAATCATTATTCTTCCGATGTGGTTTTAGTAATGCCCTTCTGCAATAAAAATTTCAAAGAAGAATGTTAGAAATTGACATCATAGAAACCTGACCGAACCTTCAAATTGCCATTCCTTGACACTTGGTCTTTTAGGGATTAATTCAAAATGGAGTACATCCAAAGTTTTTGGAAAATTCAAGAGATTTGTTTATGTGATACCCATTTAATGCCAAGACGAAACCCATTTGATGCCTAGATGTTACCTATGTAATACCTAGATGATACCCATCAAGAAAAATAATTAGTTCAACGGGGAGTGTCCAAATTTGACCACTTCTTACCGTATTCTAGAACTATGAGAACTGAAAAACAATCCAAATTCATCTTTGTTGAAAGCACATAGGTTTACAGGTACGGGTTTAGGGTTTAGGGTGGTGGGATTTTGGGTTTAGAGTGAGAGCACAGCCTTGCAGTTTACCGTAGGTGAACCTCTAGTTCGGCGTTTATTAATTAGAAAAATGCTTGCCGAATTAAGTGGGAAAAGATTTAATGAAATTGCCGAAACTAGAGAAACTATATATTTACAGATTTTGTCACAATGGAAGACATCAAAGGGGAGTGGGGCTTGGAAAAGCCACCCTTCAAGGTTGTGCATGCATGGAGGCTTTGATTTAGAACCCCAAGGTCAGGTTCAAACCCCACAATCGTCAAATGTGCTAAACACAACAATATGTGATTTCTTGCCAAAAATTAATTAATTTTTAATATTGGATGCCGAATTGCCTTTACTCACTTCAATTAATTATTCGGCATGGAGATGCCAAACTAGAGGTTCACCTACAGTAATTTGTGAAAAAAAGAAAAAAATGAAAAGAAAGAAGAGCACAATATCGCCATAAGGCCTAGGGCAAATTGACCCCTCGTTGGTACTTACCCGAGGGGGCCACGAGGTGGTGGGGCCAAACCTGGCCCCTATTTTGTTTTTGGATGAAGACCTATTTATAGCAAGGGAGGGTCCTCGATCGTAAACAATAGCCGCATGCCCCAAATTTGTCAAAAAGATCCAAAAAAAAACTCTGGACCCCCCAAAATAAGAGGGCCAGAAAAATGACCACATACAATCAAGACGGGGCCCACCTCGGGTAAGTACCAACGAGGGGTCAATTCGCCCATAAGGAGCAAACAATTTCAAAAAAATCTGACCACAATCAATAAAAAAAAAACATTCTCACCCACACTGTTCAAGACACAATGGGTGTCGACATAATGGATGAATTCTCAAAGGTGGATAATTCTTTTTTAATCAAGGGACCCTAACCACCACACCACCCTATATTAAAACGGTTCTAAAACATATCCTCTTGTCCCACCATAGGCAGAAAGGGGCCAATATTATACTGGTAGCCCCTCACGCCGCCAGCCAACATTGGCTAATGCGCTCAATAGGGATAAAGCTTCCACATTATTCTATGGTACTTTCCGCATTCACCTATTATTTCCAATGAATGAGCTGTTATTTAACTGCTGGGTCCATGATGTGGGGCCCTTGACTAATTTCTAGTGCCTCCCATTGGTGGGGGACCCATTGAATTTGTCATTTGCTGTTTTATCCCTACTGGCGAACAAGATGTGGCTACTTGCCCACGCTCCATACTTTCCAGGTAAAAAAGGATTAGATTTAAAAAATAATATTAGTTTTGAAACAACTCCCCTTGCTCCCACTTGAGGGGCCCCCAATGGACTCACTTTCGTCCTTTTCCCTTTGGGAACCGCAAGAGTTAAAACCCGAGAGACTAAAAATGGCCTCCTCCTTCAAAAGAATTCAACGATTCGAATGATTTTCTAAGAAAAGAATGGTACTCCTTGAACCGTTACCATACCTTTAACCGACAACATCTAGAAAGGAACAACATTAAATCCACAAACGGGTTTTCGGTGCCGAGTTGGTTTTCGGGATGCATATCTAAAACCGATATCTGTTTTTTTTTTGGTTGGTTTAAGGTGCGGGAGCGTTTCTCGGTGAGCATCCCTAAACGGTCACTCTTGATGAGTGGTGTTATCTAGCGAGGGTGGACATTTGATGTCGGGGATTCTAGGAAAGGGGTAGATGTTGCTGACGTCATGGCCGCCGCAGCCGCGCGGGAGGGCGCGTTAGCGCGGCGGGAATGTGTTATGTGTGTTGTTTTCACAGGGATTGTTTGTTGTTGCTGTTGTTGTTGCTGCGTTGTTGTTGTTGTTGTAGTTGTTTGCATTTGCGGAGCTCGTGGTTTGCTTAATTGTGACGGCGATTCTGAGAGCGCGCTCTTGGCATGGGGCGCGGAGGCTCGGCCGAGGTCGCTGTGGACGCCACGGACGTCTTGAAGCCGCGGACCGATACGCGCGAGTACCGATTCGTGGCGCTCGGAAATGCGCTGCAGGCGCTCATCATCAGCGACCCGGACACGGACAAGGTGCGCGTGCAGAGTTTCGGGAGAAATTTCGATTTCTGAGGGAGCGATGTCGTGTTGTGCGATTGGAATGAGCGGAGTGCAAGAGCAGTTCCCTTTTCCGTGTTTTGAATTATTTGCTTGCGGCGGTTTTGCGATTGCGTGACCGTGTTTTGCGATTGGAGATAGAGCGTGTGGTGCGGATTTTTTAATTTGTTGATGGTATACGCTTTTAATTGGAGTTGTGGCGAGCAAGAGAGAGAGAGAGAGGGAGTGGTATTCGCTTCTCCGATTGTAGTTTGGAGAGTTGATCTCTGGAGTGGCAGGGAGCTTTGAGTGGAAATGTTGGACGTTATGTGGATCGGAGGCGGCGGTTCTGTCGTAGTTTTACTCTTGTGCTCGGAGAAGTTGTTTACTTCCTTTGAGAAATCTGTTGGTGAAACCCTATGGAAGGTCCTGGAGTTTATGATAGTTTCAGTGCTGCAATTCAGAGCAGGTGCAGGCTGCGTGAAGAGTTCTATTGTTATAACATGAAGTGTCTCCAATGTCCCTTAGTCATTCGAAATTCCCGGAGTTTTAGCATTCGTGCTAAAGAATTTGATCGGCATTCACTTAGATCGCGAATTTAACCAGCTCGCACAGTTTGGTAGGTCGTGCAGTGCTACATTCGTTTGCTTCTGCTTTATTCAATTAAAGCCGATTACCACAGATCGACGGGGAATCAGCTCAGAAGGACAGAGCCGGGGGTTACAATTGAACTTTATTGTGCGAGTGCCCTTGACCTGTTAGACTCAGTCTTTGTGCACCCGTCCTTCTGAGGCATCAGACTGGACACATGTTGTCGTTGTTAATGGGAATGCGCCATTTCAATTGTGGAGCAGATATCCTTCTCAGGGTTTTGTACATCGAAGGGCGTGATCTGGATTAAAACTTTAATATTTACTTGGAACTTCTGGTATTGCGGCTTAGGCTGTGCTACTCGATCTTTTTAGATACCTGAAAGATTTTTTGGTTCTGGATGTCCCAGAGGGTTTATCCAAATATACATTTTTAATTGATATCTGTGAATTTCGGTACATAAGCGACAGCGTGGCTCATTGAGCTTCAACCTTACCAAATAGGGTCCCACAATGGAGATTGAGACAAATTAAACTCTGGAAACGTCGTGTAGGGTAGCAGGTATTCTTGAGAGGTATCTGCTAGTGCTCGATTGCTCGTTGGCGTTCCTTGAAACAGTGGTTACGGTTCCCTGTTGTTGCTATCATGTTGACTACATGGACTTCTCTGATATTCTGAGACTTTCTCACCGGGAAATGCTAGGAAAGTATCTGGTACAGTATGTTTTTGGAATATTTGTTCGTCCCACCTTGCGTTTCGAGATATCTGGTGAACAGGATTCTACGGGCGATTTGTGTTTTTGGATATGCCTTTTCTCATACGCACTAAAAAAGCGGGTTGTGATTGTGTAGGCAGCTGCTTCGATGGTTGTGAATGTGGGATCGTTTAGCGACCCGGAGGGTCTCGAGGGCTTGGCTCATTTTTTGGGTGCGTATTCTTGTCCTTTTGATGATTTTTCCATGTTTTCTTCTGAGCTGATTTTAGTTTGTTAGGACGGTATGTAAGTTATCAATTTTCAGTTAAAAAAATCAGGTTTTTCGGTTGGGGAACGTATGAGTATTTAGACTGGCGTCTAGACCATGGACTTTTGAGTTAGAATGTCTAGAAGACTTCCTGTAACAATGAGGGATTGAAAGTCGAATGTAACGTTTTCTGCGGCGTTCGCTTCGATTTTGTCAATAGAGGCTAACGAGTTGCCGTTGGTCCTAGAACCATCTGCATTGGGTTACAAGGAGTTTGAGCCAAGTCCTATCCGTCCCTTCTGTGTCTCTTTCATTAGACTTCAACTTTAGTTTGGGTTGGAGTGTGGAAAACAGAGCACATGCTGTTTTTTTCGAGTGAGAAATATCCAGAGGAAGACAGCTATTCGAAGTACCTCACTGAGGTATATACATGCGGACTCGGTGCTTTCCATTTCTCTCATTTTATATATTTTACACCAGGTCTTTCTAAGTCACGTACCTGAGGATAACCCTCACAAGAGTTGCCCTTGATTGCAGCATGGAGGCCATTCGAATGCTTTTACTGCAGCCGAGCATACCAACTTTCACTTTGATGTTAGCGCAGATTATCTGGAGGAAGCCTTGGACAGGTAAATGCTGTCCTATGGCGAGAGAAAGTTCCTCACTATCCTATCTTACGAAAGCAGGCTTGAGAAGACTGAGGAAATTAGATATTTAATCACTTAGATTTTAGGTGTATGGATGCAACATTTTGTGTTGTTTACAAAGCTTTATTGAGCAAGTGCCAGATTTTATATTTGATTGAATATGCATTGGTGACACATGATCTGTTTGCAGATTCGCTCAGTTTTTTATATGTCCATTGCTGTCTGCGGATGCAACATCAAGAGAGATCAATGCTGTTGATTCAGGTTTGGCATTTTAGTTCAAAACTAAGAATGACGTTTAGCTTATTTATGATTTATTGGTTGGTTTTTTCAGTACCAAGTAGTTTGGAAGAAGCATAATACAGAAGCAAACATATTCTGATAGTAACATTTGTATGAGAGTTGCATCTTGCACGAAGTTTGGAAATTCTCTATGGGCTTCCCATGTGACTTAAGTGAGATTTTCCGCTTGTATTACTTAACTAGTATCGACGTCGTGCCTAGGAAGATATATATCGGCACCTGATAACTGGACGTGGTGTTCTTTGTGCCTTTCAGAGAACAGCAAGAATTTGACTATGGATATGTGGCGAATGAATCAAGTATTTAATCTTTTCCTCAACCGTCAAGTTCGGCACTCACTAGCTTGTCCTTGGCACTGATGCACTAATTAATGGGTTGCTTCGTTTTAAACTCTGAAGTATCTGCTCTGTGTTTGTTCTCAGTTAACAAAGCTGGTGAGCTCCAAAGATCACCCATTTCACAAATTTGGAACTGGTAAGAAAAGATTTCTCCATACGTAGTTGATCACTTTTACATCCGTGTTTGCTCAGCATTGAATATGCAGCTTACGCAGTTTCACTTGTGCAGGAAATCTGGATACGCTTGACATTGGACCCAAAAAAAGAGGAGTGGACACACGTGATGAGCTGGTCAAGTTTTACACGGCCAACTATTCGTCTAACCTCATGCGGCTTGTAGTCTATGGTAGAGGTAAGCCCTGGCTTACTCAATCAATGGTTTCTATAGCTTCAGGTCCCTACAACCTTTGCTTCTTGGGAAGCTTTTAGGTAGTCACATGTGTTTCTCCTGCATGCTTAAATGGGTGGGCTTTCTTGATGGAGACTCTGCTGACATTATCTACCTTGCTTTGGGTAACCTCGTTTGGTTGAAACAGAGTCAGTGGATGACCTTACAGACTTGGTCCATAGTAAGTTCAGTTCTATAAAAAACACGGGCAGGAAAGCAGAGATATATTCTGAGCAGCCGTGTCTTCCTGAGCATTTGCAGGTAAATTCGATCTTCAGTGTGGAACAATCCTGTTCTAGCAAGTTGCCACAGTCTATCTGTTGAAGTCTACCTATCTTTAGTCTGTATTGTGTTGTGTGTTTGAGGAAAGGTAACTATTGCTTGTAATTGCTATTACATTCTATTTTTCTATTATATACTACCGGTTGGGTCCATTTCATGCTGTTTCTTGGGGCTTTTCTTGGGATGCTAAATTTGCAGATAATAGTCAAGGCTGTTCCTGTTAGAGAGGGGCATAATCTGGAAATGATGTTCCCTATTACACCGGAGATTCAAAACTATACGGCCGCACCATCACGTTATCTTGGTCATTTGATTGGACACGAAGCTGATGGATCTTTATTTGCGCTCCTTAAGAAATTGGGTGAGAACTTCTACTACTAAAGTATTTTCCACCCTTCAGTTTACACCGAAGCACATATTTGGCCATCATGTTATTGATGGGTAGTATATCTGTTCATCCATGTGAATTACTGATCAATAGAACATGATATGATACTACGCAAAGAAGCTGATGGATTACGTAATTAACAGGATGGGCAAACAGCTTGAGTGCTGGAGAGATAGACAGCAGTTTGGAGTACGGTTTCTTCATGATTGCTGTTGAACTTACGGACATCGGACAAGGTATGCACTTCATATTGGAACACCGCAGTTGAAGTTAGACTTCTGATAATTGAATTTCTCTAGGCACCGGATTCATTAGTATTACTGTTTCACGAAGTTACATTCCAAACACCTATCTATTAAAAAATGGATACAAGGTGTACAGTACAGCTAAGGCATCGACACGGTTAGAAGAATACATGAATGGGTCAGCAATGAGCTTGTATTATATGATGTTAACTTACCTGTAGTTCCTTCCATGAAAGCGTGAAATAAGTGTTTGGATGTTTTGGGCGTGCTATTTTCTATAATGTGTTGGTTTGTCTTTAAACCTCAGCTGATCCATTTTGCTTATAATATGAGTATTATTTGACATGATTTCAAGGGACTTTTTGAAGTATAAGTAAGAAGCTGTGAGATCTTTTACATATAACGTTACACTGTTGTCACAGAGCACATGGAGGAGATAGTGGGTCTTACCTTTCAGTACATTCGAGTGCTGCAGCAGCAGGGTGTTGCTGAGTGGATGTTTGACGAGGTACGCAATCATGTCAATGGTTCTCTGATTTTGTAGAGAGAAATTCTTAAACTCTTGAGTTTTGATTGATAGGTCTGTAAAGCACTGTTTACTTATTGAATCTCCATCTATCATCTGGAAGGTCCGAGCTGTTTGCGAGATGAAGTTCCACTTTCAAGACAAGCGGCCTCCCATTAATTATGTCACAGATCTTGCTGGGAATATGCTGGTACGTATCGTAGTGATGTAAACGCAGCTTGAAGTACTTTTACAAGGTTTTTCCTTTTTAACTTTCAATCCTTCGTGTAATGGGTGTGTCACCAAGTAAAATATTTTTTGTTGATCCAAAAGGATTAACACTTTTGTTAATCCAAGTGGAAGGCATGCATTTTAATGTGATGGGAGCCAATTATATTGCTGTAGATGTGCATTCTAAAATTGTACCGGTCTTTGCAGCTCTATCCTTCCAGAGATTGGCTGGCAGGATCTGCGCTTCCTCGGCATTTTGATGCAGAAGCCATTGCTGGATTAATTGAGCAACTGAAACCTGAGCGAGTGAGGTGCTGGTTGTTTCCTCCTTTCCTTTGGATTTGAGTTCTTTCATTTGTAAAGAGTGCGGGGCGCACTAGCTTACTGCGTCCCATTGTTTGGGCGTTTCTTTGGAACGGAAGTGAATGCTCTCTTGGTGAACGTGCTGCTGATGGTATTTCGACGTTCTCCTTTCAGAATTTTCTGGTACTCAAAGCAATTTGAAGGTAAAACATCTGAAAGAGAACCCTGGTATGGAACGGATTATATCATTGAGAGAATTGAAGACGCTCTGGTTCAGGTATACCTTCGGCTATGCTTTATGATAAATTTCAGCAATTCTGTTCTATATCGATTAAATTTTGGTCAGTCGTCTGATTTGATCAAACTAGCTCTGAAGAAGCTCATTGGCGGTCAAGGATTTCAATGTGATCCTTTTTATACAATCTAAAAATGCACGTCATGTGATTCCTACACACCAAGAGCTTTTAAACTGTCTGTTGTGTGCACTGAACGTCAATCGAATGTTGCAGGAGTGGTCACAAGCCCCAACCAACGAGAAGCTGCACTTGCCAATGCCAAATGTGTTTATTCCAACCGACTTTAACCTAAGAGATGCTGAACCGAAGGTATCAGCTTCTAACGATTGATCAGCTTCATAAGTTTTTAAGGAAATGTGCAGTTATGAAGATGTTTTCTGTTTTTTGCCAGACCTAACTCATGCACGCTTGTCGATGTCAAGGTGGACCATCCTTTCATTCTGAGGAAAACGCATATGTCGAGGTTATGGTATAAGCCTGACACTAAGTTTCGTACACCGAAGGCTTGTATTCAAATCCAGTTCAATTGCCCAGAGTCACATTATTCACCAGAAGCAAGTGTCCTGACCCGTATCTTCACAAAATTACTAGTGGATTACTTGAATGAATATGGTGAGATAACATATGCACTTTTCTTCTCTACTGGATAGTACATGACTGCTGTTAAGATTATGTGGCAGCTATTCTGTAAATGTACGCTGAAGGACATGATTATAGGTGGTTCTATGGGTAGGCTGCCTAAGAGTTTTGTTATCTTTTGAGGGGATAGGAATACCCCATCCACGTTCTTGTCCTGTATTTTGAAAATGTACTTCTGCAGCATACTATGCGCAGGTTGCTGGATTGAATTACAGCATTGTGACAACAGGGACTGGATTCCAGGTATGCTGCTCATGCTGGTTGTTTTATATACACGTCATTTCATATGTTTGTTATCTTGGTTTTAGTAAACACTTTGGGTTGCTGTTCTGACGTGGGAGGCGTGTGAATGGTGCACAGGTATCTGTGTCAGGTTATCACCACAAGCTTATTACTTTGGTAGAGAAGATAATTGACAAGGTTGTTAACTTCAAAGTGGAAGAGGAGCGCTTTTCGGTTATCAAGGTTCAGATCTTGTCCATATCATCACTTCTTACTCTTGATAGAGAGTGTGATCGCAGTTTGATTGTAACACTGGAGGCCAAGTGTAGTGAGTGACAATGAGGCTTTGTAGTTTCGTTTTATAAGCAGGGACGCGGTTTTAGATACCATGAGAAGCCTTTTAGTTTGTTAATTTATTCACTCGGTGTTTGTTGATGAATTTGTACCGACAGGAGAAAGTGATGAAGGATTACTTGAATTTCCGGTTCCAGCAACCGTACCAGCAGGTCATGTATAATTGTTCTATGCTGCTGGAGCACAAGCGCTGGCACATAAACGAGTTTATTGACGTATTGCCATCCTTGGAGGCCCAAGAGTTAACTGCATTTTTCCCCCGGATTCTGTCTCGAGTGTTCTTTGAGTGCTTCATAGCAGGTACGGGTGCCGCTGCTCAGTATTTCAGGTACTTTTGTAAAATGTTCGCTGTTACACTGGGAGAACCAATACCAAAGCTTTTGGGGAGAATTGCAGGGAATTTGACATCCAGTGAAGCTGAAGGCCTCGTGGAACAGATTGAGAACACTCTTGCAGAAGGGCCATTAGTGAAGGCAAAGCCTCCATTTCAATCTCAGCTTTCAGAGCAGAGAATTGTGAAGTTAAGACCTGGCGCTGATTGGTACTATCCTATTGCTGGAACAAACCCTCAGGATGATAATTCTGCTCTGCAGACCTACTTCCAGGTAAGTCCACATTATTCCGCCTGAGTATACCGCAATAAAAACGATAAAATTACTCTTCTGACTTTATGCATTGGCATAAACTTTAGATCTGGTTATGGCAAGTTTGAAGTGCGAATAGGTACCCTTTTAGCCCATCTTACACGTATCTGGTGTTGGAGTCGCAGGTTGGCCAAGATAACACAAATATGAATGTGCTTCTAGAACTCTTTGTGCTGGCTGCAAAACGTGAAGTGTTCCATCAGCTTCGAACAGTGGAGCAACTGGGTTATGTTGTGTTTCTTATGTCCAAGTAAGTTTGTGACTCCAGGTTGGATCCTAATAATAATTTACAATGCCTTGCAAATTTTTGAAGTGAAACATGCGATGTGTTCATTTTATACGCTTTTGTTGAATCGTTCTGTTACTTATGATGTAGGAATGACTATGGTGTTCGTGGGACACATTTTATCATCCAATCAACAGCGAAGGTACGTTATCTCTGCTTTTTTTTCAATCAATCCTTTAATTCAACCACTTTTTAAACATGTTTCAAGTTGAATGCGCCTTCGCTAGAAGTGCTTCAAATGGTTATGTCCAATCCATAACATTCATTGACGGAAAGGACGCCCAACATGCAGGACCCACGTGGTCTCGAAGAAAGGGTTGAAGCGTTTCTTGAGCAGTTTCAGAAAGATTTGCAGAAGATGTCAGATGAAGATTTCAAGGTATCATCATCGTTTATTTTTGCTTTTGTTCTTATTCTATCACACGGGTTCCATTCATATGCTTGGCTATCCTTTATGTGCATCTGATATTGGGTGCTTTACAACAGAAAAATGTGGACACGTTGGTTGAGATCAAACTTGAAAAGCACAAGAACCTGTGGGAAGAGAGTAGATTTTACTGGGGAGAAATCGAGGACGGAACTTTGACTTTCGACAGACCCCACGTTGAGGTACACTGAAACAACTTGCTATGTTGTCGAAATGCTCCGTCGCAAGTTCTCACTGTTCAACTTCTGACCCGGTGTTTTTGTCCCCATCTCAGGTAGCAGCCTTGAAAAAGGTGAGCAAGGAGGCGCTATTGCACTTCGTAGCCCAGAACATTGCCTGGAACTCCCCGATGCGCAGGAAGATGAGCATTCAAGTCTACGGAGGTCAACACCTTGCTGAGTTCAAGGCTGCCATAGGCGAAGAAGATGACCTTACCTCTACGCAAGGAGATGGTGGAGCTCTAGAAAGCAAGGCACCACCATCCAGAGCTGCAGCTGGTCGTATAGACAACATCTACACTTTCAAGCGATCTCAGGAGCTACACGAATCTTTGAGGGGCGGAAAACATCCCGCATATGCGTGAAGTTTGGTACGTTGTTTTCGTGGAGCCATTAGTGTAAGGTGCAAGTCCCTAGGACCTCTTTTCTACAGATGCCGTAGTGTCCAGTGTTCATTATTTTGATGATTCTGTTCATGATGATTAGATTCCCTTGAGCAACAATTTTGTAGAGGTTTATGTCTGAGTTGAGAGTTACAGGAAATGACGTTGTCTTTCATGCAACATTTAACAGGGCGTGATAGTCATACCTTCCCCTTTACCTGCCTTGCACAAGAAAACGTGAGGAAAGTCGGTATTCCATCACACATGAATGATAGCATATCCACCAATTTAAAAGGCACACCCGGGCTTGGCAAACGCATAAGTGTATGCTCCCAGGTGCATGGTGTCCGGGTACGACAACAGAACAGCATCGATTGTTGGAGCAACACTGCCAAGGGCAAACATTAATCAACACATCAGACCACACGTCAGACCAGGAAGGGAAAAAAAAAAAAAAAAAAAAAAAACATCACATTCTGGTCTCCCCCTTCAAACAATATTATCAAGAAACAAACTATTCAATTAAAAACCTCATGACCTCCACTCGAAATGAATGCAAATTACACTACTGAAGCATATCTACAGAGGATTTTATTTACAACTAGCGGTTGGCGCTTGCTTTGCAACGCATTAGTCCAACCATTCCAATGTAGTTCAATATTATAATTTTTTTCTCAAAATTTCATCCGCAGTCTGATTTTCATCCGCTGCGAATGTTTTCATCCGCTGCATAATTTCATCCGCAGTCTGATTTTCATCCGCTGCGAATGTTTTCATCCACTGCAAAATTTCATCTGCAGTCTGATTTTCGAATGTTTTCATCCGCTGCAAAATTTCATCTGCAGTCTCATTTTCATCCGCACTCGGATTTTTCATCCATAGTTTGATTTTTCATCCGCAGTCTCATTTTCATCCGCACTCGGATTTTTCATCCATAGTTAGATTTTTCATCCGCAGGCGGATTTTTCATCCACAGTTTGATTTTTCATCCGCAGCCTGTTTTTCAATTGTTGCTTTGTTTTTCATCCGCTGCGAAAATTTTCATCCGTTGCGAGATTTTCCTTCCGCCGCACAGAATTTCAGTGGATGAAACTATTTTTTTGGGAGAATTAACTTAAGAGCGAGTTAATAACTTCCAAAATATTCATTTTTTTTTAATCAAACTTTTAACTTTTCCATCCATCTGATTTAGGTGTAAATATTTGAAGAATTTATATGACAATGTCATGGAAAACCTCATGATAAACGATGTTTTTAACCGTTCCCACGGCTTCATTGTTGGCATTGGCAACCTTAATGTTTGCAGGATGTCCACCACAAGACAAAGCCACATATAATTGACCATGGCTAAATACTTCATTACGAAGATAAATGCTGACGCGATCATATGATTGGCCCTACGATTTGTTGATTGTCATGGCAAAAGCGCGAGTGACAGGAAATTGTCTCCGGCAAAGTGTGAATGGCAAGCGGTTATCGTTGCAATGATGTGTGATTCTAGGAATCAATACTTCTTGGCTATGATAACGACTTTCTACAATTTCACATGTAATACACTCGGAGACACTTGCAAAAGACGCAAACGACTACCATTGCACAAACCTTTTGCCGGATTCAAGTTCCTTAGCAACATCAAATATTGACCACATTTAAGACTTAATTGGTGAGGAGGCAAACCGCTCAATTGTAAAGAATTTAAAAACTCTATTGGATAATGATAGGCATGTTCATCATTTTTGTGGACAAAATCAGTACTAAAACATTGATGTACATCACCAGATATGCAATCGGTGATTCTTCGGTTGATTTCTTGGGCATCATAATTTCGGACAGCCAAAATAACGCGCTCAGAAAAATCAACCGGATCATCAAATATAGCATCAATGAGACCATCTAAAGAATTTCCAGGAGCAACTAATCCCGGCGGTAGATCTACTTTTGGACCGGTTTTGCCCTCACCAATATCTAACAAAAACTTTTGAAAGTCCGGTTGACTTTGCAAACACATGTTAGTGGTCAAATGAAAATGTTGCGTTAGTGGAAATAGATATGAATGTCGCAAGCAAGCTTGAATAGTTTGCTTGCGACCTCCATGTACAACTAGAGGCAAAGTTTGGCGAAAATCACCGCCATATAAAACTATAACACCGCCATTTGGACTATCTACATCGCGTATATCTCGCAACGATCTGTCTATAGCTTCAAATATAAAACGATGCCCCGCACAAGCTTCATCAAGTACAATCAATTGTACTTCACGTAAGTTTTGACCTAATGTAGATTGGGCACTAATGCTACAAATCGATGCATCATGCAATTGTAATGGAATAGCAAGAGATGAATGTGTCGTTCGCCCTTCATTCAATAGGCATGCGGCAATTCCACTTGTTGCCATTGCCATACACTTAACACTACGACCGCGAAGATAATCTAATATGGTATTATACAAAAAAGTCTTACCTATACCACCGGGAGCATCTAAAAAGAAAAGCTTATTTGGAGAATCAGAATTGAAAACGGAAGTAGTTACCGCATTGAAAACAATGTATTGTTCTTCGTTGAGCTTTCTTACATCTTTTTTCAGAAATGTAATACTTTCATTATCAGAATCAATGTTGTCATTAGCATCACTGCCAACATCAACACTGTTTGGATAACCTAACTCATTCAATTATTTGGTATTAAAAAAATCTGTAAGATGTTTATTTGATGATGACAAATATTCCTCAATGGACGAAATCGCTTTGCAATAGCGATTTTGATTATTGCGCCAATCATCACATATAGCGTCAAGTTGTGTCTTTAATAAACTACGAGGATCTAGTGGTTGTCCAAACACAAGAAGTGTTGCAAACAACCGCGGAATTTGTTTAGGCAATGCAATGACAGTTGCCTCTTGCAAACAATTTTCCCACTCGGTATCATCCTGTAAAAGTCCTCTTGCAATACAAGCGGCTCTGTACGTTGGATACATTGTATCATGAAAACAAAGTAGGTCCTCAAATGAAGTCGGTGCCTCAACATGAGTCAACAACAAACGCAAGTAAAATACTTCGATACCTACGGGAACCATATTTATCCGACCAAAATTTTTTATCTTACGTTGTCTTCTTTCCCAATGTTATTCTTAACATCCCACTTGTAATCGAGTGGAAGATCCATGTAACGAAGAAGCATGTGATTGTCTTGATTGCCAGAAGCAATTAAGGCACGAATGCGGCAATTGAGCTCAAAAAACCTGGTGAGTTTAGTCTCAACATTTTGATCAATCACCGACTGCAAAAATGTTCTTTCCTAAAAAGTAACATATTGCTGACCAGATAGGTGGACCGGTAAACGACAAATACTATGACTCTTATTGTTGGTTTCAAAACCAAAAAACCTCCAACATGCTTCTTGAGCGACCACATAACGGCCTTCCAAGAAGTTCTTAATCTCATCTACAACTTCATCTGTTTCCACAACTCCACGATCTGGACCTTTAAAAATATATTTGTGGAAATATTTGACAGTTTTTACCGAACTGCAAATTTCCACATTAATATGACAATTAAACCGACCTATCAAATACGGATTGTATGGCACAACTCATCGATTGTCTAAATGGACGATTTGTCCACGTACACGTTTCTCGATGTACCAACCATGGTTTTGACGACGGTACAAAACATGACCGTCACCATTCACCTCGGTGGTATCTCGAGCTTGCATCGGATAATGCTTTCTACATCTATTGTCTTCCATGCATGGACAATTGGGATTGTCCAAACCACGTGATCCATGCATCATGTGCTTGGCAACCGCGGCATACAATTGCGATTGCCTCTCTAAATCGGGAATCTCCGCACATACTATTTTATCTACGAGGTCACAATCATTGACCTTGTCTTTCAACCAAAGAAGAATGTGTACATGAGGAAGACCACGTTTTTGAAACTCATGGTGTAACAAAAAGAAATTGTCTCTCCCATGACATTCTTCTTTGTAATCTCATCCATCAACACTCGTAATTTAAGCTCAAAAACATGCACGACAATACATGGACGATTAAAGGGACATTGACTTGGCTCAAGCTCATCAAGAATCTCAGGCCAGGTCGGATTACATGTCATTGTCTCAAACAAATCAAGTTTTCTTAAAACTCTGACTAAAACCATACTATCATAAAAGAGTTTTTGCATGTACCGGGGAAAACCTATGAATGTTGCAGGTAAGACAATGCTTCGCCCAATGCGTGCCGTATTGTCTTCCTGTAAAACATCCACGATCCCCTGATAGCATTCTACACGAAGTTCGGTTTGATGATGTCTAATGAAAAGAAAATTTTCATATTCTACACGTAGATATTGATCCACTACATACTGTTGGAATAATCTACCAACCTTATGTAATACATTACATTCCGGCTGCTTTTGAAGCAAATATTGGACATATGACTTTAAAGTCACTCCAATATCTACTTTAAAAGTCGGTGACCACCCACATTGTCCGCCATGAAACAACAATGGATAGGATAAAGCATCGTAAGCTCGATGAACTTCTTTTATACGTTGCAAATGTCCACCATGTTGGTGAAGAATAATATCTATACCAATATTCATGTATAGTTCGTCAAGAACAACAGCAGCAATTTCTGGAACTACTTGGCGATTATACCGACGGGGATGTTCACCAAAAAGAACTTCACCGGAGATACGGAGTCCCATATTTTGTCCCTTTTGAAGAACATCACGCGAAGACTTGAAACCACGAACCAACGTATTAATGGATTCTAAAATTTCTTGAATGTTGTTAATAATATCACGATGAAGATCATCAAAAATCTCCATACGGCGATTTGTTTGTAAATCATCATCCAAGAAATAAATTTGAGCAAATCTAGCATCTTGGTTTAAATCGGGTTGTAAATTTCCAATGTGATGACATAACTCTCCGTTAACACAAAAAGTATATACCCCTCTACCTTCAACTCGGCCAGACTAAAATTTACTTCGTATATTTGTTAATACAAAAGCTTGATTATATTTTTGAATAGATTTGAGAAAATCTCGAGATTTAGGTGTTGTGCCCATATAAAGCTCGTTGACATTGGATGGACAATGCGGTGATTAATATGTTCATAGGCAATTTTGCCATTATAACAACAAATGGTATTTTTTTCTAATTTAAAACGAAATGCCAAACATTTTGGACATTGAATGCACATTGATCCAACACTATAAATATTGGCATCAACAAAATTATCAATGGTAAACAAAGCACGAGTCATTCTTTAGAAAGTAGAATTTAGAATAGGATAATGAAGATCTTATCGTAAATTCTAAATTCCACAAAGATAAAAAGATTTTTTAAGATAAAAAAGGTTTTAATAAAACAATGAAAAACCTTACCCAAACTCTCAAACTCCACTAAATTTTTAATAAACCATAACCAAAACCAATACCAAAACAAAGACCAAAAGTATTCCAAAACTCACAAAAGGCTCTTGATAGTACCTCAAATAGCTTTAATCCAAAAAAGTTGCTCCTTTGATGGAAAAGTGTATTCCACTCCAAAAGTTTCCCTTCAATGCACTACACTTCAAAAAAATAGAATAAAATTAGGTTTTGAAGTTTTTGCATTCCAACATGGAATTTCAATTTCAAACTTTTATATTGAAAACTTGGTTTAAAATTTCACTTACCAAATTTCTAAACTATACTTATTCAACAATTTCATCAAAACCCCCACCTCTCCTCAAAGTAAAAAATTAAAAAGATCAAAATTTAAAAAATAAAAATTGAAAGAAATTACTTAATTCCCCCCCCCCAATATGCACTATACAAAATAGTGTCCAAAAATAAAATAGTAATAAATAAATAAGTATAAAAGTTTTAAAGTTTTAACTTGAAAAAATTTAGAAAATTAATTTTTTCCCCTGCGATATGCAGAGACCTGCATCCAGGGGAAAAAAAAAAGAAAAGTAAAAATAAAAGTTATTGTTTTGCGGACAGCACAGAACTGCAAACAGCAGCTGTGCTTGTTTTTCAACATTTTGATTTTTTTTTTCTTTGTTTTGATTTTTGTGTTTTTGCACTCAATTTGCACTCAATTTCAACTTGATTTGAAAGATGAATCTTTGAATACTTGATTTTATGACTACCCAAAATCAAAAATCACCAAAAAGTTGCAATCTCACCTCAAATTTCTTGAACAAATTTCTTGAACTTTGCAACTTCAACTCCAACTCTAACTCCAACTTTCAACTTCCAACCTCCAAGATCACATCAACCAACTCCAACTCCAAACTCCAACTTCCAACTTCCAATTTCACAACTCACAACTCACAATTTTGATTTCACTACTCACAATTTGCAATTTCTAATTCACAACTCAAAAGTGTAATCAAGAGCTTCAATATTGTAATCAAGAATTTCATATATGTTTTGGGTAAGCACAAATTGAAACATACACTTGAAATTGCATACACCCACAAACCCAACGTTCAAATTTCAAAACGGCTCTCTAAAAAGCTACAGTAAAAGTAAAAGTAAAATAAAAGTAAAAGTACAATTGACCTTTTCAGGGGGGCTTGTGATTTTAGTAGTATGATTATCTCCAACTCAATGCATTTCCGAGACTGATATTAATTTTGCTAGGTTTGCAACTCGATTGACCTCAGCAATGAAGTAATAAAAACTCTACGTCAACTACAACCACGTAGGATCGGAATGACGAACATATACAAAAATGTCACAAAAAAACTATACAAAGCTAAACCTTGAATTTCTCAACAAGCCTTGAACAAAGAGAATTCAATCATAACTTCCTCCGCCGCAACCTCAAATTCACACAACCTAATTGCGGAGACTCCAACTCAAATTAATCAATAAACAGTCACAATGTCTGCAACATAAATTCGATCAAGCGCACCGCGACCTCAAAAAAAACGGCAACCTAGGTTACAAGAACGCGGACCTCTTAAGAGGCTCGAGAAGCGCCAGGTCAAAGCTATCAGTCCATTCGCAATCGAGTAGGAAGCGGAATCTGTCCACCTGCAACAAGTAGCACAACGGCGCCACCTGCACGCTCGTCCCCATGGCGTTGCCTAAAACCTCCCGTTCACGCTCTCTCTCCTTCTCCCGCTACCATTGCTGCCTCCATGAGCTTCATCGCAATCCGGAATCCAACGATGCACTCGAAACTACTGCCCCTCGCGACCTTGCCATCAATGCCGCTCTCTCTGTCTCTCTCCGACGACAAAGGTTCTTGCCTCTCACAAGCAGCCTCGACAGGCTTCAGCAAGGCATCCATATACCGTTAGCATCTATATTCCGTCAGTCTCCATATCTCGTCAGTATCCATATAACGTCAGTATTCGTATAAAGTCAGTATCTATATACCATATGTACTATCAAGTATGCTAAATTTAGAGTATTTGTGAAAACGTCATATGCGCATGCTACATTTTTTAATTTTTTTAGGGCATGCCAATTGGATTTGACCTCACCTGCAAAACATCAACGATAAGTTAATGTAATTATTTTGATTTTTACAAATGATTCATGAGAATTTCCTTGTATGTCTATTTTTGGTTGGTCTCAATTGTATTCAATTGTGACGTTTTCACGAATACTATGTTGATCATCATTTGTGACATTTTCATATGCCATGTGACGTTTTCACAAATATTGTGTTTAAAGATGATCATTAGTGTTTGCAACACTAAATACAAACTTTGATGCTAAATGCATGTACCCTACTAATGTCAAATTGAACACTAATTGTCAATTTCTGTAATTTTTTATTATTATTACTTTTTACCATGTTGGCATTTAGCACTACACTAAACATTGCATTTAGTGTAGTCTACACTAAATACGAACCCTTACACTAAATGTAAGAAATACAATTAGTGTAAGGACACAACACTACACTATATGTGAAACATGATACTATATGTGAATAGCTGTAAAAATTGGAATAATTTTTTTTACTTGTGGACAATTAGTGTATGAAAAGGTTGCCGCAGTAAATGAAAATCAACATTGTTTAGAGGAGCATACGTCACTCAAAAAGAGAGCGGCGCTATTTTGCGAGCCTAGAGCGGTGAGTGGTGAGCCTAGAGCAGAAATTATATACTATTTTTAGGATTTAGGATTAATTTATTATGTTATATTATTAAAAAAATCCCTATTATTAATTTTAGTAAAGAAAAGGACCTATCACCGTAGAGATATTTTAATTATAAATCATATATTGGGTTCATCGAAGTAGATTTAGAGTAACAAGAATTTGAACCTTATCATATATAAATTATAGTTAACCATAGGTTAAGGGAGATTATCCTAATTCAAGACTGAAATTTGTACAAATCAAGATATGACATAATCCACAATAGAATAGGTAAAACCTTGTAGTGGCCCTTTTAGTCTCATTACATCTTTACTGCATGTTTAAAAACTGGAATACAAAATTGCTTAATGGCATAGGAAACCTTAAGAAATAGAATGGCTAAGTAGATCGCTCTCAAGAATGCGCTTGATCTTCTTAAAACTGAGACTTGGAGCATGTATAAAAACATCAATATCAAAGTATAATCCACAGTTCACAATGAAGATGTAATACAAGTGCTTACGATTTGTCCACAACCCTTGCTCACCTAGAGATTTTTTCATCATTTCTTGATAGAATGGACAAGAACAAGTGGGGAACGGTCCAACAGTGATGGACTACTGTTCAATTTTTGGAGGAATTCCGGAGTGAAACGTAACAATGCATCCAATAGCTGGGATAGGTATCATGGCCAATCGGCGGAGACTGCCTCTGACCAAAATGGCGGATGCACAACCATTTGTTTGTTTCGTTGAAGGAACTTTTGCATTCCTACAAAATAAAATTCAAACGTGAGCTTGGAATGATCATTAGGGAATTCCAGAAGAGTATATCCGGACAAATCGACCGAAATCCGCTGACCTTCGAATAATCTTCGAGGCGATATTGCAGCACGTGGCTGAAGTTGAAATCCTACATTTTGTAGTGAAAGAATTTTAGAAGTAGATAGGTTAGTACCCATCTTCACTGGCCAAACCTCTAGCACAACTGGTTTTGACACCACCCACTTGCATCTGGTAACCTTGACGCACCTTTCAATATTATCGTTGGAGAAGAATAATTGTATACGCTGTTGCCGGTTCTTCTGGTAATTATGCATCATTCCAATACATGTGGGAGCCGCAATATTCCAGGTTCCTTCCATCTTGGACAATCTTTGCAGTACATTTTCTCTTCGTGATTGCATGTTGGGCAAAACATGCTTTGGCTGAAGCCTTAGGCAATCTTGCTATGTGCCATTCAGTCTCATCGCATGCAGTTTCTTAGACGGCAGTCACATGTATCTTTAGAGGTGCAACAACATTTGTCTCTACCTCTTCACATGCGGCATGTTGATCTTCATCTCTCTCCGCATGTACTCCAAGTCCTGGAATAGCGTCCTTAAGATGACTTGATGATCCTTGCCTAATTTGAACACGTGGAAGAGAAAATTTGATCTTGTCAGGTCTATGGGAGTCTTCATTGCAACCAAGAGGAAGATCTATCTTTTGTTTCAAAGAACCAAATACTTCCTCACCTTCAAGAATATAATATGGAGTTCTGAAGGCGCAGGTCCTAAATCCAAATGGATGGACTCCAAACCTGTGACGAAGAATTGCAAACCCCTGTTTCGATTTGCCCAATATAGGGAGACACCACTCACTGAAGATTTTATTTCGTCTTTGTTGGCGGCTTAGGGTCAGAGAGAGTTGCAATTGAGGGTTGCGGCAAGGGTTGTGAGGATTTCCCTGACGATGAGGGATTCCGTGCAGAATGTTTTGGAGAATGACAAAGCGATGAGGAGTACCCAGAGTTGGTTGAGGGGGGAGCCAGACGACCAAGCCAACGATGACGTGAGTTTGAAGATGGGGAGGACAATCAAACGGACTAAGGTGTGCTAAAACTCATCATTCTATCTCTTCGTTGTGTGGAATTTATGTAAGTTTGCTCGGATTTGAGGGATCTGGTCAACAGAACTGGGATCTCAATCGGTGGCTCTGAACTTATCTCGGATCCGAGAAAACAGTTCTCTCCCTTTCGGGGGAAGTGGCTGTTGGTGCTGCTACTTGCCTGCCTGCCTATGAAGGATTCTACGTTGTTATCTGGGCCGGGATATACATTCAGGTTGAAACTCCCCGAGTTATACATCGTGTTCATGCATGCAACATCTGCACATGCATCGGTGAGCATCTGCTCTTGGTATGCCTCGAGTGCGAGGTTGTTGAGGTTGTCTCCCATGAACTCAGTGTACAGCGGCTCGCCCACCACGACGACGGCGTAGCTGTAGCCTGCTTTCGCGGAGCCTAGCTTCGGTGCAGGGTCGTAGACGACTTGGGTGGCGGGGGAGACGACCTATTGGATGCCATGCACGATGGTGGTGCCGGGCGTGATGCTCCCTGCCATGTGATCGTCCAGCCGCCGCACTGCAGGCCTATATCGTTGGCGTGGTCGCCGACGACGAAGATCTTTGGCGCGTCCTTGCGGAGCAAGAGGAGAGGAGAGGTGGGGTTGCTGGTTTTCCGTTTTCCAGGAGGACGAGGGATTTTTGGACGGCTTCTCATGCTATTGTCTTGTGCACCTGTAGGAGCATGAGAATCAGAGCGTGATATCTTAGAGGTGACTCGTAAGTAATATAGAATACTGTAGTATTGTCAAGAAACTTACTGCTGCGCCGACGGATGCTTCAATCGACGGATCGGCAAACGGGTGGTCGAAGAGGCCTGTTTGGAACTTCACCCTGAGGATGCGGGTCACGGCGTCGTCGATCCGCGGCACGGGGATTTTCTTTTCTGCCACGAGCGTCTTCATGTTGCAGATGAACGGAGCGTAGAGGTAGGGCACCATGACTTGCAGTGTGAAGAGTCGTCAATCGACCATCTTGACCAGGTGAGAACAATATATCAGGATCAGTGCAAGTGATTGAGGTTGAAAGCACTGGATTATACATTCAAGTTGGAACCCCACCGGTGAGGTTGGGGTGAGGTGGTGCCATCTCGGATCCGACAACACCTTCACGGGAAGAAGTGTCTGCAGTAGCGACGGTGACTGCGATGTAGGGGTAGTCTGGGCCGGGTTATACATTCAGGTTGGAATGCGTGGATTCGTAGTGATCGGTGGTCAACGTCGTCACTGTCTACGAAAAAGTGAAGGTCGGACGCTCTCCAGTCTCTCTCTCGTGGAGAAGTAGCCTTCTGTCTTCTGCCTGTTGAAGTTGTTCTATTGCTTGCGAATGGCCGCCAGCTCACCCGACACTCTCCAAAGGCGGTGGTGGTTTTGGATATATAAGAACCTCCCTGATGTTGTGGTGGTCTGGTGTTGGCCTTGGGGGACGCAGTCGGTATGGAGTGAAAGATTCACCAGGTTTGTTTACCTTGGCGGGACTCGTGGCGAGGGCCTAGTCGTCGACGGAGCCTTCTATTGTGGACTCTCGGGAACGGGATGGTGTGAAGGGATGAGATTTAAGCCGGATGGATGGTTGGTGAGTACTTCGCGGCAACTGGAGGAATAAGAAATGTGGGGACGGTTCTAACTTACGAGCACACGTACCCTACAAGCCCGTCAATTTTGGCCCATGTATCGTGTTGAATACTCGGTCTCGCACCAGAACTCAGATAACCGGTCAAGCTGCATACCTGCCTTAATGAATGAACTACTCGGGCGCAGCTGAAAGGACGGTGGCGCCTACCCGGATACTGCCCCCTGCTGGTATCAATAATGGGGGATGATGTGATGGATTCGGAGGAGGGTTGGTTTCTCAGTCATATGGGGGCCCAGTAAATTCTTATTCCCTATTACAAGCAATGTCAACCTTCTCATAAGAGAATCACACAAAGGCAGCCGACCGAGGGACTTTGAGGGGAAAGTGCGACAATTGAAGATGCGTCAGACGGAGGGCGTCGGTGTCTTAGGGTTGCTCCGGAAGATCTAGCAAAAGAATGATAATGGGGAAAAAATGCACCTGGTGCTGAGCGCCCGCAGAGACCCAGGAACTGAAGAGCTCCTCGTTGTCCTCGCGAGTATATTTGTCGACCTCCGTGAGCTGCAAGAGACTCAAGTTCTTCTCGACCGGCGACGACGACAGTGACACCTTGGAACTGCACTCCACGAAGCTCTGGATGAAGAGCTCCTCGGTACTCTTGCGAGTGAAGCCCCCGAATTGCTGCTACCTAGCTGCCTGGGAAGTATTCGCTCTGGATGTTGGGGTGAGATCACCCTTCTCGGATCCGATAACACCTTCGTGGGGAGAATTATGCATGACATAAACGGTGAACTCTGCCTGGCTGGATATTTTAACACCTTCAGAGCACCTCCACCGCAGGCTCCCATCCCGGCAGACCTGTCAGGTTTGGTGGGTCTGGAGGAAGGTACTCCCCCACCGCGCTGGTCGGGGCCGCCAAACCGGTCAGGCGGGATGGAGGGAGTTGGGAGCAAGCCTGGAAAAGGAGAGAATATGGCGGGGGACTGAAAATTTCACCGGGGCTAGGCCACCAATTTGGTTCTAGCACGTGGTGGAGCAACAATGGCTGTGGGAGTGGCTACCACTGACAGTCTATTCACTCACGCGTTTTTGCATGGACCCACAGCAGGGCTTTTATTATGAGAGCCAGGTTTCCAGGCCAGATAACCTTGCTCCCGGCTGGCGCTGCGCTAGACGCCCTGCAGCCCAACCACATGGCAGGGTTCAGGGCCAAAACCCAGGGCAGTCTCCACCGGGCTGGGGCGTCCCTGGTGGAGGTGCTCTGAGAGCACCTCCACCAGGGACGCGCCAGCCCGGTGGAGACTGCCCGGGGTTTTGGCCCTGAACCCTGCCCCGTGGTTGGGCTGCAGGGCGCCTAGCGCAGCGCAACCGGGAGCAAGGTTATCCGGCCTGGAAACCTGGCTCTCATAATAAAAGCCCTGCTGTGGGTCCATGCAAAAACGCGTCAGTGAATGGACTGTCAGTGGCAGCCACTCCCAAAGCCATTCTTGCTCCACCACGTGCTAGAATCAAATTGGTGGCCTAGCCCCGGTGAAATTTTCAGTCCCCCGCCATATTCTCTCCTTTTCCAGGCTTGCTCCCAACTCCCTCCATCCCGCCTGACCGGTTTGGCGGCCTCCACCAGTGCGGTGGGGGAGCACCTTCCTCCAGACCCACCAAACCTGACAGGTCTGTCGGGATGGGAGCCTACGGTGGAGGTGCTCTCACACGGAACTCTAACTACACTAGTATTGAGAATTAGTGTAACCACACTAATTAATTTGTAAATGCTATAAGTTTTTACATTAGGTGAAGATTTTTACTATGAGCACAATTATTGATACTATTCAAGGAGGGGAATCAATATAAACATCATTGGTAAAAACATTCATCATGAGTAAAAACTTATTAACATTTTAGATCATTTACTATGCTTAACACTAATTCTCAATTTTAGTGTAGCTGCTAGTGCTGCTGCCTGGCTGCCTGTGAAGTATTGGCTCTTAATGTTGGGGTGAGATCACCCTTCTCGGATCCGATACCACCTTCAGGGGAGAAGTGATTGCAGTCGCGACGTTGTCTGCGACGTAGGGGTGGTATGGATGAGGAATTACAGTCACGTTGGAATGCTAGGATTTGCTATGATCGACGGTCCCCGCCGTCATCACTGTCGGTGAAAAACGAGAATATCTGTTGCTCAAAACTCTTCTCAGATCCAAGAGACTTTTGCATGGCTACAACAGCAACAAGCATGAGCGGGTTGACACTGCATTTGCTGGCTTGGTATAGGCACAACCACCGTAAGCCGGGGATGATGGTGGTCATGTTGGTGGTGATATCGGTGGTGGTTTACGTTGGCCGGACCCGATATAGCTTCGATAGGCTGAACCATATAAAATCAATTGGCCAATCCTTGATAGAGGCAGCTTATGGCAAAAACCGTCTCGGGTCCGAGAGGGCTTTCAGCGGTCTCTTCAATTACCAAAGATTCATGTTTGTATTCCTGCTCTAGTTGTGAATGTTTTTGTTGTTGCAGATTAATATCACATAGTTGGATCTTTAATCGATGGAGCAAACATCTCTTACATGTGGAAACATCTCTTACGTCTCGGATCTGAGATGGCTTTTTGGGTTGCTCTCGTCACCTAGGTATTCACGATTACATTTGTGCTCTACAAGAAAAATATTTTGCAGTTGCATCATTGGTCGGGGATTCGGACATATGCTCTATAGATGTGCACAGGTCATTTCCGCCTTTGAAACTGAAGGAGCCTGATACATTGCGTTAACGAACAAGACCTTAGCCTGCAAACTAAACCTTTCCAGGATTCATTGGTTCACTTAACATGGAACCTTGGTAACCCAAAGAAAATCAAATATCATCTCGGATCCAAGATGGTATTCATGCTTTTGCTCGAGGTACTTCAGCTTTGATCTGTATGGCTGTATGGCTCCCAGTCCGCTATCAAAAATGTGGTACCGACCGCGTCTGCGTTTGTGCATTGAGGCTCTCTTCTCACTGCACATATGGTGGCGTATTGGAGTAACGCGAGTGATGTGGTGGGGCAGACAAGGTACGTGTAATCTCACTTGTCTCCACTTGCTGCAGTAGCTTAAATTTTGATATGTGCCCCACTGGTTGGGTTATGCTTTCAATAGATTCAAGTTGATGACTGCGTCTCGTTTTGCCCATGTGGTTGGACTTTCAGATCGAGTTGTTGAAGTAGCCCGAGTAGGCAATATTAGGTGTACCCTCGATTTTGGTACCGATAACTTACGAAAGGCGGTTACATCATAAACTGTAATGTGGACTGCATGTCAGTGGTGTTGTGAACCTGGAGCTGCAGGCTCAACAAGTTTGAATCTTGCCTAGTAACAGTACCTCTAAAATGTAGAATATGATCATTTGTGATAAGATATTGGATTTTGCAAGGCATGCTTCTCGGATCTGAGAAGAGTTCGCAGGAGTGCTTGATGAACTTTCAAATTTGGTACCTCAATTATAGTTGTTGCAGCGGTACCTGTTTTTAGTATACATTATGCTACCTTGTAGCATGTCTCTCAGATCCAAGATACATCCTATACAAGACCCATTTCCCCCAAATTTAGAGTGATTTATGATTTGTGGTGCATTATTTTTATTTTTCTTTGTCTCATTTTCTGATCTGAATTCTCTAATGTAGAAGTTGCTTCCGAAAATCGATGACGTTATCTCATATGGATCTGAGCCCCCTCAGAAGGTTCCAGTTCATGGAGCTTAAGTTTCTCCAGCTCTTGAGGTCTCCGGATATTCGTCTTCACAGAAGGTTGCTGAAGCTGTAATTGTAAGAATTGAATTCTTTCATGTTCACAATCAGGGTGCATGTTTGATGACGTTTGAAGAATTGCATGCTTTCTATATAACTGACTTATTCTGGAGTCAAAGCTTAGAGAGTTCAATCAAGAATTATACTGGTGATAATTGTGAGGGCTATTCATTCATTGTTGTGTCTTCATGTGAGGGAAAATGATCTCTTCTATGATTTAGAGATGTGATTTGTGTTGCTACTTCTACTCCTTAATGGTTTGAGAGATAATTAATTAGATTGAAATTTGTGGAGGGAATTTGTATGTACTAGTGGCTGAGGAGTCTTGACATGAATTCTTTCCCCATGGTCTATTCATGGTAAAATTTACTACTCATGATTCATTGTATAATAATCTTCATATTTATGATTTTGTAATGACAATCGCAAGAAAATGTGTCACCTGTGACTCTATCTCAAGGGCACCTTGATGATGGCATTGCGGGAATTGATGAGACTGCCCAACCCGAATTTAGAGGTCGGGCGGACGATGGTAAATTTGAAGGACCGGTTGATGAAGGTCTTGAGAATGAAGAGAAGGAGTTGTTTGAATATGACTTGCGTCGTCTCGAGAAAGTGGATTCCGTGACTTCAATCTCCTCACTAAGAATAAAGCCTAAGCATCTATTTTGCCTTCGCATCCCCTTGTACAGACTTGTTTCTATGCCAATGGTAAGACCAACTCTTTCATGCGACATTGTGAAACTTGAACATGAATTTATTCATGGATATCGAGATGGGGCTGTAGTTTTTTATGTCTCCACGACTAATAAGGCCAGAGTGTGCACGAAGTTCACCGCGGATGAGATTTTGAAATTTGGAACACTATGGAAGGAGAATGACGTGTTTGAAAACCATGTAAGTTCAATACCCGAACTCAACTTTATGAAGAATGCAATTTTTTTGTTTGGGACAGCAATCACCGGCTTCTAGCATGGATGAACCACATTTCCAGGCTTCATTCAGCTGACCCCTCCTAGCACATCGCGGTTGACTGTATCGTACTGGAGACAAGGGGACGGATTGGATTGGTCATGCAAGTCATGCATGACATAAACAAGTGAGTTTTTAGTCACTCACTTTATTACAACAACATTATTTTTCCATTTGATTTCATACTTCTTATATTGCAATATATGTAGATTTCTAACCTTGATACTGGCATCACTTGTAGGTCCACTGAGGAGTCCCGCGTGAAAACCAACTTGGTTCACACACTGTACCGAGCACAAAAGTACGGTCTTGTGCCCTTGGAGAGGTTTTATGACATGCTCTGACCATCAGAGAGAAGACGGTCTCGGAAGCTCAATGGTGTATGTAGTACAAAAAATTGGAATCAAACATCCAACCCAAGCTACCTTTCTTGAATTCAGAAATAAGTCTTTTTGTTTAGCCCTTGAATATAACTAGTGGTCACAAGTAGTTTTGCAAAGTAGATATTTCTATAAGGTGTTTCACACAATATTACTCTCCATCCAAACCCAAGGTAACATCACTCTTATTATACCCCTTAATAGTGCAGGTTATAAAGGGATTCAACTTGACAATAATCAAGGGGCATAACCCTCAGGCGGTTATAGCCTAGTCAAATAGACAGTGCTTTGGTCCAATAGACAATAGCCATAAATTGAATGCCATTTATTGATTAATCTTAGGCTATTTATATATAAACCAAAGTCTACCTATTTGCATAAAAATACAATAAAGAAGTGTACTTATCTTCAAGCAAACTCCCGCATGTCTTTTCCAAGACATCTCCTACTTGCTTTCACCTTCTTTCCAATTAACTTACCATGGTTTTACAGCTATTATTTGTTTACTCTTTTAAATTATGGATGTCATTCAAGGACTTCAAAATTCTCTCGACTAAAGGAATCTATAATGATTCTGATTGGTAACTTTAGATTTTTATTACTAGGCAAATAAGAATATATTATCTTGAAGGTGGTCAATCTTCAGAATATAAATTTCCTCACAACCTAACACTGGATCCATTCATCATAGTAAGTCTTTATCAAGAGATAATGAAATTACATCAAGTCCTCTCCATTCATTCTTCTGATGAGACAGGTAGCTACACTAACTCAACAAGAATAATGGTAAAAACATCTTATCATTCTCTCAAGGATTCACTATCCTCTTTTTTTCTGAAACCTCTTTCAACTATCAATCCTCATCCTTAGATTACCAACTACAGCACCAATGTGACATCATTACTCACTGCACAAGTATTAGATTATCAACTGATATTGTTCTGACACTCTCGAAGTCAAGTAGACTAAATCCCAGATGATGGATGATGGTGCGTGCATGCATGCATGTGGTACTTGATTACTTGACAACAGACTTAAACAAATTCCACAAGTCTACTAAGGAACTGTTATTTTACATTCTATTACTTTCACTGATTATTGCAATAATATTAAGAGAATTTTCTGACACAACTCAGTCTTGCTCATTTATCATGTTAATTCCAATTCCTCAAGTTGACTTGAATATTTTCCAGGCTTAAGCAGCATATTCAGAGAGCATACTCAGACTGATTGAACCATCTCCCACTGCGGCCAGGGACATGCACACTTCGGATTTTTTCACATTAATAACATGTGCTGTACCTTTCTTTATTTTCCATAATGTACTTATCAGTCTCCCAGACAACTGTTCACATTCAGAACTCAAGAGTTGTAACTTGTAACTGCCACACTTTTAAATCTGGATGGTAAAAGAGATCTTCCTAGTCCAGCTAAGCTACCCTTTCAAATCACAAGTGCAAAGTATTCACATTCACCTATTATTTCTAGAACAACTTAACAACTTGCCCTTTTTACACTACAAATCTTAGAAAAAAGATTCTAATCAAACTTTTAGCGCTCACAGTGTAGCAGATATCAAGCTAGCATTGGACCTAGTTCTTTTAGACTGTCTGGAGAATTTGTCTGTACCAGGGGTGTCTTTACCAGCAAGTATGGTGCCAGTTTGGAATGAAGGCAAAGAGTATGAAGATCTTTAGCCAGCTTTTGCATTTGTTGAACTCCATCTTTATGACGATGGTTGTATGATAGTGTTCCACTCATTCTATGCTGTTTCAAAAGGCAATATTATTGGATTTTGTGAGACATATCAGATGTTGAAGAAGAAAGAATGGTTGGCCATGAATTGTCTTCACTTGACTTCGGCATTGCATGTTACTACCACCGTGAGTTATTTTTAGTGTTTCTTTATATTAATTTGATTTGTTATTGAAAGTATCCTTTATCTTTTTGATATTAATGTTGTTTGTAAATTGACAGTCGTAGAAGTTTGGAATCAGCCTCCTTGTAAAAGACCTTGGTGAGAAAGAAAAATCTAATTTTTCTTTCAAACGGTCAACCACAATAAGAATGCAAGTGTGGACATCGGACGGGACGACATGTTGATTAATTACACCTTAGAATGTGACTTGGCAATGAATGGTGATATTCCGTGGCGGGGGCCTCGTCAAAAGGATCCTCAATTTTTCCAGCTCCTTGTCAAGGGAACGACTGTCGTAGGAGATCTGGTTCTAGATTGCACTGCAGCTACAAGTGAGTAACCAATTATTTTGGAAGATTCTGATGCCATGGTTGTCGTGCCTCGGAAGTTCAATCGGAAGGCTAGATTCAGTAAGTGAATATACATTTTATTTTCTCTCGTATGATTTTCATTTTTTTTCTTTTGTTCTAAATTCTCTTATTGTACAATATCAATGTGCAGCCGTTCAGGATTGACGTTAGCCACTATATTAATGAAGAATCAGGATCTTCTTTTAAGCCCGGTGAAGTCATATGATCATCCAATGTATGCTGAGAAGCTGGCAATGACATTTGAGGAGTTTGGCTGCTCTAAACCAAAACCCAATAAAATGAAGTATGATAACAATGTTTTGCAGTTCATAGATGATTCAGCAACTGAGGATAGAGAGCCTTCAGAGTCACCTACAAGTGAGGATTTTATGTTAGAGGCTTTTACGACTGAGCCTTCATCATCTTAAACTCCTGGATTTTTTAGAAATCTTGGATATTATGTATTGATTTTTTATGATTGGATTTGTGTGCTTTATGGCTATATAACTTGGTGATGTCTTGTTGATATTCATGTTATTGATCACTTTCTTTATAGCAAACCATATACATTTGATTAATGTAATATATCTATTCAAATAATTTTTGTACATGCTCTAATAATAATTATATAATCACATCAAATTTAACAATTTTGAACTTTTCTAATCTCACGGTAATAGGTCCATCACTGTTTTCTCTTTAAAAAATGGTACTATCTTAGCCTCACGTCCTACCAATTCTTTTTGTCCTCGCTTAAAATATTCAACTCACCGCTGAGTCACCGCTCACTGATCACCGCTCTAGGCTCACATAATAGCATTCCCCCTCAAAAAGAATCGGAACCACACTTATGAGATGTTTTTTGACATCTACATTTTCTGTAGATGTCAAAAAAACATCTCATATGTTTAATTTGAAGAAATTTGAGTAAGTTATGGGCATTCAAAGATTTTGATGGTGCAAAGGAAGAGGGACTAAAGGCATGACGGCCGGTAGGTGATTGATTGGGGGTAGGGAGAGATGGGAAATAGGAAAAGTCAACAAAGAGAATAAAGACACGTCGGCTAGTAGATGGTTGATTGAGGCATCATTAATGATGTTGGCGACTAACACTAATTGTGAACTTGTTCGCAAATAGTGTAGTAGGGTAATTACACTATTTGCGTGACTACACTAAATGTGATGTTTAGTGTAGTTATGTAACAATTTATGTAATTTTTTTTACCATTCTGACATTGTAACAAGTTGATATTTAGTGTTAGTTATCTAACACTATTTGTAGTCACATCCAAAAAACCACTTGTGTTTGTCAGATTTATAGCATTCATTGTGTAATCCAAGTGTGAACATAACTAAGTTTTAGAGCTAATTTACTTTGATCTATTTCTTTCTCAAAATATCTTGCATTGTTGGACATGTAGTTTGGTAGCCACATCATTTACTTGAATGTATACTTGAGTCGTCAATTGATTTGGCATTAAATGGAGTAAATTATAAAATATGAATGGCTGAAGGTAGACTAAGCTATTTCGTACTTAGTTTTGGCAGTCATTGTATATGCATGTAAGATATGTAACCGGCCTACGACCGCCACTTTAAGGAAAAGGAAAAATTAGAAACTTTGAAGTATTCTTGAGGTATTTTCCTGCAAAAGAACTTAAAGTTTTCTTGTCAACCCAAGTGATTTTATATTTTCCCCATGAAAATTGAATTAGTTATGAATTTTTAAAATGTGTTGTCACTTTAACCTAAATCAGCCACTAGGTACTCTCCATTAGCGCCAACCAAAGGTTGCCAAATGTCTGGGTCTTGTCCAATAAACAACCTTAATTTGCAGTTGACAAGGAGTGACTAGGTGGTAATGAAGTGGAGGTTGGGCGGAATTGAACCCATTTATAGAGTGGCGATTTTCCAAAGGTGGCAATGTTATAAGGTATACCAGCCACTTCATTTACAGAGTGGCTGGTATACCTTATATAAAATTGTTGCAGTATTGCACAAATACTAAATCTGGGAGTTGTGAATGGAACACATTATTCACCCCGGTCGAGCATTGCACGGAGCCACATGCTCGGGAGGACTTGGGAGGGTAGGGACAAAACCTGCCCCTAATTTTTGCGTTGGAGTAGGGCCCTACTTGTTCCTAGGGAGGCTCCGCCGGGTAACTTGGAATCGTAGGCCCCAAATTTGTCAAAAAAATAATCCAAATAAAGCCTTTAGAACCCTAAATTGGGCCGGGCTAGAAAAATGGTCCCACCTGAGCTTGTGGCTCGATGCAATGCTCAACCAGGGTAAATAAAGTGATCCGTGGTGAATGTATTACCTCGTCAGTACACTAATGATGATATTTAGTGTTCGCAACACTAATTACGAACTTGAATGCTAAATGTCAATTATCCTACAAATGTAATAACATTATTTGTCAAGTTAGACACTAATTGTCAATCACTGTAATTTTTGTAGGTTGTTACATTTTAACGTGATGACATTTAGTATTAGTCAAGTAAATTTGTCACAAATCTCCCCAATCTTGCCACATGGCATATGCAAACCTTCCATCCTTTAAGTGTTCCATCCAAGAAATTCTAAATTGCAGACAATCCTACTGGTTGCAGGTAGTCTGACGACACCAAGTTATTATCTTGAGGTGCGGGGCATTGCCAGAGGTGGGGCACAAAGTTATTGTAGCAGCAGGCTCCAATTGCCGAGCAAGTGAATCTCTTCCAACATACAACATTATAAATGAGACTTAGGCGGCTATGTCAGGAAGGAGGCCAAGGATTGTGACACTTAGGTTGTACACTATTTGTCACCAAATTGACATTTAGTGAAAGTCAATCCATAGGGGTGATTACAATATTGGTCATATAACACTAAATATCATCAATAGTGTAGTGCAAAGGTACCTTACCTTTCAGAACCTTCCCCGTGTACCCGGTATTGCAGCAGTGCTGAGAAATATGGGGGGCTTTTTCCCAGATGTAGTGTAAAGTACCAAGGTACGTCATACACTGACTTACATGGTGACAGGAAGTAGCTCTCATATGAGTCAGCAAATAGAGAATTGTAGCTATGGATGGTAACCCATCCTGTTCGTGCTTTCTTTTAGTGCTTTGTTTATGTGCGTACAAATCCACAAAACTCATGGCCATTGGGCACCACAATATTGTGGGGAATGCTCATTGCTGGGCGCTCATTTAGTCAACAAGCCTCATCACATTTACCAGTTGGGAACTCATCCAAGTTTCACACCACTTAGATATTTGCCATGTTGAACTGTCCGGATTGTGCATCATGATGGCAGTGTCTTGGCCATGCCCATGACCTTGGCTCTCAAGTTATGCCATGCCACTGCATATAACAGCCTAGTAGAGGTCGTTGCATAATTCAAAAGTTTCACAGGCTCTTATCTGACATGTGTGGCGCAGCTGTAGATGATCTGGAGCATGTGGTCTGAGAGGAAGGTCTGATCATGAGCTTAGCTTTTTAACACAACTCATGTGGTGTATGAAAAAGTTGGGAATATCACAACTAGTTCATGTAAAGATTGACAGTCAAAAAACTCAGAAATTCAGCCATGAGGAACCGTTGTGTGAGTATGAGAGTCATGTGGATGCTGAGCTTGTTCCTGAGCTTGGGGCTCATGGTGGCGAACTCGGTTGCAGAGTGCCCCAGTGCAATATTCCTACCATCCGATGTGTTGGAAAATTTTGAGGACAACATGGTGACGGATAAGCTGGGTGAGCAGATTGCGAGCCTGGAAGCCAAGGTTCCGTTGCTGCTGAAATCATATGGTATCGAAACGTACGCCGTGACGGTGGTGTACGGGAATAGCACCATCTACTCCACTGGACTAGTGGACGTGCCCTTCCGTGTCGGATCAGTCACCAAGATTTTCACCGCCATGGGAGCGCTGGTGCTCCGGCAGCAAGGTCGCCTGGCACTGGACGACCCCGTCAAGAAGTTCTTGCCCAAGTTCTCAGTTATCAATCCCTACAAGAAGAAGATGCACGACATCACTCTCCGCGAGCTGATGGGCCACCTCTCTGGGCTGCCGCGCGAGCTCGGCGAGGGTTGGCCAGCGCACGAGGACGAGGAGGAGGAGGAGGAGGGCATCCTGCAGTGGATTGCACAGATGGAGCTGGTGCGTCCTCCATGGACGAGGATCCCCTACTACAACAACCTCGGCTTCGCACTTCTAGGTCACGCGTGGGAAAAGGCGACCTCGCCACGACAGTCCTGGGACGAGTTCATCCGAACTGCGATATTGGGTCCCCTGGATATGGACGACACAGGATCAGATTTCGTCAACCTGAAGAAGCCCTTCGCTCCAGGCTACTACGGAACACGTCCTCCTAACACCTCGGTCGGATGGATCGGCCCAACGGCCGACATGTAAGTCCGCCAATCGCTCACCCACCTGCAATACCAGGCTAATCTCTGATGAAATGATCACCATTCTGATATAGTTATCAATGATATTGCAGGTACTCCACCGCCCTGGACCTCACCAAGTTTGTAAAGTTTCTGCTCCACCCCGACGAGGAGGTGCTCTCCGAGGCGGCAATCCGCGAGTGGATCAAACCGACCACGGTCTTCCCGGCTGCGACTAGCTCCGAGCCCCCAAGCCTCCTGTGGGGCGGCTTCGCGCTGCCGTGGGAGCTCATCCAGCTCACCACGACCGACAACCAGTCCACCACCGTCATCTCCAAGGCCGGCATATTGGGCACGTACCGCTCCATCATCGCGTTCCACCCTGATTCCCAGCTCGGCGTGGTGGTGCTCGTAAGCGTCTTGAACGACACGCAAGCGACCGCGCTAGATTTCAACAACCTCAACTACCCTGCCAGAATCACGTCAGAGATCCTGCCGGGCCTCATCCCCGAAGTCGAATCCATCCACTCGAAACTCATCTCGGCCCTGTACTCTGGCGTCTACACATGCAAACGAAGCCCGAAGCCCACTGTGAGCCCCAATTATGCCAACATCACGTACCAGGTGCTGGAGGGCAGCATCAACGTGACGGTCGGGAAAGCGCTGAATGCGAAGTGGAACATCACCGCTCTGCAGTCCAACGTGGAGGCGCATCTGGTGAATTCCGCATCGCTGGTGGTGAAATCCGCACCCGAGCATGAGTTCTGGGCGTATTCCGAGTCGTGCAGCGTGATCTCGACAGTGCTGGGCTTCGATGTGGAGATCGCCAAGCCCAACTTCCCCGGGTCCGTGTTCGGGTCCGAGCTCAGGTTCGACCCCGGACAGAAGCTCGTTCGCTGGCCCGCCATCGGCGCCGAATGCTACATTAAGACTTGAGGAACAGCTTTCAAGGAAGAGATCACAATTAAAAAATACATAATTGTGCTCCTTAAAGATACATAATTGTGCTCCTTGTAAAAAATTAAAATACTTAGCAAAGGTAAACATTTATAGCATTTGTAAATCAATTAGTGCGACTTACACTAAATGCAATATTCAGTGTACTTCCTCCTTTTAAGAATATAGTGTTTGTTTATTCTCTATACTAAGTCAATGGCCACAACACGCAGGTTAGCATCATAAACTTACTCTCCCCTTTCGAGGGTAAACACTTTTTTATGCTAAGTACTTCCTTATACTAAGTGCTTAAGAGACAACCGTCTCCCCCCCCCCTCAAAGGGCTTTATGAATACCCAAACAAGGAGGTTTTAAGACTGAGTCCCCACCATAGTTGGGTGGACTATGGTGGTAGGTCCAAACACTCATCATGGTAGTGAAAATTAACCTTTGAAGGCGTGAGAGCCATTGTATTTGGGTTGCAACATGATGTTTTCTGTGTATTTGACATACAAGGTGTAAGAACTATATTCACCAAAATAATATCTCATTTCTTTCTTCTTATATTTCTTTCCTTTTCTAATGTGATCCATAACTTCAGATCATTCATAATCCTAAATTGTTTCTAGAATTTTCATAATATTCTTTCCTTCAAGCTTCATAACATGAAAGCTTTGTCTTCAAACCATAAACTTCAAAGTTCAATCTAGGAAGATTAGGTCGATAATTATCGTGTTCATCAAACGTCTCACGACAACTTTTTCTAGTATCCTTAAAACAAAAAAAGTTAAATAAAACAAAAGTTATGATATTAGTTTCACATCCTTATTTGTAAAATAAATGTTCAAATGAACTTGAATCCTTTTTTATGTAAATAATATGTAGCCTATATTTGCATTTTCAAGTGGTTGGAATGTTAGTAGCTAATGAACCTAGGAGAAAGTCTTTTTTCTCATGTAGAAATAAATTAATTCACATCAATACAATTATGTTGGTACTATCTCTAAGTTTGATATAATAAACATTTAATTTTACTTTTACAATAGTAAAATAAAATACATGTAGACATAGACACATGATATTAAAAGTAATAAATGTTTAGTTTCATTAGCATTGTAAAGAGACCAAAAATCCTTTTATTTAGAAGATGACTTCTATGCCTAATAGAAAAGTTGAAAAAAGAGAAGGAAGTTCTTCTAGAAATAAGTACGTTTCATCATCTCAAACATCACTTATATTAAGCCTTCCACACATGGGGTGTAAAGCAAGTGAAATGGTAATTGGAGTTTCAAAGGTAGAATTGTAGAAGGAAGGACAAGTAGGAGACAAACGTAAAAGAGTTCATGAAACTAACACTTCAGTATGTGACTTTGTGTATTTTTTGGAAGTTTCTTAAGACTTTTTGAAATGTTTATGTATTTTCGGATGTGTTCCTCTTAAATAAACCTTGTAAATACTTAATCTCATGAAAAGAATTAAATGAGCCTTATTGTATGGACTTTTCTAGAAACCATAAATATTAGTTGATGTTCTATTTAGATCGTAATTCCTAATTTGTTAAACTACTCATTAAAGGTTTTTTGAACCCTTTCTGTTCTGACAATTCATAGAGTTTGTAGCCCAGATGGATTCAAAAACTTTGTTAGCCCTAGCTACAAACTCTATGAATTGTTAACCCTATTTTGTTAGCCCTAGCTTTTTTTGGATTTTTGGAAAAATCTTTTGGCTATTTTCACATTGTCAATTGTGCTTTCTCTCTTTGACTACTTTGTGATTTTTTTTCTCTACTAATGTCATGAACTTAATATGTCCTTTGCATGTACACTATAGAACCTTTTGAGAATACAAAATCATATCAATAAATTGATTGATATAATGTTTGAACTATACTATTAATTTGCACCTCTAAAGATTTGCACAAAAGTATGCATGGTACTAAAAACCACCAATATAACAAGTATAGGCATAGTATGCATTTGTTACATTGTAAACTATATAACAAATATATTCATACCTACTCATGTGAAACAATTTTCATGCATACTTTGTAAAATATTTACATTGTATAATAAACTATAATTGCCTTGAAACAATCAAGGCACTTTGTTCTAAATAGGGTAATGGGTATACCTCCAATAGTTACAATTCCATATCATTGATTACCAATTGAAACCTAGGTCCAAAACACAATGGCCCGAGAACAAACGAGAAAATGAAGGAGAAAAACAAGAAACAATAAAATGTGAACCTCCCTCTAATTATTTTCATCGAGCACTATAATCAAGAAAATGTGACTTGCTGGAGAAATGAAGTTATAAGAACAATTCAATTATGCCCTAGATTTGTGGCCAACTAAAGAATTAGCCTCATATAACATTCATTAGCTGAATAAACCTTCTCCTTATTGATAGATGTAAATCTAGGACATAATTAAAATGTGGATTTGTAGCAATTTTTTGTTTGAGTTCTTTCTAGTGGAGCTATAAAACATTATTGATGCATTTACTTGGTAAAGTACCAAACACAAATGGTCCTTAAGAGATTATAGGTTCTAAATATGTAAGTGGTCATATAATTTCAATGATAAAAAGTGATGAAAATACAATGGAGTGGGCCCTTTACCACTATGCCTTGAGTAGCATGAACGTCCAT
The DNA here is from genome assembly GCA_963971425.1 of Bryoerythrophyllum caledonicum. NCBI lineage: Eukaryota > Viridiplantae > Streptophyta > Bryopsida > Pottiales > Pottiaceae > Bryoerythrophyllum > Bryoerythrophyllum caledonicum. The sequence continues at coordinate 3,908,741 of OZ020518.1, read as the reverse complement.
CACAATCCCTAAAAGTAACTCATAGATACTATTCTCCACTAGAATATATTAGCATGCACAATTCCTCTTCATGTTTGGGTCCAAATTTGCGTTCAAATTTTGAGTTAAACACCCAGTCATTTCTGGCAAGCCTATCACTCATGTTTTCGAAGGGACCGTCTTTCTTTCTTGCTGACAAAACCGTCTGTTACTCTACTCTTTGTGTGTGGATCTGGGAAGGCGAGGGTTCCTGTTGCACAACAAGCGGTTGAACATGATCCTACTGCGGAGGAATTGTTAACCCCTAAGAGCCCAAGGCATTTTTCCTCATGAAACACTCCAAAACTGCCACAATCGATAAGTGGCAATAAAATCTAATTTTAAACTCTAATTTTGGACATTCATCCGTAAGATCTTAAAATAGACATTCACATAAACTTCTAGAAAAAAAATGGTTGGAATCCACCGCACAGATATGAAGATCATAAGGTTTGAAGTGCAATGAAAAGTTTTTTTCCCCCCTTGCCCGGCTAGGTCAGCCCACTTTGACTTAGCATATCTTTTAACTTTTACACTAAAGTCTGATAAAAGTTTTATACCACTATGACCCAAATGTTGTTAGCTATTTGCGTGTAAAATTTGAGATCAATTTGAGGGATATTAGATGTAGAAATATATACTTTAGTGTAAGGGGGTTCAAAATGATGACAAAATACTACATAACTGATATGTAATTTTTTGCTTCATTCATCCTCATGCATTTGAGAATCCCAACGGTGAAAACTTTCAATTTATGTCTTCACTAATTTTAGAAAAAAATGGAGTAAAAATAGTAAAACCTCTAATTTTCATGAATTTATTGATTATATGAAGCATTATATGGGAGGGCAGTGCTTGAAATTGGGGACCCTTCACAATATGAAGGGCCACGTCATTCACCCACTCCTTTTGAAGTCACAGTCTTCGTGGAATAGACTTGGAATATGGAAGTGTCTTCAAAATATACAGTAAACAAATATTATAAATTCATTTTCATATTAATTATAATATTATACAAATTATTAAAATATTATATTAATTATTAAAGTATTATTAGTTATATTAATTATATTAATATTATATTAATTATATTAGTATTATATTAATTATATCAATATTATATTAATTATATTAATATTATTTTAATATAATTAATATTATATTAATTATATTAATTATTAAAAGTTTAATTTTTTAATTTTTAAAATTGTTTTTTATTTTCTATATAGAACTAATGCTCTTAGACTTTGAGCCTCGAAGTCTAGTCTTCATGTTCTCTACCTTCCCACCCATGATTTTCGCTGCCACTCTTCTTCACCCTCTCTAACCGGATTTTCTGCCTGTTCTATGTGTTTGTACTCTATTGGTTTACTTGGCTGCCCCTGCTGCCCAGAGACCCCATTTAAACTTTGAAGGCTTATAACTTTTTAACCGTAAGTCCGAATACATTTTTGTAAACTTCTCTACAAAGATCTCATCAAGGACTATCTAATGTAAAAAAATTCGAAGAATTGAAGACTTTTTCCAATCATAGGTACCTGCCCAAAATCCAAAACGTCCCCCGTGGGTTGAATGGGCTCTTAGGGGTTAAAAACATGCATGATGTTGCATGTTTGACGAGGCAGGGTGGATAATTGGGGACAGTGTTTTCAGTCTAGGCGTGTTGAATCGATGTGTACAGTGGTGATATTGGTACGTTTTGTTGGAGATTGATGGTGTGAGGGAAGTTGTGTGGTAGACTTTTGGAATGAGTTGAGGTGATAGCCAATAGAATTACAATTCCAACCCAAGTGATTTCATTTTTTTTTTTTGATGAAAACTGAATTAGTTATGAATTTTCAAAATGTGCAGCCATGTTTAGTGGGTGGCCAGCAGTAGGTACCCCCCGTACCCAACGACCAAAAGTAAGGGTCTTGACTAACAGCAAACCTCCATTTGGAGCTGAGTTCGTGGTAATGGGATGGAAGAGGGTTGGATATACCCCAATTTTATAGGCGTTGGCTATGGCTTTTTGTTGGTTATGGGGGGGTTACCTTTGTAGCAACTCTCACTGGTGGAGATGAAGTTGGGCTTGTATCTGAGGTCCATGCAGACGATTTAACCCCTAAAGGACCACGACCACTTTCGCTCTAAAACTAGTCCAAAACTGCCACTGCCAAAAAGAGACATGAAAATCACATTTTAAAGTGAATTTCGGATTTTCAACCATAAGATCTTAAAATATAATTCTATATAAACATGCCGTAAAATTTTGGTTGCAATCCACCGCACGGATTGATAGATTATAGTGTTTAGAGTCAAAACAATGGTTCATTTTCTTCCCTGCGTTGAGTAGATCAGCAGACTTTGACTTCACTTTGTATCAAATTTTTGCATTGTACAAGGTCTAAATCTTTTACCATTGTCTTAAGCATGATGTTATTTCTCAACACACCAAATTTTAGAGGTGAAAAAGGGGTGTAGCATATTCAAAACAAGTGTGCAAGGAGTGGAGGTTCAAAAATTGCCATTTCACGTTTTATTTTTTTGTGAACTACATATGTATTCAAATGATAATCCAAATGGTCAATAAAAAGGTTTTCATCACATATTGTTGTTGAAAAAATTAAAAAGTGAAAAATATGAAGATCTCTAGGTTTTATGTAGAAAAGATGAAGTTTTTTTCTTCGTTGCCCCGACAATGTGTGAAAATGTTTGACTTGGAATAAAATGCCTTTTTACACTAAAGACAAGATTTTTTTCGAAAATTTCCAAAAAAGGAAATATTTTTTATATGTGTGAAAAATCTCAATGTCAATAGAAACTTTTGTCAAATTTTTTGGAGGTGCCTGGTGTCCCCATTTTTGGCTTTAAGTGGTACTAACTTTCAAACCACAAATCCAAAAAATAAAATAAAAATATGTCCACGAAGCTCTTATCAGAGGCAATCTAGAATAAAAATTTCACAGAAATTTATTTTTTTTTCAAATTTTAGGAACCTGCCAAAAAATCAGAAATCCCCCTACAGGAGACTCTGGTCTTTTAGGGGTTAAGGGGGAAGAGTTTTCATCCTATGGCACTGATGGCGCTAGGCGATTTCTTTCGCCGATATTTTAGTATTGATGACATGTTGCAGTGGACAAGTTACTTGGAAGAGAACAAGGACGTGCTTTGGGATTTATGGAACTTGCCAGATGGTATCGGAGGGATTTTGGGTTGCAGTTTCATTATTACCATCAAGAGAGCAACGTCTATTTTTAGTTATTTCCTTCTTTGGAGATGGTTGGGATGGTCCAGACGTCAAGAGGTGTACCTCATTGTACAAGTATTGTGTGAAGGATTGCCCGAGTATGATGAATATGGATGGAATGGAGTGCCCCCATTTAAAAGAGTTGAAGCTGGAAGGGTTAGTTGGGCACCAATTGGCAAGGCTACCAGACATGAAAGCCCTACATTCCGTAGCATATTATTGTATTAAAGATTCCAAATGCGATGTTTTTTTGGGCGATGTGGAGGCGTCAAGAGGAGTCCGGTTAAGGGATCTTGGGGAGCCATATTTGAGGGTGGGCGAGGAGGTCATCATGTATCTCCGTACGGAGTGGATGGTCTCCACTAGGGTTGAGAATGATTCTTCTTCAAATCAGTTTTACCTTCAATGGGTTAACCCCTAAAGGACCAGAGTCTCCTTCGGGGGGATTTCACAGTTTGGGCAGGTTCCTAAAATTCGAAAAAAAATCCTTTTTTTTTTAAACTTTTATTATAGATCGGCCCTGATAAGAGCTTCGTGGAGGTATTTTTAAATTTTTTTTTGGATTTACGGTTTGAAAGTTAGTACCACCTATTGTCAAAAATGGGGAGGATGGGCAGCGTGGGCACCCCTGGGAACCAATGAAATGCAAGTGTGAAAGAGGGGCAGTAATTAGGGGCACAAAGGGTGGAGAAAGGGTGGGGCAACCCAAATCAAGGGGAGGAATAGTGGAAGGGAAGACCCCACAAATTCCAAGAAAAGGAATAAATAGAATTTTTTTAAAAATAGCAAAAAGTGGTGCATGGTAGGGGCTGTGGGTACTGAAAGAGATGGCACGTGTGGGAAAAAAAAAAAAAAAAAAACGCCGCCTTGCAGTGGCGGGCCACCCCCGAGGAGCTGCGCGGGTCCCGCACAGGGGAGTGGGTGAATGACGTGGCCCTTCATTTCTTGAAGGGTCCCCATTTTGAAGCCCTGCCCTCACTTATAATATTTGAATAATTCAATAAATTCATTAAAATTAGAGATTTCACCCGTTTCAGAAGAAAAAAAATTCTAAAATAAGTAAAAAAAAAAATCCACATTTCAACCGTACGGATTTCTAAATTTGTAAATTCATATTTAGCAAATAATCTCTCACTTCATTTGTAGTCATTTGCATTGTTTTATACCCCCTTTCACTAAAGTATTTATTTGAGCATGATGCACCACTCGAAATGACCTCAAATTTTGCACACACTTAGCTAACATCATATTCTTTGTATTGGTTATGATTTCCAACACAATGTACTCTAAAAACTAGGAGATATGCTTAGTCAAAGTGAGCTGACTTTGTCGGGCAAGAGGGAAAAAAAACTACTTTGTGCACTTCAAACACTATAATCTTCACATCCGTGCGGTGGATTGCAACTAAAATTTTACAGGATTATTATACATGAGTCTAGTTTTAGATCTTACGGTTAAAAGTTGAAAATTCTTCTAAAAATTGTGATTATTGCGGCCATGTTTGACTATGGCAGTTTTGGACTAGTTTTGGACAGAAAATGTCAAGGAACTTTAGGGGTTAACCAGTGTAGGTGGAATCATTATAAGATTGAGAACGTCATTTGGCAAGGCCTCACGGACTATGGCAGGATAGCTTGGGGCAGAATTCTGATTGCCAACACGGAGGCTAGCAAAAACAAGGCCGCGAACCTTTTCGACTCCACTTGGGGTTGTCATGAGTTGATGTGTAGCGTTCAAGGCGACCACATTGTCTGTGTCAGAGAGTTTCATGTCTAGTTCAAAGTCTTGAGTCCCTGGCATTGCCGGAACTGGCGCGCTTGTCTGTACCGGTGACTTTTTGCAATCAAACCTGGTTTGTTTTGCATGGGCCCAAGAACATTGATTGCAAAGCATTTCATTGGTGGAGAAAAAGACGCTATGAAATTTCCTCATGCTCTCTTTCTTTTTGTTTGTACGTCTAATACTGTCTGGCACCATATTCCTCCTGACTTGCCCCTTTAGGAAGCACTTTTAGGAAAACTCTAATATCACTCGGAAAGAGAAGACTGCGTGTGCCTCGTGCAAAAGGTTGGACATATCTCATCTGCTCGCGGTAATTGGCCCGGCTCAAGTCACCACGAGGGCGTTCCCCATCCGACTTGATGTTGTTAATACATAATCCTTGCGTTATCTTACATTCATCTAGTCAGGTTCAATTCGATATCTTACATTGTGTTGCAGCGCCTCCACTGCCCTACCGCTTTTAGCTTCACCCTTGTTGTACTTAACCCTTAAACGTTGGGGCGACCAAAATCTAAGTTAATGGAAGAATGTAAAATGCTCCGACATGATGAAAAAACATTACTTTCATCCAAGTTTTTGTGAAGGTGTTGTCAATGAGTGCATGTACCACATGCACTGTAGATACCATTCATAGAGTGTGTAACTTTTTCTCTAAACCGTGAAAATGTTTGTGACATGGAACTCAACGTAGTGTATTTTAGAAACTTCTAGCTGTAGCTCTAAATCTGAATTTGAGTCATTAAAATTATATTTTTTGAAATTGAGTCCAACGAATAAAATCAAGTTTATCAAATCTAGTTTCCAATCCAGTTTGAAAATTTGAAAAATACATAAAATTGAGTAATTTATTGCGGTTTGAACTTAGGGCCTATTACCATGGATGACCAATTTTTTAATTTTAGTTGAACACGGAAGTTTCATCTACACCACAAGTTTCAACACAAAAATGTACACCTTCAGTGAAATTATCATATTTTTTACACAAAATCAGTATATGATAAGAATATTCTTCAATTTTTCTTCAGAGAATCACAATAATTTGAATTTTCAAAAAAAAAAACTTGTGTTTCTTGTGACATGAACAAAACATATGGTGTCGTCTCTGAAAAATGAAATCAAAATATTTCCGCTTCTATTTGATGAAGAATTAGAGCTCATATTAGAACGAAAATCGGGATCGATGCCACGGTCATAGCTCTGTCCTTTAAGGGTTAAGGGCTTCGCCTCTCTGCAATTACCATCCTTTCTATTACACATATCTATCACTTGACCCAAAACCTTCTTCCCTAAACGCAAACGCAAACTGAAAGAATCTTATGAAAGCCTCTGCTCCATCAACCTAAAGCACTTGCCCACACAGACACGATTCACAAGCATCACCACACCTGCTTCAGCCAGAGCCATTTAAAAGCACCCCAGATTGCAACACGGAAAATCACAAATAGAAGAGCGCATACCAGCCACGAAGATACCATCAACCTGGGAAGAAGTTGTTTGCAATTGTATAAACCTCGACCTACAAGTTAAGGAATGTGCATATATGGAGAGAGGAGATAGCCAATAGAATTACAATTCCAACCCAAGCGACTTCATATTTTTTCAATGGAAACTGAATTAGTTATGAATTTTCAAACTGTGTAGCCATGATTAGTGGGTGGCCAACAGTAGGTACCCCCCATAACCAACGACCAAAAGTAAGGGTCTTGACTAATAGAAAACTTCCATTTGAAGCTGAGTTGGTGGTTAGGGGATGGAAGAGGGTTGGATATACCCCAATTTTATAGGTGTTGTCTATGGGTGTTGGTTGGTTATTGGAGGGGCTTACCTTATGTGAAGAACAATAAATCATTTTTTTGTTGAATTTCATGCACATTGTCCACAATCAAACAACTCATTGAATTCAAAAAAAGTTTCATAATCAAAAAGCTATTGACGTTTTAAGTTCATTACTATGCCTCATTTTTTATTACTACATTTGCATTAGACTTTACTACTATATCTAAGTTGTCTCTTTGAAATTCCACATTTAGGTCCCTCCCTAGATACTTTAAGAAAATCCTACTTTCAGTATTCTTTGAAACCTTTTAATTCCTAAAGGCCCAAGGTATTTTTCCCGAAGGAAACACTCCAAAATTTGCCACTATCAGAAAGTGGCAATAATCTAGTTTTGAAGTAAACTTTTGGACTTTTAATAGTAAGATCTTAAAGTAGACTTCTATATGAACTTACCAAATTGATTTGGCTACGATCTACCGCAAAGACATGAAGTCAAGAAAATGGTTCATTTTCTTTCTTGCATTGAGTGAATCAACTGACTTTGACTTCACTTTGTATCAAATTTTTGCACTATACAAGGTCTAAATCCCTTACCATTCTGTTAAGCATGTAGTTAGTTCCTTATACACCAATTTTTGGAGGTAGAGAAGGTGTGCAGCATATTTAAAACAAGTGTGCAAAGAGTGGAAGTTCAAAAATTGCCAATTCCAGTTTTAATTTATTGTGAATTATAATATGTTTAAAAATTGATAATCCAAATGGTCAATAAGAAGGACTTCACCACATATTTTTGTCAAAAACTGAAAAAATGAAAAATATGAAGACCTCTAGGTTTTATGTAGAAAAGAAAAAGTTTTTTTGGTACCTTGTCAAACAATGTCTGAAAATGTTTGACTTGGGTTAAAAAAATTCTTACACTAAAGACAAGAATTTTTTTGACATCTTCAAAGAAGGTAATATTTTTGATATGTTTGAAAAATCTCAATTTCAATAGAAGCTTCTAGCAAAAAATTTGGAGCTGCCCACACTCCCCAATTTGACTTTGAAAGCTAATAACTTTCATATCATAAATTCAAAAAACATAAAAACAAAAATTTCCACAAAGCTCTTATCAAGGACAATCTAGTACAAAAAAATAAAATTAGGATTTAGGAAACTGCTAAATACGAAAAATGTTCCCCCATGATTAAATGGGCCTTTACAAGTTAAATTAGTTTTTATAGTATCATTTTAATTTTGATGAATTTACCTTAAGAAAATATTTTCTATTTGGGTCTTCAAATACTCGTCTTATTCATGTACAAAAAATCACACACCATAAATTTAGTATACTTAATATATTGAAGGATGACGAATTCCTTTTTTTCCCTTAAAAGGTACTTCCATATCTACTTGAAATAGAAAATGTATAAAACCTAAGCATCGTCTACATTTAACAATGGAGATTGTAGATTAGTGGTACATAGGATTCCATGAGCCATGCCTCAAAATTGCAAATCCCAAGCTTTCTTTGCGTAATGGCAAAAAATCCTAAGAAACATAGGGTTGATGGATTCTTAACTCCTGAATTACCAAGCCATTTTGAAACTAAAAACACTTCAAACATGCTCATTTCAGTGCAATGAGTAAGGATTTCTAGTTTAGACCGTAGGATCTCAATATCAACATACTCACAAAATTTCATAAACTTTGACCGCACGGATTGAAAGATTATAGTGTTTGAAGTAGAGTAAACCATTCATTTTCTTCCCTACGTTTAGTGGATCAACAAACTTTGTCTTCACCTGGTGTCCAACTTTTGCACTACACAAGGTCTAAATTCATTACCGCCATGTTAAACATGATAATAATTACTTGTACACTAGTTTTTAGAAGTAAATAAGGGTGTAGCATATTCAAAAAAATTGTGCAAGGATTGGAGGTTCAAAAATTGTCAATCCACATTTAATTTTTAATTTTTAACTTAATATGTTTTAGAAAGAGAATCCGAATGGTCCATGAAAAGATTTACACCACATAATGCCATGGGAAAAATTAAAAGTCAAAACATGAAGATCTCTAAGTTTTATGTGGAAGAAAAGAAGATTTTTTGATACCTTGCTCGACAATGTGTGAAAATGTTTGACTTGGATCAATATGCTATTTTTTGCTAGAGACAAGAGAGAATATTTTGACAATATGAAAGGAAATAATATTATTTGGTGTTATTGAAAATCTCACATTCAAGAGTTTGGCTTCTGAGAGGAGAATGAGCAGTTAGGCGCTCCGTAAAACCTGGTGAGAGGAGAACAATGACTTAGTCGCAGAGAACTGTGTTGCAGTCGGAGAGAGGTAGCTGGACTCGCCGAAGAAGCCCCTGTACACACAAATCTGCGACAGAAGCGAGGGATGCATGGAAGGGAGAGTGTTGGCGAGGGCTCCGCTTGGTCAGTGGAATGGTGTAGTTCGGCAGAGTTTCAGTACCAGATCTGCTCGTGGTAGCTCTGAAGCGTGGGACACAGGTGTTGGGGGTCAGATCTGCGATCGCATGGAACTACTGCGTTAGACTACCGCCCAGATCCAAGCGGTACGGAACGGATCCATCCCCTCGCTAGCAGTCACTGTTTCTCCTCGAGCCAGGTCGACGCTACCAACAATTACAAGAGTTCAGGCACAAGCTTTGCTGCTCTGCAGCACCTGCACATCGATCCAGGCTATCTCTAACCCTCCATCAGTTTTTGCATGCACGTCTCTCACAGGGTCCACACCCACAATAGTATACACACACACATGGCCATCGATCCAGCACAACACACACTTTAGTTACCAGCTAAGTAGGAATAGATTCAAAGTTTTTGGTAGAGCACTTTGCACGCGGAAGCGCTGGCGAATTTTCAGCAGGGCTAACACATATAGATACAAGGCTCAAAAGTTGTGCACGCTGTTTCAGGCAAGAAATATCGACACCAGCACCATTCCAAAGAAACAACAAGCACCCCTGTCTGGCAGCAACCCAATTGAGTTCCAGCATCGAAGGCAACCTAGAAATAAACGAAAGAAAAAGTGCCGAAACAAGTACAGAGAAGCGCAGCCCCTCCTTGGGACCGAAGGAGAACAACACCGACACTGTTGTCGAGATCACCCCGCCTACAGGTACCGACGACCACCCACACTCGAGCAGAAAGCCAACAACCGCCGAAACTGCAACCCGGTGCCGCTCCATCACCAAAAGCGAATTGCTCCCCGTCGCCAATTCTCAGCTATTCCGAAACCATACCCTTGGAGCTCCAATCATCAACACCGAAGAATCATCAGTAGAGAACGACTCACAGCTGCCGCACCGCTTACTCCACGAACACAGAGCCGGCCAACTCCAAGCATAGAAGCTCACCACAGCTTCGAAAACAAAAGCTGCCATCACAGTGGAGCAAACGGAGCAAGCACAGTCGAAGAGAGGCAGAAGGGCCCAAGACGAGGGAGCGGAAGCAGAAAGTGTGGAGGAAATCCAAGTCATCACTCGAAGTTAAATTGGAGCAGCTACAGTTCTCTCAACCTCCGCCCTTGCCAAAAAAGTGACGTGAAGGCAAAAACCCAGCGGTCCCGAAAAAGAAGAGTCGAGCTGCGAACAACAGGTGATCCCTCACAAGGTCATCTCCAAACTGCAGGTGACTCCTCACAAGGTCTATCCCAACCTCGACAGCTATCACTACTGACATTCAAGGTAAGTTTTCTACCTCTTGAAAATGGTATGGATTGGGTGAAGTTGGGGAAGAACAAAGTGTGGGGTGATACAGAAAAAATCAGCTCAAAACGCAACAAAAAACAACAGCCAACAACCTCAACAAGAAGAAGTCAACAGAAGAGAGGAGTAGTAAGAAAGAGCGTCAGAATCGCTAGACTCGCCACAACAACCAGGAGAGAAGATCTACGCAACTCTCCTTCATCACCAAACCACAACCTCGACTCACCAGCCCCATCAAATACTCAGGTAAGTTTCTCTAACCAGCCATATTGCTGCAGCTCCATCATCATGACAGGGAACGCTAGACGAAACCTGGAACTTGGAGATAATATGGACATAGAAACCCCAACGGAGAAGGAGGTGGCACACAAGGAGAGCATGGCCATAACATCGGGGGAAGACATCAACAGTAACAAGAAGATGAGGTGCTCTCCAAATGGTGAAGGTATGCCTTCTATCTCAACTCCAGTTCTCTCTAACTTCAAATTCTGGTTAGGGTTCCAAGCCATGGACACCCTCGCTATGGAGGAGGGCAGTAAGGAGCGCTATAGTGGGGAATCGGTGGAAGGATTGATTACAAGAGGCTTCAAGGCGGATGAAGCAGAAGAGGCTAGCAAGGCAAAAATGTCATTTCCTTATATACCACAGGAGCTTTATCCGATGTCAAGGAGAGGAACGGTGGGTCAACACTATAATATCACTCAACTCCCATTTGACGTCAACATCAACAAAGATACAGGTATGTCACATGACTTCCACATTGCTATTTATTTTGAACTTCCCTCCTCCCCCCTCATGCATGATGACGTGAAGGATTTGGTATCAAGAAGGTTAGAAATAATGAACATACCACTTGGAACGGACTTGATAGACCCTATAGCAATACACTGCCTTAGTCTCAAACAAGGGGGCAAGAAAGGTGTATGGGCTGGCATTATTAAACTTCATTTACTCAAACCCGAAATGGACGGAATCATGCTACTTAAGGGCTTGAGATACTTTATTCTCAATATTGATGGGAAAGACACTATTGGCAAAGTATGCAAGACGTACCACAACATCTCACGCAACACCAATCTATCGGTGAAAATCAAGAGTGATACATTGATAGGGACATCGGCGCACGCCCTTTTCAAAGACATAGTATTGAACAGCTTCAAGCGAGGACAAGAATTTGAGGTCACTGCGGTGCACAAGTACAAAGAGGATTCTCATGCATTTATTATGGCTACCACACCACAACAGGCGGCTAAAATTCAACTACACCAGGTCACTACGCAACAGGAAATCATACAAGCAAAACACACCAAACCGAATGGGGGCAACACACTGGAGTCTAAGGCCAAAAAAGATGCATTGACACTCACTCTCTCCCCACTTCCCCTCCGAATGAGTACCTTGGAAGTTAGCGGTGGGATTCACAAGACTATGGGTGCTACTAATGTGAACTCCATTTGGTTTCACAAGGAAGTTAACAATCGCCACAATGGGAGTGTAAATGTACACTGCACAAACCCAATTGTTTATAAACAATTTGTGGGAAAGACTATTATGATGGGAGAAAACTATGTGGAATATGCCCCTCATCGCAGAAGCTTGAATGGAGTTGAACCCCCATCTGAGGAATTGATAAAGTCTTTTGGCTTTGGAGATATCAATACCGCAATTGTCAATACGGTGGAAACTTTCAAAATGCAAGAGGGACCATCGAACAACATTTCCAAGGAGGATATCGTAGACATAGTGGAGAAAGCAGTGGAAGAAAGCAACAAGAAGCTACATCAAGAAACTAGGGACTATGTTGACCAGAGACATGAAGAATTGGCAGAGAAATTGTTAAACCTTGAAGAGAATTTGTCCCTTGTCCTCACATCGTTGAAGGACGTCAATAGTCGCATGAAGAAGCCTAGACTAGAAAACCCACAGCCAAACCCGTAGAGTTCAAAGACCTCAAGATACTAATAGATAGACCTCATTCGTATGAGAGCCTTTGTGGGCAAAGTCTAGTAACCAAGACTCGAGCCAACAATGTGACCTTCAAAGACCACATAGTAATACATACATACCCCATAGTATATTATACTATTCAATACAGTCTAGAATCTTCATACAATACTAGTATAGACTACATAGCTGAATTTCCCTACACATACTGTATTTCCTTCACGACTAAATACCAAAAAAAATACGTATATACACATTGGAACATATGTACGTATACGAACAGGTATACAGATACAGTGACATGTACACATACGAATACAGAAAAATATGCGGATACGGAGACATATACAAATACAGATAAGAATACAGAGTCGAATACATCTACAAGTACAGATACGAATACAAGCATAAACACATGTACGGGAAAAAATGATAATACAAATACAAGTAAGGATATGGACACGAATACAGATATAAGTATAAACAATCAAACAACAACTTATCAACCACCGCAAAAATCAGTACACAAAATAGAAAAAATGATAATAATAATATACTACTTCTCACACAAACTAAGTAAAAATTCCAAAAAGAAAAGTATCAAAAACAAAATAAAAAATAAAAGGAATGAGAGAAAAGATGGAATTAAAATAAATAATAGAAGGAAGAAGAAAATAAGTATCATAACTACATATAACAAAATAGGAAACAATATAAATGAAAACAATCATAAAGTTTTTATAATAAAGATACGTAAGGGAAGAAGGGATTCTAAACCCAAAAACCATCAAAAGACAAGGAATATTTAAATGGCTAAAAATAGGAAAATCAAGGAGAGTAAAAAGAGATATAATAAATTAAATAAGAAGAAGATAGATATTTATAAAATTTCAAAGGTTTTAATTAGAGCAAGTAATATTAAAAATAAAATAACAAAAATGGAGAGGATATATAAGAAGAAAATAAAGGGTAAAGTAGAAAACCATTATCATAAGAAAAGAAATAATAAGAACTTAATAATAAACAGTAGTACTAAAAAGAGAATATGCTCCCTAAGAAATTCAAAATTAAGGGATGGAAAATTAACCAAAATAGGAACGAGAAATATTTATCATAAAAATTCAAATAATAAGAACATAGCTACAAAGAACCGAACTAAAAATAGAATAGGCTTCCTAAGGAAATCAAAAATCAGGGATGGAAAATTAACAAAATTAGTAATGAGAATTAATTTTCATAAGAATACAAATATTAAGAACATAGATAAAAACAGCAGTTCTAAAAATAGTATGTACTTTTTAAAGAATTCAAAAAGAAGGGATGGTAGATTAACCAAATTAGTAATGGAAATCAAATATAAGAAGAATACAAATATGAAGACTATAGCTATAAACAGCAGTACTAAAAATAGAATATGCTTCTTAAGAAATTCAAAAATAAGGGATGAAAAATGCACCAAATTAGTAATGGGAATTAAGTATAATACAAAGATGAAGAACATAGCTATACACAGCAGTTCTAAAAATAGAATATGCTTTCTTAGAAATTTAAAAATAAGGGATGAAAAATGCACTAAATTAGTAATGGGAATTAAGTATAATACAAAGATGAAGAACATAGCTAAACACAGCAGTACTAAAAATAGAATATGCTTTCTTAGAAATTTAAAAATAAGGGATGAAAAATGCACCAAATTAGTTATGGGAATTAATTATAATAAGAATACAAAGATGAAGAACATAGCTATAAACAGCCGTACTAAAAACGAAATATGCTTCCTAAGAAATTCAAAAATAAGGGATGAAAAATACACCAAAATAGTAATGGGAATTAATAATAATAAGAATACAAAGATGAAGAACATAGCTATAAACAGCCGTACTAAAAATGGAATATGCTTCTTAAGAAATTCAAAAATAAGGGATGAAAAATGCATTAAAACAATAATGAGAATCAAATATAAAAAAAAATACAAATAGGAAGACTATAGCTATAAACAGCAGTACTAAAAATAGAATAGGCTCCCTGGAAAATTCAAAATTATTGGATGGAATATTAACCAAACTTGTAATGAGAAACAAAAATTTTAGAGTGAAAATAATTAAAGAAGATAGTAATAGTAAAAAAGTTCAGACTAAAAATAGAAATTGGAATATAAAATACAGGGATAAATGGAAAGTCAATAGTAATATTAAAATTGTTATATCTAAAGATGAGGAGAGTTTGTGATTAAATACTAGAAATTTGTTGAGAGTATGCAAAATTTTGAAAATTAGAGGTGTGATTCATGTTACGCCGGCCGGCGTGGCGCCGTAGGCGCCAAAAATAGACTTACTAAAAATAGAAATTCTAATAAAAGTAAGAATATATACGAATCTGATTGAAATAAATAACAATCTGTTTTTAGAAATCATAATTTTAGACAAAATATGTTTAGAAAGAAATCTTTTTGAAAACTCATTAGTTCAATATACGGGTACATATATTGATACGTATACTGATACTTGTACTGATACATACACCGATGAGTATACTTATAAATATACTGATACAAATACTGGTACGTATACTGATACAAATACTGGTACGTATACTGATACATATACTGGTATGTATATGAATACAAACACTTATACTTATACAAATGCAAATACCAATACAAATATTGGTACGTGTACTCATACAAATACTAACACAAATACTAACAAAGATATTGATACAAATACCAAGACAAAAACCGTGACATACACTAATACAAACATACAAAAGAATACTAATATAATACCACATAAAACTACATACACACACACAAAGACAACCACACACCATCAACGAAACACATACATATACATACACACATCCAAAGACAAACACATACAATCAAAAAAACACAAATACCAAAGCCACACTCAAAAACAAAAAATGGAGACTAACCCAAGACCGATGTCGAACATATTAAAAAGACACCCCGCTTCACACAAAAAAAATGCCAAAACATATTTCATACCAAATACTAATACAAACACCATAACAAACAATTGTACAAACCACAAAGTATATAATAACACCGCATATGAAAAAAAAGACTTAAAAGCCACTTTAAAAACCAACATAAACCCACATATAAATAGTCTTAAACATAATAGTTACATATGCACACGGACAAAAACAACCAAGATAAAATACAAGCAATCATACATACATCCATACACTATTAAAACAAAAACAACCACAAAAAACACATGGACAAAAAATAAACTAAAGACGAAAACAACTACACCTACTATAAAAATAAATAAACCCACAACTCACACACAAAATACAAACATCCACCTACCCCCAAACCAACAAGTCAATAATAACACAACAAAGCCTTTAAAATACACCACTAAACATATATACCACAATCTTCTACTACTTCTAGGAGGAGACATTGAAACCAACCCGGGACCCATGCCCAATATACTAAAAAGACATCCTACATCACATAAGAAAAATGCCAAAATCTACCTTATACCTAATACCATAAAACTCCAACCAGAATATGAACACATTGCAAAACCCTTCGCACCATTTCTAAAAAACACACACACATTACACCACATACACAACACTTCCCACCCAAACATTGCCCAATTCATACAACAAAAAAATACGCATCCACCACCCCACATCTTATATGCACTAATAATCACTACTCATCCAAGCATAGATGAATGTAACCAACTTCTAAATCCACAAAATTGGAACACAATTACATGGACTAATACACTCCTACAAACCTTACTAACCTTACAAAACCCACCTGAACGACACATTTACACTCCACACCCCTATACTGAATTCCTAGTAGACAACCAAAATATTATAAACCATGAGAACTCAATACATAAAAGACTATACGACTTCTTACATAGTCAAGACATACCACCCTCAAATGATATAATAAAACTAAAATTCCCTTACCTCCCTAACAACCTCATAAGTGAATCACTAAAATGTCTAGACCCTATACCAGAATACACCCACCCACCCCCACCTCTTCCCTACATCCCTCCTCAAAACCAAAATCAAAACATTAGACCAAACCAAGAAAATACATACATAATCACATGGAATGCCTCCTCACTAAACACTGCCCTTCCTAGCTTACAAACTCTAGTCGCAAACACAGACACACCACCGGCTCTTATAGTTATACAAGAAACAAAACTAACCGCCACAAAATCTACAAAATATATACAAAATATATTTCAAGACTATAAACTCATCTTTAACAATACACATGCACTTACAAGATGCATGCAACAAAGGAGACCATACACACCGGGCCGCGGTGGCCTCCTTACATTAATACACAAAAAATATACATTCCCCGGCAACATCAACAAAATCCCTACCCCAATGCACATATCACCATACATTCAAACAATTAAAATCACTAACCACCCACTACAACCGTGGTTAATCTTTCACATGTATATGCCATCCCATCCCGAAGATACTAGATTTCTCTTAGATATACAAAACACTATTACAAACCATATTAATAATCATCCCAATCATACATACCTATTATGTGGAGACTTCAATAGAGACATAGCGCTAATTGGCCGCCAAAATGGAAACCACCACAACCCCCCTCAAAACATTGATTACCAATGGCGCCGCTTCACAGAAAACTTAAACTTCACTTACATCAATACCGATACACAATTCTCTAGACAAGGTGGCTACAATTATAGTGATTGGAGTCTAATAGATGGTTTCTATATAAATACAAACAACAACACACAATACACCGCCACAACAAACAAAGATACTATTCTCAATTCGGACCACTCACCCGTACAACTGCACATCCCAAATAACACACTTATTAGTAGAACTCCTACAATCCCAAACAAAGACATTATACGCATACTCAACCCCATCTCAAAAACCAACATAGAAAAATTCAACACAAAATTCTTCGAAGAAAACACCGTACAAATAGACTCCCTCATAAACACTCTTGAAATCAATAGTCAATTAACACAAGCACAATGGCAAGAAGCATGCCACTCTCTAGACAAACTCATCAATAAAATCTCTGATACACTAGAACAAACTTGTAGAGCACACCCAATACCCCAAATGACAAACAGAACCTCTCAACAAGGCGGGTATCTACCCCGCAAACTTTCTAAAACTTGGAAACAATACTTAACCACATACCATACCATACGTAAAACCATTAGAATTGTAAAAAACAACCCTCAATGGCGTAACCACCCCATACACAACGAACTACTAACTATACAACACATCCAAATCCCTACCCCGCCGCCTCCGGACCTTCCCCACGATACATGGATAAAAGATATCGCGATAATTGCAAAAAATGCCAACATACAAGCCCGGAAAATAATCACAAAATACACAAAAGAAAACATTAAAAAAGCCATCTCAAAATACAGACACCTATACGAAATCAGCCCCAAAAAAATTAACAAAAAAGTCTTTAAAAACCTTGAATCCCCACCAATGGATTGTATCAAAGATCAATATAATAATATTCTAACTAGCCCCAAAGACATTGCGAATGAAATATTCAACCAACAAACAAAAACCAATAGACCAACAGTACCAACATGTAATTACCAGCCACAACATACAATAGAATGCACATGTGCAATACGCCAATACCCTTGGCACGACCTGGACGGATATACCCTTGACAAACGGGGCGAACCAAAAATTCCACTTCATAAATACCTCAACAGAGCCACATACGACACATGCCTCCAAAATCTTGGAAATAATAAAGCCCCAGGCCCAGACCGCATACCAAACTCAATACTAAAAAACATGCCTCCAAGATTTCATAAGCTATTATTTCTGTTCTTCTCCCACTGCTATAAACAAAAACAGATACCAAACTCATGGAAATTAAGTACAACAATTCTACTATACAAAAAAGGCGACCCGTCCATACTACCCAACCATAGACCAATTGCACTAGCTAACACAATATATAAACTCTTTACTAGTACACTCACCTCTATACTATCCTCATACGGCGAAAAATTCAAAATCCTACATGATAGTCAAGAAGGATTTAGAGCAGAGAGAAGTACCGCACGACAAATACAAACTATAATTGCCGCACTAGAAGACGCAAAGTTTACTAACCAAGATATATACATACTATACGTGGACTTCAAAAATGCCTTTGGCTCAATTGACCATGCCCGACTTCTAGCAATAATGATGGACCTTGGTTACCCAAAAGATGCAACTACACTTGTTGGAAACATCTACTCTAAATCATCTACATATTATACCGGTGAACACTTTGGGAAAACAAAACCTATACCCATTCAAAGAGGAACTATACAAGGGGATACCCTCAGCCCATACCTATTCATTATATTTCTAGAACCACTACTCAGATGGCTAGAAAGAGGAAATTACGGATACACTTTTGGCACATCACAGGTCATAATAAACTCTGCCGCATACGCGGATGACCTAGCCACCATAACTAACAAAATCAAATCAATCCAAATACAACTAAACAAAATTGATAGATATTGTAAATGGGCCGGCATGGACGTAGGTGTTCCAAAATGTGCCGCTACCGGTTGCCCAAACAAATCCAAATTGAATCCTACCACTTTCAAAGCCCTAATGCAAGCCTCGAACATCAATTACCGCAATCAACCGATCCCCATACTACACCAAAATGAACCATACATATACTTAGGCACAAACCTTGTTCCCTCACTAAAATGGAAAATCCAAATCCACACCACAACGACAAAACTCATCAAACAATGCAAAGAACTAACAACATGCCCAGCCACCATGAAACAAAAGATAAAAATGGTTGATACCGTACTACGCCCAGGTGTGGCATACAGTTTCTACGGTGTACCATACTCTATGCCAGCTATCAAAAAACTTGATAAAAAAATAATAGCCATACAAAAAACCATATGTGGATTACCAAAATGTATGTCAAACGCAATAACCCAACTACCACATAACCTATTTGGACTTGAAGCTTTCTCCCTCAAAAACGCATACCTCCGATGTATAGGCGAACAACTGCAAAATGCTCTAAACGATAAAGGAAGACTTGGAAAAATTTATAATGGATTAACTCATTACATCCTCGCCCAATACGGAGGCGCCGAAAACATACCCAGAATTAAAAAAAGCGACTGTATAAGATCACCAATAACACGGACATTCTTCTTATTAAAGCATATAGCCAAAGTCCACCTTAAAAGCACACTCCCAAACTTCCTCACTAATCCTACAACACTTGAAACACTATGGCAACAAGAAACACTAAACCACAACACACTCAATGCCCAACTCTCCCAAAAGCTTCTACAAAAACTCCTCTCAAAAAATATTTTTGAACTAAACCAAATTACCTTACCTAACGGTACACACATCATGAACAATGAGGACTTCAAAACCTACCACTTCACCCCATCTAAACTAATAAAGAGTGCCCTAAGTGTTGCTAAACAACTATTTTGCCACATAACATGCCCCACTATATGTCAAACTCCTTGCAACATACACCCATACTCTCATACACTTAAAGATCCATTCATCACCCTCAACAATAACATCATCCCAAGAAATATTCCCACACCAACCAATCCCCCTAACCCTCCACATACATACCACCCCCGCCCCCCAACATACATCCCCAAAAACCCTACCACATACCCCATTAATAATATCATAAACCATAAACATATCCAACACACAGACACAAATAACATACAAAATAACTACACAAAATATCTATGCCAATGGCAACACAATGATAATACATACAATAAATGGCTCCCCCAAAGAGACCTTTTTCCACGGCATGACACCAATACCTCCACACATAACACTGAAAAATTAAAACAATACTACCAAAAGATCCAAAACAAAATATACTCAGATATCATCCTTGCCCACCATCCACAAGAACAATCCTCAGATTCAAGGTCCGTAACGCCACCCATAATTATCCCACTCTTAATCATCTACACAACAGAATGCAACCCCGAAAATGATATCCTTACATCCTCAAACACAATTCAAATAGATAACAATCAAGCACATCTATACGAAGAAAACGGCCGACATTTACACACCATACCCATTACCCGGCTCCAATGGTTATGGAACCAATATCATACAAAATTACAAACCCCTACAAACATTGAACCAACAACCCAACCCTTTGAAACCGAACTAATATGGCTTTACCAAAGATATAAATATCGAATACCAAAAACTGACCCCCTCAAAAATGCGCAATACACAATACCCACCCCCATTTTAGACTCACTAATATCATCCTTTAACATCGAACACTCATACTTTTCCTCCCCGATCACATGTCCTACCAAACTAAATAAATTCTACTCACCGTACGAAAGAGACAAAATATTTGGATCCCTAGGCAAGGCCTTTGAACACAAATGGATCGGAAATGGAATAGCTCACCCCCACAACGAGAAAGACATAGAACAAGCCATACATTGGGCTAGACTTGCCGCCAAACACGATCCAAATAACACAAAAACAATCATCGTCACACCGAACAACAATTGGTACCAAAACAACAACCAACATTCAAACCCATTCCCAGATTCCCACATCATTGCATTATTCGAAGCAGACACAATACCATACGAAGAACCTAATATCCCACCCGAGCTAAAAAAACCCCGAATAGAGCCATCTACATTACAAATACTATGCGTCCATCATCAAAATCAAAACCTGGGCTCCCTAGAACAACTTGTGGAACTTACCTCCATAACAGACAATCTAGCCATACAACGACCATACACAAAACCGGCCCCACCAACACCCATACAAACCCCCGTAAACAAAAGTAAAAAATGGTCAAAATTAAACTATGACAACAACACATTAAACTACTCCGTCATACCTCCCCCTCTCCCAGACTACCCAACTCATACCACACCAAAATTTAACCCCGCATACAGTTATTACACCGACGGCTCCTTTAAACCACCGGAACAAATTAGCCCGGGCTCTTGGCGAAGAGAAAGAGCTGGCTATGGCATATATAATTCTACCAAAGAAATTAAACTAGCCAAAAGACTCCATGGACTACAAAATATCCTCAGAGCAGAACTCATGGCCATTCACAAAACACTACAAATCATCACAACAAAATACAAAAATGAACCTGCACATATATTCACCGATTGTATAAATGCGCTCTACCTACTAAACACTCAAATAACACACCCAACCCTTCACAACAATCACCCCGACCAAACCATACTAACATCAATGGTACAAATGTTACAAGAACGTACACAGATCACAACCCTTCACAAAGTCAGAGCCCATGCCAACATTAATGGCAACGAACAAGCAG
Organism: Bryoerythrophyllum caledonicum; assembly: GCA_963971425.1. NCBI lineage: Eukaryota > Viridiplantae > Streptophyta > Bryopsida > Pottiales > Pottiaceae > Bryoerythrophyllum > Bryoerythrophyllum caledonicum. The sequence goes on along the minus strand of OZ020518.1, from coordinate 3,886,853 downwards.
ACAAACTTGCAAAAGAAGGCCGAGAAAAAACACACAAAAACGCCAAAGACCCTCACGAACATGCTCATGCCACCCCATACTACTTTCAAAAAGAAGATTGGCCTTCCAAAGAAGATACCCCCGACAAAGGCCCAATTAGATTTCTGGGCAAATATCTCAAAAAACAAGACCTCTACAACAACCTGGATGCAATCTCAGAAAATATTCCTAACATAGAAAAATGGACTAACAATAACGACATAGACAATGAACTCTCTACAAACTTTTGGAAAAACCCCATCATCTCAGACTCACAAATAACGTGCCTCATCAAATTCCGTACGGGTCAGTACATGGGAAACGCTCGCAAACAACTCTTCTTTGGAATAGAAAGATTCCCATCCGTAACATGCCCCATATGCCCCTCAACGGACCCCGACACATGGCTTCATGTGCTACTCAAATGCCAAAACCACCACATACACTCCCTAATTGTTAAAAGACATAACAAAGCGGTATGGGAAGTCCGAAAACTAATCACCTCCTATAATAAATCGAGATGTTTCATACTTATGAACGCCGGCACTTTTAATAGCAATCCACAAGAAAACACGGTCCCCCCATGGCTACTTCCATGCTCATGTATGACCCAAAGATGTCATTGCAATGCTAGGCTCAAACCGGACATCCTTTGTGTCAAAGGTTTACCATACAACGACCCACCACCCGAGAACATCAACCAAGACTACACCATTCAATTCATCGAATTTACATATTGCAACGATAGATTCTCCCCGGAAACAATACAAAACAAAATAGATAAATACCAACCCCTGATAAACGACATCATTGCCCTCGGCTGGAATGTGGACCCCCTTATTGTTATCACATCCGGCGCTCGTGCCACCACCTTTATCCCATCTATGAAAACTCTCGAAGATACCTTCAAGATACCCATTGATACAATTAAAACCACCTTTAAAAATATCAACACCATCGCTATTCAACATGCCATGTCTATCTTACTGCATAAACGCAAAATCGAAAACAACCAAGTCCTCCCTGATAGGCAAGACCCCCCGTAGGAACTTCGCCACTCTGTCTCTTTATGATTGGCTGCCTATTTGTTTTTTTTTTTTTTTTTTTTTTTTTTTTTTTTTTTTTTTTTTTTTTTTTTTTTTGGGTTGTTTAGTTAGTTTGGTCGTGGTTGGTCGGTTTCTGGCTACTCGTTACATAGTGTCTACCCTCGAAAGGGGGAAGTAGTTCCAGTTCGTTGATTCCTTGTCCGGTGGGCATGGTCTTAGCAATGGAACGAACAGACACTTTATTCTCGCCGGTTCCCTTCGGGAACCGGCGTTCTTCTTCTTCTTCTTCTCACATTCAATAGAGTGTCCTAGCAAAAGCTTTTGGAGTTAGTTGCTCAACCTGCCTCTCCCAATTTAAACTTCAAAACCCTATAACTTTTTCATGAAATGTTGGATTTAGGAAAAAATTGGACTGACACAAAGCATTTAGTAATGTCCATCTACTGTAAAATTTTCCAAAAATGATGTTATAAATTGACATAGGAGGAAACTACCTAAACCTTCAAGAGTCCCCCGAGGGGACTCTTGGTAATTTAGGGGTTAATATCCAATCAACAAACAAATAGAAATGTGGTAGCAAAATACACAAATCTATAACCATGACAAACTACCATGAAAGAAAAATGTCTAAAACAAAGTTCAAACTGAATACATGGGTTTTGATGTAGGGCAAACCTCCAAGATGTACTATGGATGCTCTCACAAAGATCTTTGATGAGAAGTTGAGGATAAGAACCTATATAGAGCAACACCATGGACCATAAACAAGTCGCTTTGAACTTAGTAATGCTTTTGAAAAAAGAGTAGAAGATATCAACAAACAAACAAAGCAACATCTTTCCATACCTATCCATTCAAGACCTTTCAAAAGGTGCTATCCATTCAAGTGTCTCTTTCAAAAGGCTATCCATTCTGTATCTATTCAACATCTTTCTACCTACATTGTCTCTAGACTAGAACTTCACTTGTTCATGGATAGGCCCAAAAATATGAAATGGGACATAGAATTGACAGCTTTCATGGTTCTACAAGTGTCGTTGATGCAAGGAAGGTTGAGGCCCGGACCAAGTTCCTGACGCACCACCACTGCTGTGTTGATTGTCCTTGGGTTGGTGGGCCTGGTGTTGGCGTGCAAAGAACTCCTGAACCTCTTGCGGAGTCATGGCTGCACCACCTGAGCTTTGCGCCTCCTGCATCTTTGCTTGCAACTGCACAAAATGTAAGAAATGAGACACACCAAGGTAGAAGTACAGTCGCTTGTTTAATAGGAGACACCCTTTTTTTTTCTCTCATTCAAACCATCTCTAAGTAATTCTCGAATCAGCTCAAGGGCGCTTATATTCTTGGCAGAAACTTTTCTACCTTGACTTCAGTCTAGAGACTAACAAGGAGGATTACACTTGAAAGACCACCCAGTTCTTCTACTGGTTTAATGACTATTTCGAGTGAGGAAAGAGTAGTCAAAATCAGGGGTATCTTATTGAAACTTTGAGTCATGACTTTTACTAGTATGTGAGAGGCACTGTGTGTGTGTGTGTGATACTTACACTCTGGAAAGCAGCTTGTTGCTGATCCACAGGAATGCTCCGCATCTGCTGCAGCATGCCCATTTGCTGCACAAAACACAAAGTTTCATGTGATCAACACCTATCACATTGATATTTCACGCTGGAAGATTGTTGAAACCAGTTTTGGAACTAACCTGTTGCTGAACTTTCTTGACGTCCTCCATTTTCCGAGCAAACGCTTCCGGCCCTAATTCCGCCTCTTCACAAGCCATCTCCTCTCTAACCAGAAATCAGAGGCGTTCAGATGATGGTCCTAAATATACAGTCCAAACCCTATCTTGAATGTTGTTTCCAAAGAGAAATCATTTCTTGATGATGGACGTACCTTGACACAAATTGATAGAACTGGACCATCAACTCACGGTCGTTCGCATAGACACTGTTCACCTTTCCCAAGCAGTCGATTCCAAACTTCGGTTCTGCGAAGGACAGATCATTAGCCAACTAGATTGTAGAGTTACTTGTAGAGTCACCCAATGTTTGAATGAAATACCCCTTTTTATCATTTTGTAAATTATAAATCACCTCTTACTTGTAGTTCTCAATTTATTAACTGACAGAGCAAATATTCATTGCTGATCTCTTCTTTAAGTAAAACTGCTTTGACTTGAGTTTAAAGACCATCAAGCTCTTCCATCGAAGGATTATAATCAAACAGCATCTAGAAACTATTTTGAATGCGCAAAAAAGCAAAAGAGGATGGTATCTTACTAAAACTTTGAGTAACTTCACAAAAAACTTTTAATTCCAACAAACATGCGAGTCAGCATTAGTACCTCTAAACATTAGTAAAAAGAGGTGACTAATACCATACTTTCTTGGATGAATCGAACATGTACAGAAACAATGCACTTAGCCCTACGCATGGGTGATAAATAGAAGAGAAGATGAAAAGGAAGGTCACCTACACCCATCTTGAGAAACAGCTCCTCCTGAATCTCAGTGGTCACATTCACTGCTTCCTGCAACAAATCATGGATCCTTTTTTAACCACATACATTCAAAGATTACGACATATCAAATACTTGCAGCCATCACATCTTCAAGGCTACATATCCAAAGAGTTGCAGACGAAAATCACCTGTTTCGCCCGGACAGCCTCTGAAATGCGACGTTTTGCCTCTGTTTACAGAGAAGCACAATAATATCAGTCCACATACATAGATATCTGAAAATGTAAGCACGGTTGTATGTATAAGTGTACGTGTGGAAGGATGTGTAACCCTACCAAAAAAAACATGCTTACCAGGTTGATCAAGAGCGTTGGAGAAGTCTCGGAACAGTTGCCGAAGCTGGTCTTTGGTGAGCATGCCTGAAGATTGCAGGTCGGGGTTGGGCTGTCCCCCAAAGAGTCCACCGGCCCAGTTGAAGTAGGACGCCATAGCTCCAAACTCTTGTGTCTGGGGGAACAGAAAACCATGTCAGCAAGAAACTCATCTCGGATCAAAAACCCTAAACCCTAAATCCACACCAAGACACAAAATACACCGTCCCTCGAAATGACCACCGAAGTCATCACAGCCATATCCAACCTCTCAAACAAATTAGAACACGCATCCAACACATGACATAAACCCACATCAAAATTACATCACAATCTTTGCCACCATCCCTCCAATTCAGCCAACACCCACTCTACCTCTTTCACTCGTCAACAAGTTTCTTCAGAAGCTTTACTGGTTTACAAAGACTGCTTCAACCTACTACAATTCTGCACCGTATTGTTGCGTTTCAAGCGCAACCGAGATCGTTCAGGTTCAGGGAAAGTATATAGATGTTGCAGGAGTCGATGGGCGGATCTCGCAGGTTGCTGAGGTTTTCGGCGGTGAACGTGCACAGTCGTCTGTTCCTTGAGGTAGAGTCGGGCGACCAAACCCCATCAGCGCGTCTAGAGCCGCCTGTATGTAGCACAAAAATGGATTGTCGTCCCGGAAATATACAGAAAGGGTAGATGTTGGATTTGGGACAGAACGGGTGTTCAGGCCGGCTACTCCGACTAATCTTTCCCGGAGAATAAGCTGGATGAAACGACTGTCGCGGACCGATGAGAACTGATCTTATGTGCAATGTATAAATATTTTTGGTATCCCTCCTGAATCCTGATACTCGTTTGTACCATTTCCTTATCTTCAAGGCCCTCCATGTCATTTGATAACAAGTTATACATTGTAAACAAAAGCGCAATTTGAAGTACAACTCATGCCAGAAAAAAAATCTCATCCCTTAAAGTCCATATGAGAATGGAAACCTTCACTCCACATGTGACTTACAATATGATGAATAATCCTCAAACAATCGATGGATGAAATAAATGTTCACGTTTACTAGTCAAAACATTTCAGAAGCATGCATGAAAGTTGGATTTGTGCTGAAACATCAGAGAGGTGACTTGAATTATCACCGATTAGCCGCTTTACATAACTCACAACAAATTGTGGTTGCTCAGAACACAAGCTCGTGGGGCTTCACACCAGACTTCAAACTAAACCTGGCGCTCAAGTACGTCTTCAGCTCCGGAACTGCCTCAATGAGAGGGATCAGCTTGGCATCGATTGCCTTCTGCTCCTCCTTCTTCTCCTCTGGAATGGACGCCTCCTCCTTCTGCAATACCAGGACATAACATGATTTAAAGTGTTGTTTGTAAAGACACCTCAAGTGTGAGGAAGATACTGCCTCTTCTTTCATTTTAATAGTTATCAATTGATCTAAACTATGGTACTGAGATTCATGAGAGTTGATCTCATGTGAACTGCTTTCTTCACTCTCAAAGATGGGTAGAGCTACGTTGATTTGAGTCTAGCAACCATCGAACTCTTCCACTGACTGAATTGAAGGATAAGAACACCAAGCTCTTCTATTTTATCTAATATCTATTAACGTGTGAAAAAAGTGGTCTACAGAGCGGACTCTTTTGAGAAGACTACAACTACTTTGACTTCAGCTCAGAGACCATCAAACTCTTCCATTGCCTTCACTGCAGGATATATTTACCAAGCTCTTCTCTTGATCTAAAAACTATTTGGAGTGAGGACGGAGTAGTCTAAAGAGGCAGTGTCTTATTCAAACTTTGGGTGACTTCACAAGTGACTAAGATGTTACCTCTTTCTCAGCTTCGAAAAACTCAGACTCTCCCTTCTTCTTCTTCGTCACCTCCCTCTTGAAGTAGGCGTCGGAGAACTTCGCCACATCGACGGACGAGATGTCAACCTTGGTCGAGGTCGCAATCACGTAGGCCTGGTTCACTCTCCTCAAAGGCACACCATTCACCTTGAATGGCCCTGTCATAGTATTTCATTCAGAAAATAGAGATTCAGACCACAAAGACACCTAGAGATGCACTCTAGAAATCATGGAACTCTATCCAAACCAACTATCCCATCCACCAAAGATACCGATCTGCCTAAGTATGCTGGAAATGTAACAAGCTTCAGTGATCATGAGCAATAACGTTCTACCCGAAATCCACCTGCTAATTACAAAATGAAACCATTAGACGACATTGTGCGTGGAGGTATTACGCACCAGTGACCAGAAGAAGCCCAGACTCCAACTGCTTCAGGAACACCACACGCTTGCCCTTGAAGTGCCCAGCCAACAAAATCAAAACGGTGCCCGCACTGATGCTAGACCTGCACCACAGCAAAGGATCGTTCAACACAAAAAAAGGAAAAAAAAACTCCACAACACTGCAGGACTCCCCAAAACCCTAAACCACCTTCCAAAACATACGCGTCGCAGAAACGTCACAACACACGTCCAAATCTCAATCGCATCACCATCTTCCAAAACATGGAGCAAACCCAAACCCTAATCCATCCCCCAAACGAATGCACGTCGCAGAAACTCCAAAACGAAGCTCAGAATCCACACCCTAAGCCCTCATCAAGCCACCAAGAAAGGTACGAGAAAACAACGGCCTCCATTCCTTGCAAACCGAAGAGATTTCCGGACAAGGAGACGCAGAAACCTGAACCCTAACGCACCTGAGGCGGGGCGCATTGATGACCTTGTTCTTGTGCAGCGGCTTCTTCACGTCGTCCGCGGGGTAGAACTTGGGGGCGCGCACGGCGGGCGCCGCAGCAGCCGCGGCCTTCTGGTGCGTGGGGAAGGTGCCGCCATTCTTGGCCTTGATAGCCCACAGCCCCCGCTTGTGGTACGTCTTGGACCTGCCGTTGCGGCCGATGCCCCGCACAAGCTCCTTGCTCTTCACTACCTTCGGAGCCATCGCTGCTGAGAGAGGAGAGGAGGAAATCACCGCTCCGGCGTTGGGGAGAGGACAAAGAGAGCGAGAGTAGCGGAGTTGCCAGTTTTGAGCTCCAAACCCTAACGAACGCTTCAACGGACCTCATCCGTTATTACTGTTCATTCATCTTCCGAGGATTGGGTTTCCGCATCTGCATCATCTTCAGGAGCCTTGAAAATTCGCCTCCGAGATTGTTTTGATGGAATTTCAGGTGGTTTTTGGGGGTTTTGTGTAGGGTGATATATTTTTTCAATCCGTGCGGTCAAAGTGTATGAAATTTTGTGAGTATGTCACTTAATAAGTTTTAATTGAGATCCTATCATTAGAGGTAGAAATAAAAGTTTTTTTATTTCTTCCTTTATCCTTGCACTGGAACGAGCAGTTTTGAAGGGATTTTGCTATGAAAATGACTTGGGCCTTTAGGGGTTAACGGATTTTGAAGGAACTTTATAGTGTGATGGATTGAGTATCATAATGGATTGATTGTTGCATGCAATGACATTTCTCTCACATGTTTACTATAAGGATCCGATGTCGTTTGTTATAATTGCTTATGTACATGTATTTAGTTGTTACCTTCATCCAAGTAGTATGCGATCAGCTAGATGTAATGTATTATAATCTATATTTTACCTAAAGGTGTGTCCTTTGATATTAGACGAGGAATTTGAGTCTTTAGTGGAAAATAGCATGTTAACCTACGTCAAACATGTTCAAACATTGTGTCACAAGGCACTAAAGAACTTGGTGGCATTGTCATATTTAAACATTGTCACACAAGGTACTTAAAAACTTGTTCTTTCCCATATAGAATATATTTTGTGAGTATGTTATTCAATAAGCTAAAATTAAGTTCCCTCAAGTTTAAAGTAGAAGTATAATTTTTTGTTTCCTTCATTGCAATAGAATCAACACATTTGAAGTTTTTTGGATGTGAAAGGATCAAAGATATTTGAGTATTTCAAGTGAGGAAAGAGTAGTACTCATGAAAAACGAGGGGTGTTTTTTCAAACCGTGGGTGACTTTACAAAGAATTTTTTTACCCTAATCCTAAACTCTTTATATTTTTACCTTGTTGCAAAATTGGTTTGGCAAATGGCATTACTAGATGTGAAAGTTCTTTCGGTGGCAAACATTTTGTCGCTATAAAACATTTTAAATCCTAATCCTTTCCAAATCCTCGAGAGATATGAGTTTAACGCTCCTCGCCTCTCTTGTTGAGAGATTGGTACCGCCCATGCTATCAAGTAGTCTATTGGAGCGGATTTGTATGCCGATGTTTAAGTCTGTATAAACATCTGCACGTGGCCCTAGTCGTTGCTCCCCTAGTATGCTGTAAAGACATTTGCAGCACCGTGCGCCGCATCGATTTTTTCCCATACAATTTCTTTCCAAGTAGTATTCCACACTCACCACTCTTGTTGCATCATTTCCACCCTAGTCCAACATCTTTTTTGATTGTTGTGTTTTGATCTTCGTTGTGTTTTGGAGACGTGCTCCCTCCACAAAAGGCAAATTGTTTTCATTACTTGATCTTCCATTTGTGGCATGCAAAGAATGCATTGATATAAGCTTGTGAGCCAATGCCTTTTTTAATAGCAGCTCATTTAATTCATGGAGCTACATGTTATCACAAGCATTTGCTTTGATGAAGTACAATGACTATGACTTTGATGATGTCTCTTGTTGTCGGCAGTAATAATGTTGGAGTTGGAGTGATGAAAAAGTTTTTGGTGAATCCTTTTGCAACCACTCAATCTTTTGATTTGGTTACAAATTTCATCATCAATAAATAGCCTAACGCCAGGACGGCTACCTTTGAACTTAAATAATCAATCTGCCTTTGAAATGGATGAAGCTCTTATAGACTAGGTTAGGGTGGAGAATATAAATCCTTCCGAGATTGGTGGAAAAGACATCCAGGAAGGTCAGGAGGTCGTTGAAGAAGAGCAAGGTATCCACATTAAGGAGGACAATTTGTTGGACTATGTAGAGGTGTTTCTTAATTGTGGAGACCACTTCTCATCAATTGCAACATTCCTTGGACTATTAAAGGATGTTTTTTCATGCCGCTAGTGTGATTTAGGATGGAGGGGTATTTATCACACATTCACACCAAAGGATTGTAGAGATGCCATACTTGAAGTGGTTCTAGTTGATCGTGCGGTTCATAACTGGAAAATTTGGCATATCCAATCATTGCTGAAAAGAGAGTTGAAGCTTTAAGTACCTCAACAACTTGTAAGAGATATGCTACATGCATGCAATCAGTCGTGTAAAAGAAAGATTGATAACCACAACAGATCGAGAGTCCTAACCAACATTAAATAATCAAAAAACATACACTAAAACAAGTATATGTAGTACATCCTTAAGTGACCCTCTAGCGGATAAAAAGACCCTCTATCCAGCAAGGACCCAACAACATTAACAAGACTAAACGCTCAATGATGTTGCAACAGCTGTACGCATCTAGTCAAAGATGTTGTCCGTCGCCGAATCAATAAACATATGAAGAAGTAACAAAGAGAGGGTAGGCTGGGTACAATGTGAGCCCCATCTTTAATCGCCTCAGGAAACTTTGTTGCCAATTCCTTGGTCAATCATCACGTTGCCTATCCCTGAATCAAAACCAGGAACTCCAACTAGATGACAACGCACCACACACTGACAAGTCCACGAGGAATTCAAGTTGTTTAATCGGGTGAAACGTGGCTCGAAGACCTGCGACAACGAGGGCAAGTCCAATCCCCGGACAATAGAGTAGAAAGAAGCGGCGTCAAGCAAGCCATATGCTAACCACGTTGGCAATGGTCACAAAGCGACATGGTAGCGGCGCCTTTCTTCACACTAAACGAAAGATGGAAGATCATATGGGACAATAACCAAATCCGGATGAACGGAGCCATCAATGAATAAATGGCATGGAGCACAATTCTTAGAGTGCTTCCAATACTCCCGGCCATCCTTGCCTTCCAGCAACAAGATGCCATTGGGTAACACATCCTTCATGCAAAGAATAGTGCGCTGTGCCTTGACGTCCAAACTTGTGGGCGCCTCATGCTGCGAATAAATGTAATCTTCTGTAGAAAAACGTCGCAGCTGAGGTTGGTAGGCACCGCTACAAATACGAGCGTACCGTAAGGTGTCACGGCGTTGAGCGATGGAAAAGTTCTCCATGGCCATAGGCATAGCCCGTTTAAAGAACTCCGCTCAATCCCATAGACACTCGGCCTACACCTGGGGATTGTCCAAATCTAGAACTAGAGCCACCTTTTCTTTAAAGGAACTCAGTAAAATTGGTTGTCGCGCGAACAATAACTCATACAGACAAAAAATAGCTAACGAAGTCTGCCGGCTAAACTGGTACACCATGGCAATCCATAGGATTATCAAATTTTTAATAACAGTGGCCATCCTGAAGTATTCCATACTACCAAAGACCATGCTTTGCGATCTGAACTACAAGCTCGGCCAAACCATCCGTTTCTAGGTGATTCCGAGAAGTAGTACTGTGGAAGTCTAAAACTCCCACTTGGTCGCCCCTACCAAAAAATTATGTAAAGTAGGGTTTTTAGTATTAGTTAATTAGAAAAGTAGTTAGTATTGTGTGAAATTAGATTAGATAGCCAATAGAGAAAATAGAGAAATACTTAAGTAGTTAATTAGGTTTATAGTGGTGATAATACCGGGTCTTAAAATCACTAATTTAAGTCCCGGGAAACAATTTCAAAAGAGTCCCGGGAGATATCCCGGGACGTAAGTCTAAAATCACCACTTAAATCTAAATTAACTAGTTAAGTTTAGAAGATAGTTAGAAGTAGTTGAGTTCTAGATACTAATTCTTGTTTGAATTAGTAGTAGTGGTAGAGAAAAGAAAAGACAAAAAAGAAAAAGAAAAAGAAAAAGAAAAGAAAAAGATTTTAAAAAATAAAAATAAAAAATAAAAATACATAGCCGGGTATCAACCCGGGTATGAACTAGCCCGGGTACCAACCCGGGTATGGGCTGATACTCGGGTGCCCGGGTATCGCCCGGGCAGCAGTCCGGGTAGCTCTTGTAGTCATGGTCGACTCTCTCTCTCCCCGAAATTTGCCTCTCCTCTCCAGAAACTCTTCCCCCTCTCCAGAACTCTTCTCTCTCTCTCCCTCCTTCTCTAAAATCTTTCCCCCCCCTCAAATTTTCTCTTCTATCTCCCTATCTAGTTCTCTCTCACTCATAGGTTCTCTCTCTCTCTCTATTTAGTCTTTGTTTGGAGTTGGGTTTGAAGATGTAGTTGAAGAAGTGCAAAGAAAGAGATGCAACTAGGGTCTCAAGAAGAGGAAGTTTCAAGAGGAGGTAGCGCAAGAGATTTGGTGGAAGAGGTGCGCAGCTAGGGTTTGGTGGAAGAGGTGCGCGTTTCTAGGGTTTGTGAAAGTGGAGGAGATTTGTGGCCGAAGCGAGAAGATGAAAGAGTCAAAGGAAGGAGGTTGCGGGTGCAACAACAAAGGTGACTCTTGCCCATGTTGGGTTTCTTTTGTTTGTGCAAAATTCTTGTTTATGAGTCTTTTCCTCTCTTGACTACCGGGGTGACTCCCCCGGTAACATCCTCCCTGGTCTAGAGAAAAAGCCCCCCGGGGAACTTTATCTAGACTTATTGTTTACATGTGTAAGTTATTGTCGATTGTCCTCGCCTTGTGGCAAATTATTATTGTCTCCCTCCTCCTATCATTTTAGGTCTTGCCCCCAATTCCTATCTTTCTCCTGGTCTTCCCAGTCAACCGGAAAAAACCTCTTTATAAGTCCTTGTCTCCAAAGTCTTCTCCTCGTTACGATTACATATGACCTTGTGTTGTTAGTATGTTGCTAGATGTGTGAGACACCCATATCCACATATTATAGCAAAGTGTTCCGAAGTTGTTTACCGGCTGACCGGTAGACTTGTGTTTCCGGGCCGGACCGGAGTTTGTGACAAGTTAATAGGGAGATTGGTGGAAGTACAAGCATTTTGAGAATTTTGTCCACCCAGGACAACATGGCTCTCCGGTGAGTCGGGTGGATTCTCCATCCTCCAAGGAGTGGGGCTTGAAGGTCTATGAGAGAAAAAGAAGCCTCCTGGTAACTTCTACCGGGAAGGAACCAATAGACCTCCCTTCCTCATCCCCGGAGTCCTTGGTGGAGTCCTCTGCGGTTATACTAATCGAGTTTAAAGAGACTCCGCATGTATCTATAGATACACCCAACCTTCCGGTGGATACCGCCACTCCACCGATAGACCGCCCGGTGAATATTCTCAATCCACTAGTAGACCTCCGGATTGAGGCATCCGACCTCCCGGGGGATTCTCTTGACCATGTTGGTACTTCCAGACGTGGTGACAATCTCTATACGTCTCAACCGGAAGAGTCTTCCGGTTGAGTCTGTGTTATATGTTATGTGTTGATTTACCTCACCGGTTGGTGAGATGTCGTTTTAAGTTGCTAGAATTACACATTAGGGTGAGAGTAGTGATGTCGATGGGGCCCCATTGCGCACCCGGTCACTACCACTAGAGTGGTTTCTCCGGCTATTTATTTTTGTTAGGAAAAGGTTCACCGGTCCCGGGACCGCCGGACCGGGTGTCTTCCAGTTTACCGGTCTACCGGTAATCCACCGGTGACTAGGCTACCCTTGATTTTTGGATCTAGATGCCGTTTTGTCCTGTGGTGGAGCTACTTTTGGAGGGTAGCTATTGACTTTAGTGCACCTCCTAGATGCCGTTTTGTCCTTCTGCGGTTTAGTTTTGGAGCGTAGCTATTGACTTTAGTGCACTCTTTAGATGCCATTTCCATCTTTTGGGGATCTAGTTTTGGAGGGTAGCTAGTGGCCTTTGTGTACTTAAGGGCCTTGGGCTCTTGTGTTATGTACTCTTCTCTTTGTTGATCTCCTCGTGTCTTGCCTTCATTGCTTGTGTCTAGAGTCTTTGTTGAGCTTGTGTGAGTAGACCGGGAGAGGGTTGAGTCCTCCTAGTGTGTCTTTGCTAGGTGTGCAAGGTTGTGACTTGTTGTGTGTTAAGTGATTGAGTGTGAGTAGAGACATCCCGAGGGGCTAGGATATCCGGGTTAGATAAGTAGAGTGAGGTCCGGGACTTGTGCTCTAGACTTTTCACCGGTGGGACCGGGAAGAGTTGCTTTATCGGATGGGATCTGGGAAGCCCATGGCTATTTATGATAGCCTCCCTTAAGTGGGAAGTGTTCGGATTGGTGGAGAGTAGGGGGTGACATCCCCCTTCTCTCGGTACACCGGGAGACATCTCGGCTAAGCCTGAGTCCGGAAAATACGGAGATTATTACCCTTGCAGTGGATGAGTTCCGACGATCCCCGTGGAAGATTGTTTTGCTCATATGATTTGTTTAGTACTAACTTGTTGTGAGTCTTGTATCTTCTTGCTTTGATTCATTGGGTGTGGTTGTAGTTGGAACCCGGGCTTGCGTGACCGGTTTACCGGGACAAGTTCCCGGTAGATTGTGAAGACCGGTAAACCGGCTGTGACCTTTATAACTCTTTCAAGGTGTAGGGTTAGATTGTGGATATTGTGGCCTCTGGACTGCGAGAACGGAGGGCAGTGACTTTTCGGGCACTGTAAAAACTTACCGGAAATCTACTCTGACGCTCAACAGAGTTTAACTGAAACACATGTGGTTACTTGTTACCGGTTACTAAGGTACCGGGGAAGCCATCCTCTGGGATGTGCCGAGGTATTACGTGTGAATTGTTGTTAAGATTTAAAGAGTTTGATGCATGATAAAAATCCCTGGAAACGATCTGGTAAGGTGGGCTTGCTTAAGGTGAATTTCGGTTAATTTTGAGAATAACGAACCACTAGACTACGACAGGTACGGTGGTCAATCAAAGCCTTGGTATACAAAGCTTCGAAAGCCCTAAGGAACTCTCGCCCCTAGTCTTTCAAAACCTCAGTTGGGGCTCCATAACAAGCCAACACTCGATCGAGGAATGCCATGGCCGCGAACTCCGAAGAGTTCTATGGAAGAACCACAAGCTCAATCCACTTGCTCAAATGCTCCACCATCATCAATATGTACTTGGCTCCCTGTGTAGTCACGACAAAAGGACCAACAAAGTCCAAAGACCACTAGTAGCCTAGCCTCATAATGGGCAAAAGCTGCAACTGCAATGACAAAGCCCTCTGATCTGGCCTAGGAAATATGCGCCTAGTCCCATCCGGCCACACCTAAAATAGAAGTCCGTTCTCCCAACATAAACTTGCTATTCGGTGTCCAACTCGATTACACTACATAGCAAAAAGAGCTTGCCCGGAAAGTGTTCCATGTTATAGCTTGTGCAAGACTGGATTGTCTTTCCACACATCGCTAACAAATTGGGCCCAATCCGGTTCCTCATCCTTTGCCAAATCAGACAACGTCGATGTAGAGCCAGACATCAACGTGAGGTAAGCCACTGCATGCAACCTCAGGATTGACTCCCTATCACAGTCCCCATATTACCCAGCATCAATCGTATCCTCCTCCAAAAGACTTGGATTGCGAGATAGACTATCTGCATCAATATTCGTGGTGTCTACCTGATGTACAACCTCAAAGTCACACTTTTGAAGCAATAAAGCCCACTTGGCGAGCTTGCTAGTAAGCTTGTTAGACTCCATGTACCATTTCAAAGGCTCATGGTCGGTCACCAACTTAAAAGGTTGCCCATATAGGGCCTAAAGTGGTTACATATAGGGCCAATAATGGGATATGCTCCGAACCACGGCCAAAGCCTCCCCCTCGTAGGACGATTAGTTAGACTCCGTGTTGTTCTTGCTCTTGGAAGCAAATGCTACAATGTACTCCCGTCCCTCATTATGCTTTTGAGCCAACACTGCCGCCACTCCACAACACTCTAGTCTATATGCAACTGAAAGGATTGTGTAACATCTTGACGCCGCAGCACAGGCGCTGAACCGAGCTTCAACTTTAAAGTAGCAAACGCCTGCTGCTGTTGTTCCCGTCCTCAAGTTCATGGATGATCTTTTCTAGTGAGAATAGTCAATGGATTAGCAATCAAGCTAAAGTTCTTGACAAACTAGCGATAGTAATTTGCCAAGCTAAGAAAAAGCTCAAAGCCGTGACACTTTGGTTGGGACAAGAATCTTCTGCAACGCATCTATCTTAGTATGTTGTACGCCAAGACCTCCTAGACCACTCACATGTCCCAAATATGACAATCGGTCGTGGAAGAACTTGCACTTGCCATGGTACAAGGGCAATCCCCACTACCGTAACTTCTCAAACACCGCCTGAAGATACTTTAAATGCTCCCGTGGGCTGCTACTAAAAGTGATAACTTCATCAATGTGGCACCGGGCAAACGGTAAACCGGTCAACACCCAGTCCAACACCTTCTGAAATTGAGCGGGTGCATTTTTGAGGCCAAATAGAAGAAACTCCTAGTGATAAAGTTAATCTCTCCCATCCTGATCAACTCTCCAGAATGCAATCTTCACTCGATCATCCACCATCAATGGTAATTGATGGTAACAAGACCGCAAATCTAAAGTACTAAATACTTTAGCGTGGCCCGCCGCATCAAATAACTCATTTGGCGTGGGTATGGGATACCGATCTGATTTGGTCTTACAATCAACTAGCTTACACCCCCCACACATTTGCATCTCCGTCTAGTTGCTAAAGATATCCTTCTTGGATGGCATATTCGTGGAAGAAGCATACTCGCCGTTGGAGAGCTCAATCAAGCTGGCGACCAACATGTCCTGACAATGAGTCTTGACCCCCACTTTCTCCAAAAGACTAAGCTTGTACGGTCACCGAATGATTGGGTGGTCGTCTTCCAACTGAATGTGAATAGACTTGCCTCTATACCTCTCCAAATCATGGAGACTTAAGACAAAAGAGCTACAATACAAATGTATAAACGCTTGTACCCTTCGTGCCTCGGATGTGGCCCTAAATCCAACCCCAATTATCAAAATCCGTGATCTCCTTCTCCACGGTAGAAGACTCACCGCATACTGGCACGGCTGATGATTGCAACTTAGTAGCAGAGAGGGCATTCATCTCCCAGACTCCTCACTCACTATTGTGTCGTGATGATAAAATCGGGAAAAGATATCGTGGGCATCCTCTCGACCAAAGTCCTCGGCCAAGGCTGCAAAGACACGCTGAGCACGAAGCTCTTCAGCTGCATGCCTCTTCAAACAAAAAAAATAGCTCCGCTACCTCGATCTCTATGAGATATGGCACCGCTGCCCCTTGACCATCACATTCTACCCCCAACACGCACGGATGGTTATGAGAACGGCGCTGAACGGCAAAACACATGCCACAAATCCAAACAAGGGAGGTCAATGGCCTGACGCGACAAATAACGACGCTAGCCCTCAGAGAGATCAGATGCCATAGTCGGGCCAATCAAAAAGTTCATTGCCTACTCCCTCCATCGGTAGTAGGCTCCTCGTATGTTTGAGAATAAGAATCCCAAACCATGCCCGGGCTACATGTCCTATAAGCAAAAGACCCCGGGTAGCACATCAACGTGGGAAATGTCCCTCGAGTGAAACCAATGCGGTTCACCACCGCCAACGGTGGCTCATCATTTTTGGTAACCTCTATGAAAACAGGGTGGTCGTCCAAGATGTCATCGACCTCACGGCACACGGGCCGTTGCACTTGAGCAAGTGCAGAGGTAAGCGTCGCCGATGATGCCATGTTGGTCCAAATCCAACGTGGGCGATTGGTGTAAGAGCCCAACGCCGCAACATCTACAAACGGGGGGGGGGCAAGAAGGTGATGGATGTATGCTCCATCTTCACGGACTTTTATCCATGTATCTTCCAATGGGGGTACATTTTTAAAAATGTACCTGGGTGGAGTCGATTGGTGAGTAATCCACCACTGGATGAGCCTAAGCAAATCCGTAAAGAGCCTCGACCATGGATCATCCAAGCCACGTCCACTCCTGGCCCGTGAGTGGCCTTCGCAAGTCCATCTAGCAATCATCAAGTCTACATGACCTAAATGACGTAGATCATCCTCACTGATCAATGTTTTATCACATAGGAGTTTGCCAAAATACCCACGTATGGCTGAAGGTGGTAAATGCTCCAGATACAATGCCAAAAGGTGTTGAATGTGATGGTGAGCGGCACGGTTGGCTGCAAAGCCACTATCCACGTGGATACCGACATATCTTGAACCTAGCCTCCAACACAACCGCGAGCTCTGTACCGATACCAGCAAATAGCTCCACGAGGATTGTACCATCATCTAGTGGTCGCTATTAAATATTACGAGCTATCAACGGAGTGGAAGAATCCACTAAGAATTGTGGAGCATCAATAGCGTCCGCAATCTTCATACTACAACGTGTAAGCTCCAATTGGGTCCCCTATGGAGGAAGTGGATCCTTGCAATGATGTGCAAGGATCTCCACTAATTTGTGCATATGTAATTCTGCTACCTCGACATAGAAGCATATGGAGCACCAATTACAACATACTAGTTAGATACGTGGAAGAATAATGGACCAGATCACACGTCGATCATCAACTACAACGGATGTCAGGTGTAGCCTATGGCCTTCATCGTGCCCCCAACCAATATAACAATCGTTAATGGACAAGGCTTGAGGTTCGAAGCACCTAGATCCAAATCTTGGGCTAGTTGTTTGCCAATCATCATTGGCTGAGCTCCGGAGTCCAATATAACACGTAGGGGGTAGCTTGAATGGGATTGTCGTCCGTAGAGCCGATCACCATGATTCCGTTGTCATTCACCAAACGTACCACCCCTCGACGCACATTGGGTGGCTCTCGTGCCAACTGGGCGCGACGTTAGAAAAATAAGCCACTCCAAAGATCAAGGATTGATTTCCGGAGGACTGCTCCATAAGTGTGGAAGTGGCATTGACCTCAAACGCGGAAAAAGCCTTCGCCGCCAACTTGGCCCGCATTGCCACCAAAACCTCATCGGTGGGTGGAGCCGTCACTACCTGCGAAAACTCTACCAATGGCATGGGCACCTTGCCTTCCAACATTCTACTTGCCAAGTGGAGTATACAAAATAGTTGAAAATCCGGTGTCAAAATGTCTTCACCGGCAAACACCGGCAATTGCAACACATTATATACCAAGGTATGTGCGACATCTCCATGAGTAGAAGCAACCGGTGGAACCGGTGTCGGAGTAGGAGGAGCACTAGAAGTAGCTGCATCTGCGATGCTGAACGGAAGAGGTAACCGGGACTGACCAATGTGGTGCGGCAAACCCGTATCGCATGGACGGCCATTACGAACCGGCATAGAGGCTGAAGATGTAATAGTTTGTGCAATAATCTGAATGCAAGAAACAATTGTTGGCACCATCTCTCTTGAAGCGTCATACAAGTAGCGATCTAGGACTGAAGATGAGCTCTGATCCGTTACTGGAGGTCATGAGTCTGTCACTTGCTCCAAAGCGGTCATCTACTTCTTCAGCACCGCCAATTTGGCCTGAAGTGTCTCTGCCACATCCGATGCAGCAGCTGAAGACCCCGAGCGTTTCTCGGAGTGAAAGAAATAACACTTTTCATCACTGTGTCCAGTTTTGCCACAATGAGAACATGTCATAATCCTCATCTCCTTGCCCCGACCTTTTCTATAGGCTTGGTTGTCTTGGTCTTGGGCTTGGCTTTCACCGTGCTTGCTCCCTTCTTATTGGAGCAATTGGGGTCTCCCTTGGTGTAACCCGCCTCTCCACAAGCCCAACAATGTACAATCTTTTCAAGTTGTGCCTCCTCCAAGCTACCACTAGTTGTAGCAAGCTTCTCGAGCTTGGGAGCCTCCAAGAGTGACATGACCAAATCCGTGGCCTCGCTCACGTCTAACGCTCTATGAAGCGCTTCCACCTCAACAAACGGTTGCGCCAAAGTGGCATTGCCGTGATACTGAAAAAAGAAGATGCGGATTAATCAATTCCACCATCCGCTTATCGAGCTTTTAGATGAAGATGTTCACCAACTAGCGCTCCGTGAACACATCAACAACCTCCGTTGATAACTGCGCCAGCCGGAAATATATAGTCTGAGGGGTATCTTCCTTCTCCTAGCGGAAGTCCTAGATGCGTTGCATCTAATCATGCCTGAACTTCCCGTACTCCACTTCCAAATGCACCATGAATTGCGCCAAAAGATTGAAGGTTGGCGGATTGCCAATCGCCATCAATGCCGCACGTGTCGATACGGCCAAACGTGACATGACCCCCATGCAAGCCCGTTCACCGTCAATGGCAACACCCTTGCCCCTAGAGCCCTCACCGAAAAAAACTCTCTTCCACCTAAAGTTTGGCAAGGGAAGTTGAGATTTGGGCAATCGCACTATTTCTGAGCGCAATCACCAACTTCACATGTTGGCGTCAACATTCTTCAACAAGACGCAGTTCTCTCTCGTGTTGCGTGGTCGATCTCCTGTATGTTTGAAGAACATTAAGTTCCAAATGTTGTGGCAAGAGCTCGAACGCATATCAGTCGTCAAACGACGGCGTCTATTGGCGTTCTCCTTCATCTAGGTCAGAATTGGAGCCGCCAATTGGGCACGGAGATGCCTCCAGCCCGTCTCGAGAACCCGTCTCGTAAGACATGACGGAGATCGTCCTCCATGTCCTCAAACGTACCCACCTTACAAACCCAAAGCCTACGATCGGAGTTCAACATTGAAATAGGCTCTAAGGCCTTGTCGGTATGCGACCCTAGTCCAAAGTTTGTAGTGGAAGCACTCTCCGGGCGGTCTGATGAGGGAGAGCGAAAATACCGACTCAAGATACTTACTTAAAAAAAACCATCCAAGACCTATTTACAGGTACTATCTTAAGGATAAAGGTACAAACGGACAACCAACACGTGCAAAACGACCAACTTTGTGGTTTACCAATCATTGCCTCCGGCTAGCACTAGTCCAACCACAATCCCTCACATAAAAGGTCCTGCTAGCCATAAACTTGACTTCACCCCTACGATGTCGTATTGAGAAACTTTGCTTTAGGAAACACAGGGTCTTTTTTGCATTTAGGTAGTTAAGTGCAAGACTTATCTTGTATGTATGGCTTCAACAAACATAAAAAATGGCTAATATGCCTTTCTTTTGCTTCTAGTCTATCTCCATAACACTCTTAATCTAGAAGTTCCCATCTTCAAACGCTGCCCCTAAAAATCCCACCACTAATTTTCACATAACTTCCTATCTACAAGTCCAATGACTCTAGGATTTTGACACAACCTTTATAATCTTGTTAAGAAGCTATGTACCAATTTTTACTATTACTGGATCAATTCTCAACAAGACCCATGGCCTCAAACTCCTCTGCCTCTAATATCAGGCCCCCCCTATTTCAACTCTTCATCACTCCTATTCTATTACAGACAAATATCTCAAAATTTGTACATAAGTCACTCATATAATAAAAAACACTTCCACAAAAAATTAATCCTGAAGACTCTATCAATAATCTCCCAAAGCGTAGTTTATGCCAAGTTCTGTCCTTGAATCCTTCTCAAAACCCTGGTTACAATTTACCTCATAACTTTTAGATTATAGTTCTAATGAATCTAAGATTTTAACATAAGCTTCCTAAGACAATTGTAATACTACCCTCAAAATTTCACTATCAAACTCACAATGATCGCGAAACACCACTCCTTCAAAGTATTTGTACATTACTGCCTCAATTTCTAAGTCCTTTTTTTATTCAAATCCGCACCACGGCTTCACTACGACTCCGATTGGAGCGTGTAATACATCACTAGAAAGCTAACAACAAGAAGAACAACACTCTAAAAATTGACAATCAAATTCTAAAAACTCGCGATGAAACAAGCAAAAATCTGAGGCTATTTGTAGACTTGGGGAGAAGAGCTCGAGCGGGGGAGAAGGGTAAGAAAGTCAAGAATTAACATCAGTCCACGCCTTCAAGCCTCCTTCTTTGACCAAATTTTGGTCACCTAAGTCAATTTACCTCCAATCTTTGCTCATATCTTCCCACATAAGTCTAGATTCCCTCTTATCTCTTATCTACAATGTCAACAAGTAGCTGCCCCTATTTTCTTCCCTCTAACTCGACTCCAAACACTAGCATTTCTTTCTTTTACTACAAACTAAAATATCATAACACTCTGCTTAGGTTTTTAGATCTTAGAAGCGATAGAAAAAGGCTTAAGTATCATTAGAGCCCACGTACTGTCATCAACCGCGGCTCAGTTCGGCTGGCTGAGTATTTCGTTGCACCTCGCCGGTCCGGGTTCGATTCCTTTGCATGTTAGAGCGGTTGGCACACGCGTGGTCAGCGGACTGCTGGAATCAACAGGAAAACCAGCTGGTGGACGCTCCTAAGCCCTGAGCTAGTGACAAGATGCAGTAATCATCCTCTAAGATAAAGATGCCGTTTGATGAAGTATGACTGCGTAATTGAGGATGAATCTACTAGTCATATCTTCACCTTCGGTCCTAACCATTCACTTTCCCCTCTTTTCTATCATTTTACAACATCAACTGACTTTCTTCACGACAACGGTACCCTTTAACAATCTAAGACAATAAGAAATGGAGCCACCGGAAAACACCGGCAACAAGCCCGCGACACGGGGAGGTACCGCACAAGAATCCTTTCCTCCAACAACATAAAAGCAGTAAATGAAAATGACCAGAGCCACTATTACACGCCTGCAGTGGATGGTTACTAGTGACAAAACCTACAACAACACAAAGGAAACATCTATAGTTGTCCTTTCTGAAGTCTAAAATTAAGGAGGTTACGAGCTCATGCGGTTGCAGTATTTACAAACACAAGTCCCCTCAATGAAAATCACACATGGTGACAAACAAGCTCAACATCAATCCAATACCAAAATTGGATTAACGATGGAGTGCCCTTAATATAGGCAAGATTTCACTCAAAATTGAGTTAAACTGCCCTAGTTACATACCTCCAAAGTTTAAACACAAATCTTTTTTTAACAACTCACAAAAATGTGGTTTTGAAAATAAAATTTCCACTAAATTTTTTTCTTTCTTTTAGATAAATCTTTATCAAGAGCTCAAATCCAAAGTTGGAATTCCAAAAAATATATATTTTAGGGAGATATTAAGTCACAGTTATGTAAATTATGCCCAAGTTACAATTTCAACTACTACAGATGAAAACTGCCTACAACAGATGAATTCACATAAATGGATGAAAATTGGCCGTGGATGATAATTGTGCAGTGGATGAAAAATTGTAGTTCACGTTCAGCAGCTATTCATCTTCTTCCAATTCTTCCGCCGTTCACATCTTGTTCAAAAATTGTTCGATTTAGGCGCCGTTTGTTGCATTGGCTCCATCCTGACGCGCTCTATAACATTAATCTAAGTACACAAAAAATTTCCTAAACTCGCCCAAGCTCAAATTCTAGAATAAAAAAGAGGAACAAAGGAGGGTCTTTGTTAAATGAATAACTAATAAATCACAAAAGTAGTCAAGCGTCTTGCACTCCACAAAGGGAGAATCAACGTGTTCAAGTAGTATAAGTGAATACAAAGCCTTTACTAATGATAAACAATCACTTACAAGCAAAGATAATCACTAAACAGTCTCTAACTCACTCACAAAGCTTGACTTCACAAAGACGTCAAGTCAAGGACGTGTGCGGTGCCATACGCATACACACACAACCCTAAATGGATGAAAAACATCCACGGATGATGTGGTGTGCCGTTGTACATCCCTAAACCCGTAGATTGGTAACAAACTATTCTACACTAAAACACTACGATGCAAAGAGGCCCTCGACACCAAGTCCCGTGACAAGCCGGATCATTTGCCGCTAAGGGAAGTACACATGTTTTTACGGGAAAAATATGATGTCACGGAGCCCACGGTTTTGTGGCATATGGACTGTAAGTTGCACAACATCCGAACAATACCTCACTATGTTCATTTCAATATTTCTTTACATACAACATGCGGTTGGCCAACGTTTTGGTGTTTTGATATTTTTCTAGAAGAAGTAGTAGAGTGGCCTTCCTATGTATGTGTTCATGATGTAAAGTGCACGACAAGTTGACAAAGTGGAAGTTTAGAATCCATAGAGGGATAGACGGGCCATCCCACTTTGTGCTATGGTGCTTAGTAGCAAGAGACAAGCTGGTAGACACAATCTTTAAAAGATAGAAGGCTACAATTGACGTATACGAGCATCCTATCCACATTTGATGAGGCTATGTTGCTGAGCATAGTCTCGTTCTCTAGGACCAGAAGAATGCACGACCAAATGTGATAACACCATTCTTGACTAGCTCGTCGGTTCACAACCAGGTATTTCATGATTGTAGTATGGGCTTCTAAAACTTTCTTAGTGTATACCTTAGCTAGAAATCATTAACAGTAGTCATTGTAGTTACAGCCGATGGAGCACTTTTGAGGTCAAGTGTGGAAGAAGACAACATGGTTCCACAACTCTATTTTTACATTACTGTGCACAAATTGCATTCCTGACCTCAGCAATGTATGGCATATGAGCTCATTGCACATGGTTTTCTTAGTTTTGATTCAAGATGGTGTCGACAGTCACATCTTGGCATGGAACAAGCACCGTATGCTGAAAATAAGTGAGAACGGACAAAATATTTATAGCCACGTTGCTGAATCTGTATCCGCACGTACGAGCAAAAAAGGGTTGGTTTAAACCATCCACAGTTGTTGAAGAGGATAATGTGCGTTATATTGCATATGCAAGTTTGTTGGTGTTTCCACAATATTCAATTGGGCAACCATCAGAGGACAATGATGCTCAGGGGCTGCTCGCTGCGGCTCTTGACTTTTCAGGGCATATGAAGATAGGGCATATGAAGCGAGAAAAGCTGGATATCAGTATGGTGAAGAGAAATATGCATTCCACCTTGGGCCCATTGCAAAGTGTGTGGAAGCTTTACAATGGTCACACCTTACACTACTTGATTACTTTAGAAGCCAAATGGAAGGTGTAGATGTATCTCGCCATGAGCTACTGGAACTATTGTATCTAATGGTCTCTAGTGGTGATTGAATAGTGGTTTGTGACCAATCAAACTTTGACATATTGTTATTAAAAGGCCATTGATTTTGAACGTAGGCCATGTTTCTTGGTTCATCCGTATGGCTTCAAAAGGAGATCCATAACTCTTGCATTATCATAGATTTTTTGTTGATCCAATTCTTTAAATTTTAGAGGTGTCTGTTGACGACATAGGTTACACCACCATGGAGATAGAGATACAAACCTTGGCAACTACATCTTGGTCATGGCTATGTCTTGAATCGAGACCCTTGCCCCATCCAAATCCCCAAACCCAAACCGAGCCAAGTATTGGTTTGGGAATAGCTTCGGATCCTGGGCAAACAGCTAAAAAAAAACCCACACGCAACACTGTCGCACTTTCTAGCAACTAAGACACCATCACACAATTTCCTCTCTTCATATCAGTGACCTTAAAGTCGCATGATATGGTGACCATTACATCCGCATTCTTCACCAAGGTACGTGACGATGTCACCAAGAGGTGTCACCATCACCAAGGTGGGTGTTGCGGTCCATGTCACCTATCAACATGCGGTAGTGGCACTTGACATCGTGACCATAAACCCTGACCCATCCACCTCACAAGAAGTATTCCATAGGTGAATGTAGGGTGGTAATGAGGGGCCAGGGCAAATTGACCCCTCGCTTGTCCTTATCCAAAAGGGCCACGAGGTGGCGGGGCCAAACTTGGCCCCTATTTTGTTTTAGGATGGGGCCCTATTTAACCCCTAAAGGACCACGATCACTTTTGCTCTAAAACCAGTCCAAAACTGCCATTGCCAAAAAGAGACATGAAAATCACATTTTAAAGTGAATTTCGGATTTTCAACTGTGATATCTTAAAATAGACTTCTATATAAACATGCCATAAGATTTTGGTTGCAATCCACGGCACGGATTGATAGATTTTAGTGTTCAAAGTCAAAACAATGGTTCATTTTCTTCCCTGCGATGAGTAGATCAATAGACTTTGACTTCACTTTGTATCAAATTTTTGCATTGTACAAGGTCTTAATCTTTTACCATTGTCTTAAGCATGATGTCATTTCCCAACATACCAATTTTTAGAGGTAAAAAAGGGGTGTAGCATATTCAAAACAAGTGTGCAAGGAGTGGAGGTTCAAAAATTGTCATTTACCGTTTTATTTTTTTGTAAACTACGTATGTATTCAAATGATAATCCAAATGGTCAATAAGAAGGTTTTCACAACATATTGTTGTTGAAAAAATAAAAAGTGAAAAATATAAAGATCTCTAGGTTTTATGTAGAAAAGATGAATTTTTTTCCCCCGTTGCCCGACAATGTGTTTTTACACTAAATTGACTTGGAATAAAATGCCTTTTTACACTATTGACAAGAATTTTTTTTGAAAATTTCCAAAAAAGGAAATATTCTTTATGTGTGTGAAAAATCTCAATGTCAATAGAAACTTTTGTCAAAAATTTTGGAGGTGCCCGGAGTCCCCACTTTCGGCTATAAGTGGTACTAACTTTCAAACCACAAATCCAAAAAATAAAATAAAAATATCTCCACGAAGATCTTATCAGAGGCAATCTAGAATAAAAATTTCAAAGAAGGATTTTTTTTCGAATTTTAGGAACCTACCCAGAATCAGAAATCCCCCCGAAGGAGATTTGGTCCTTTAAGGGTTAAGCAAGGAAGGGTCCTCCGCTCTAAACAATAGCCGTAGGCCCCAAATTTGTCAATTTTTTCCCCAAATAAAGCCTCTGCACCCCAAAATAAGAGGGCCAGAAAAATGCCTCCATGCAATTAAGACGGGACCCACCTCAAGTAAGGACGAGCGAGCAGTTCAATTCACCCTGGCCGTAATGAGGTGAATGTGAGGTAGTAATGAGGTGAATGTGGCATGGAATTGAGACCAGATATTGGATGGCGGTGTTAGGAAGGTGGCAGTCATGAGGGGCAAACCTTATACGTTGTAAACATCAGTGCAATTTGAAGTACAATCCATGCCAGAAAAAAAATCTCACCCCTGAAAGATCCATATGAGAATGGAAACCTTCACTCCACATGTGACTTACAATAGATGAACAATCCTCAAACAATCGATGGATGAAATAAATGTTCACGTTTACGAGTCAAAACATTTCAGAAGCATGCATGAAAGTTGGATTTGTGCTGAAACATCAGAGAGGTGACTTGAATTATCACCGATTAGCCGCTTTACATAACTCACAACAAATTGTGGTTGCTCAGAACACAAGCTCATGGGGCTTCACACCAGACTTCAAACTAAACCTGGCGCTCAAGTACGTCTTCAGCTCCGGAACTGCCTCAATGAGAGGGATCAGCTTGGCATCGATTGCCTTCTGCTCCTCCTTCTTCTCCTCTGGAATGGACGCCTCCTCCTTCTGCAATACCAGGACATAACGTGATTTACAGATACTAGAGTTGTTTGTAAAGACACCTTAAGTGTGAGGAAGATAATGCCTCTTCTTTCATTCTAATAGTTATCAATTGATCTAACTATGGTACTAAGATTCACGAGCGTTGATCTAATGTGAACTGCTTTCTTCACTCTCAAAGGTGGGTAGAGCTCCGTTGATTTGAATCTAGAAACCACTAAACTCTTCCACTGACTGTATTGAAGGATAAAAATATCAGGCTCTTCTACTTGATCGAATAACTATTAGGCCGTAAAAAAGTGGTCTAACGAGGACTCTTTTGAGACGGCTATAACTACTTTGACTTGAGTTCAGAGACCACCAAGCTCTTCCATTGCCTTCATTGATGGATATATTTACCAAGCTCTTCTCTTGATCTGAATACTGTTTAGAGTGAGGATGGAGTAGTCTAAAGCGTGAGTGTCTTATTCAAACTCCGGGTGTTTTAACAAGTGACTAAGATGTTACCTCTTTCTCAGCTTCGAAAAACTCAGACTCTCCCTTCTTCTTCTTCGTCACCTCCCTCTTAAAGTAGGCGTCGGAGAACTTCGCCACATCGACGGACGAGATGTCAACCTTGGTCGAGGTCGCAATCACGTAGGCCTGGTTCACTCTCCTCAATGGCACACCATTCACCTTGAATGGCCCTGTCATAGCATTTCATTCAGAAAATAGAGTTGCAGACCACAAGGACAACTAGACATGCACTCTAGAAATTATGGAAGCCTATCCAAACCAACTATCCCATCCACCAAAGATACCGATCTGCCGAAGTATGCTGGTAATGTCACAAGCTTCAGTGATCATGAGCAATAACGTTCTACCCGAAATCCACCTGCTAATTACAAAGTGAAACCGTAAGACGACATTATGCGTGGAGGTATTGCACACCAGTGACCAGAAGGAGCCCGGACTCCAACTGCTTCAGGAACACCACACGCTTGCCCTTGAAGTGCCCAGCCAACAAAATCAAAACGGTGCCCGCACTGATGCTAGACCTGCACCACAGCAAAGGATCGTTCAACACTAGAAGAAAAGAAAAAACTCCACAAAACTGCAGGATTCCCCAAAACCCTAAACCACCTTCCAAAACATACGCGTCGCAGAAACGTCACAACACACGTCCAAATCTCAATCGCATCACCATCTTCCAAAACATGGAGCAAACCCAAACCCTAATCCATCCCCCAAACGAATGCACGTCGCAGAAACTCCAAAACGAAGCTCAGAATCCACACCCTAAGCCCTCATCAAGCCACCAAGAAAGGTACGAGAAAACAACGGCCTCCATTCCTTGCAAACCGAAGAGATTTCCGGACAAGGAGACGCAGAAACCTGAACCCTAACGCACCTGAGGCGGGGCGCATTGATGACCTTGTTCTTGTGCAGCGGCTTCTTCACGTCGTCCGCGGGGTAGAACTTGGGGGCGCGCACGGCGGGCGCCGCAGCAGCCGCGGCCTTCTGGTGCGTGGGGAAGGTGCCGCCATTCTTGGCCTTGATGGCCCACAGACCCCGCTTGTGGTACGTCTTCGACCTGCCGTTGCGACCGATGCCCCGCACAAGCTCCTTGCTCTTCACTACCTTCGGAGCCATCGCTGCTGAGAGAGGAGAGGAGGAAAACACCGCTCCGGCGTCGGGGAGAGGAAAAAGAGAGTGAGTGGTGCGGGGTTGCCAGTTTTGAGCTCCAAACCCTAACGAACGCTTCAACGGACCTCATCCGTTATTACTGTTCATTCATCTTCCGGGGATTGGGTTTCTCTCATCTGCATCATCTTGAGCAGGCTGGAATTCATTGCCTCAAAGATTGTTTTGTTGCGCATTGAGTTGGAAGTTTATGTGGTTTTGGTAGGTTTTTTGGGGGTTTTAGGCGAATTCTGTGTTGGAAGCTTTTTGGTTGGGTGATTCAGCGTTTAGTTGTCGCACCTTCAGCCTCTTCAGCTTCGACATTCAATTGCAGGGCCCGCATTCCATTGAATTTTCACGTGTTTTGGGGAAGTTTTGTGGGTTTTTTTGTTGTTGAATTAGCATGTAGGAGCATCAGGAGCAGCTATGGCGTTGTCCATTTCCATGCGCGCGAGCTCAGGCCCGCTGTCGCCATGTGTTCACCGAGCTCTCTCCCGCCTCCACCCTGGTCGCCTCGCTTGCGTGAGGTTCGCGGCCTTTAAGAGCGAATTGCACGATGGCGGGCTGTCGCTCACCATGCTGGACAGTGTGGTGGACCGCGCGGCCAGGCAGAAGGCCAGCGCGAAGGTGAAGGTGAAGGCGGCAGTGCGCGGCGCTCCTCCGGCGGACCTGCGCTCGTTCCCGTTCGCGGAAAAGGAATTCTCGGCGCTCAATCTCTCGCGGCGCGTGCTGCAGCGCTTGAAGCAGGAGCGCCTGGAACTTCCCACCGACGTGCAGGTATGTCTTCAATTTCTCGTCTGGTTTGTGCATCGTCTTTGTAATCAAGTCTCAAGTGCAAGATGATTGATGGTCCAAGATATTCACGTGTTTCTTGGGAGGTCTTTCATAGTTTTTTGTGTTTGGAGGGTTTTGGGGAGGTTTTTGATGATGGTCGTTGATGGTTTGTAATAACCTTGCATATGAGAATGAGCGGGGTATGTGTTTGACTAGAAATATCTGGAGGTGTCAACGTTTCTTCTCTGGGAGCATGCAGGCGTGGTCTAGATGAACTGCAAAATTGAGTATTCTGTGTAGGGTTTAAGGTTTACGCATACTGCTCTCTCAATTCTGAAAGGCCATTGATGTCCTTTTTTCTCAGAAGTGTTGCGTTGATGATTGCACTTTGATGTGCTTGTGTTGGTGCATTGTCCTGATCTGGGAACATGGTTGCATAAACTCCGAAATGGAGCATTCTGTGCAGGGTTCAAGCTTTCCGCATCCTACACTCTCAGTTTGGATCGCTGATCTTCTAATTCTTATGGGCTTTTGACGTACCTTCATGAATGCAAACAGGTCGCAGCCATTCCTACCATTCTCGACGGCCACGATGCGGCGCTTCAGTCCTACACAGGTTCAGGCAAAACGCTCGCGTATTTGCTTCCCGTGCTCTCCCGAGTGGGGCCTCTGAGTGAAGAGGCCACGAGCATGACCAAGGGCGGTGTGGAAGCCGTGATCGTGGTGCCGTCCCGGGAGCTGGCGATGCAGATCGTGCGCGAGGCGGAGCGCATTCTGGGGCCCGACTACCGGAAGGTGGTGCAGCAGCTGATCGGCGGTGCCAACCAGAGCCGCCAGGAGGAGGCGCTCAAGAGGAACAAGCCCTGCATCGTGGTTGGCACGCCCGGGAGAATCTCCGAAATCAGCAAGGCGGGCAAGCTGCACACGCACGGGTGCCGCTTCCTGGTGCTGGACGAAGCGGACCAGCTGCTCTCCATCAAGTTCCGCAGCGACATGCGCAGAATCCTCGAGCATGTGGGCCAACGCCGCAGCGCCCCAGTGATTGCCTTTCCAGAGCCTGAAGAAGCCGATTCCGCGACCTCAGAAACGATGAAACCTGCAGCGAGTTCACCAGCAAAGAGGTACGACAATTTTCTCTCCACTGTAGGATTTTGGCCATGCCATCACTTCAGATGGCGAGTGTTTTATACATGGTTCTGCTGAATCCACTCTTGTGTGATGATTCGTGTGCATCTGCTTCTTGCACCTATTAACTTCGTTGCCCATGTTTTGTGAGCAGGAGGCTGGAGCGGCAGACGGTGTTGGTGTCTGCGACCATGCCCGCCGCGGTGCTGAGAGCGGCCGCCATCTGGGGCCACCGCCCGCTCCTGGTGCGCGCCCAATCGATCATTCACGTGGAAGATTACAGACCTGAGCCTTCTGGTAACTCCATCGACCCGGTCACCAAGGAGTTGTCCGGTCCTTCCCCGGACTTGCAAGGCGCCAGAGAGAGCATGCCCCCCAATCTGGAGCACTTCTACGTGGTGGCGCCCGTGCGGCATCACGTGGACATTCTGAGGAAGAGCATCCACGCGCTGGAGGCCCGGTCGGTGATCGTGTTTCTGAACCATACGCGGCGGTTGAAGGACGTGGAGTTCAAGCTGGAAGCCCGAGGCCTGGCTGCAGGTACTACCACTCCACCCTCTTAAACCCCTCATCAACTAACTGCTGGCTGTTGGATCGTCCTTTTTTATGTCGTTTACTTATCCAGTCCTGGCAAGTGTACTTAAGGTGGTTTTGAGTTGGAACATGACTCTATGCGTTGTTTTGTAATCCTAAACCCTGCACCCATCAATCACCTGCTGGCTGATCAAACTTGACGTCGTCATATCGTCATACACTACTGGCCATTGGGAAGGTGATTGTGTTGTTTTTTCTTGATTCTAAGCTGCGGTGTTTGCTTTCTGATAGGCTCGCTTCACGGGGAGCTGAACAAGATGGAGCGGTCCAACATCCTGAGCGCGTTCCGGAACGGGAAACTGCGCGTTCTGGTGACGAGTGAGGTGGGCGCGCGCGGCCTGGACATCCCGAGCTGCGACCTGGTGGTGAACCTGGAGCTGCCCACGGACGGGTCGCACTACGCGCACCGCGGCGGGCGCACCGGTCGCCTGGGCCGCAAGGGCACCGTGATCTCGGTGTGCGAGGCGAGGGAGGAGTTCGTGCTGAGCAAGTTCGAGCGGCAGCTGGACGTCTCCATCACGCGCCAGGAGCTTGTGGACGGCAAAATTGTCAAGTACTCCAAGCCTGCAGCCGGGCCAAGCCAGCCCTCAATGCAAAATCCAGGCAAGAGATTCAAGCCTGAACTTGCCACCACTCCATGATAGTTTTCTAGACAGATTTGCGTTGGTCATAGCGTTTAGAACTGTGAACAGAAATAGATTGCCATTACTATTCTTGCATTTTCACAAGTATAGAAGAAAAGGGTGAAATTCTATCATGCTTTATTTCTTTCTGTATGCAAATTTCACCCTCTCTCTGTTCTCTTTCTTCGTTTGAAAATTCTGTCGAGAAAAGGAGATTGAAGTGAAAGTCTAGCCTTTTACCTCTTCTCAATTTATTATAGTAAACAAGAATAGATTGCCATTACTATTCTTGCATTTCACAAGTATAGAAGAGAAGGGTGAGCATGAAACTCTATCATGCTTTGTTTCTTTCCGTATTCAAGTCCTTGGATTTGCCATCCAATATCTCCGAGTTAAATTTCAGTTAAGTACTTGCTACATGGCTTCACCATTGTCTTTTATCTCCATTGTATGTCATTTTTGGTTGAAATTCATTACAAGGAGTAGGGATGATACAATCGAATCTATAATTCATTGTTTCTAGTGCGCCTCTTGTTGTTTCCTCTCTTTTTTACTTTGGTCAAGGACTTGGATACAATCCATAATTATTGTTATGGATATTTGATGGGTTTTAATTAAACTTGTTCCTTTTATGAATACTTACTGATGTGGAAATGTTTTGTATACTGAGGTCTTAGTGGAATACCTTGATGGTCTTCAATTCAAGAAGAAATATGTTTTGAAATTTTCTTGTCTCTAAACTTATAAAATTTCATTACAATTTTTGCTTTGATTCCAGCGTCATAACTTTAATTGTTACCGACCTACAATAATTCAAAGTACATTGATTATGGTATTTAGTGCAAGATGTATCAATTGATGTAAATTCAACTTTATCTTGTATACAAGGTGAATATTTTTACAAATTCTATCAATGGATACTTTTTATTATGTGATTGTGTTAATATTTTTCATTTAAATGGACATGTTCACATTGTGTAAAAACATAGCCTTAAGCAAATTTCCATAAATTTGTTCATATGGCCAATCCTTATTATTTTAGCCATTGA
This sequence comes from Bryoerythrophyllum caledonicum, assembly GCA_963971425.1. Classification (NCBI taxonomy): domain Eukaryota; kingdom Viridiplantae; phylum Streptophyta; class Bryopsida; order Pottiales; family Pottiaceae; genus Bryoerythrophyllum; species Bryoerythrophyllum caledonicum. The sequence continues at coordinate 3,854,724 of OZ020518.1, read as the reverse complement.
AAATAATTTGATTCATGATTAGTTTTCATGATTTTCAATTGGGTCATCTAATTAGCACAACTCCTTTCTCAATCCTTTAAGGTCAATGAGCTTTAATAGCCTGCGAGAATCTACAAGGGTTCTAGATCATGTAAGACAACATCTACGGAGAGGGTACATTTCATTGCAATCCCACTTCAATGAAATCATTGTAGCAGGCCAATGCTTGCACCAATTTTTGTGGCGTTGGTATCTACAAATGCCCATCTTCTTCCACCTCTTTATCATAGTTGAGTCATTCATAGAAGTGGCCTATAGCATTTGCTATCAAGATCATCTTGCGGAAACGAACCAAAAATGATTGCTCTTCCTTAACCCTTAAAGGCCAATGAGCTTTTTTGGCCTGTGAGGATCTACGAGTGTTCTAGATCATGCATGATGGCATTTACGCAATGGTTACATTTTAGAACAAAAATCTACGAAGTTGTTTCACGGAAATCACTGTAGCTCGTCAATGCTTGCACCAATTGCGGTGGCGATAGTCTCAAACGATGGCCATCTTTCTCCACCTCTAAGTTGTGGTCAATTTTTCCTTTGAGGTGGCATGTAGCGCTTTCTATAAAGGTTTTTGACCAGAATCAACCCATATGTGGTCGATCGGCCTTAAAGGATTAAAGGGATGAGTGGGATTAGCCAATGTAACCAACACAGTGATGTTAACACTTAATGTAGCAAGACTATGGATAGCTTTGCCGTCCAGTGAACCAAATTAAAAGTACTACAAATTTACCACCTACTGGCTTAAAAACCATTTTTTAGATCAACTAAACCTATATTGTTTTTTTAAAAAGAAGTAGATACCATAATATGCATTGCCTTGAACACCTCAAAGTCAAAGATTGAGGTAGATATTCGATATTGTTCTCAATTATGTTGTCCCTCTGCTCTGCATTGAAACCAACGAAAGACACAAACAACTTTCGTTACGATTGCCGGCAATTGGTTTGCATGCTTAGAATGATGGATAGGTGAAGAAGGTACGTACGAGCAAAATAAATCAAAATTTGGCGCAAGTCAATTCCGCTTGCGCCTCTCTCATTTGCCTAAGCATGAATAATGTGTCCCGCATTGGCGAGATGAAGAGGCAGACTCTAATGAGTTTAGCTTAGCTATACTAATTTCTATAGCATGTAATGTAATTTGGCTATGGAAGTAGGGTATGGGTTTTAAAGTTCTTAGGTGGTTGGATGAATTGAAAGAACTTGTAATTAAATTATTTGTGATATGTAAATAATTTAATTACAAAATCATTTGAAAATCTAGAAATGCTCCTACTATGAGAATCTTGATATATTGGAAGCTTTAGTAGATGTAGGGGATAATTGCAAGAGTAATGTCCCAAGGGATTCATTCACTTATTTGTTTACAATTATTAGTGTACTTAATAAGTGGAATTTGTCACATTAGTTACCATTTGTAGTGTAAATGAAAATTATAAAGGAAGAAAGCAAATCCAAAACCACCTCACTTACACATCCATATTTGGTGTTCCCATGAAAGCACAAGCAATATTCAAAGTGTTGCGAACTATTTGTTATCTATATTTGATAGAAAAAATATGCGGATTTGATTAACCCTTAAACGTCAATCAAGAACCGTATATACTCGCACGTGTTTTACTCTCTAGAATACAATAAATGTATTGAAGTTTGGCAAAACTTACATCTTCGGATTGAAAATTCTTCAACTAATGATATTTCATTTGGACGTCATTTCCATATCTAAACCTCATCATGTTCATATACGACACCATACGTGTAGAATACTGTGGCCACCAGTGGCACCTTTTGATGTTTAAGAGTTAATGGATACACATTTTGACTAACTCCATTAAAAAAATCAACAAAATCAACAGTTCAACGAGAGCCTCGCTTTGACCCTTAAACATCAGTCATGAACCGTATATACATGAACGTATTTTATACTCTGTAGAATACCAAAACCGTACAAAAATCTAGCAAGACTTACACATTCGGATTGAGAATTCTTCATCTAACATTTTTAATTTGGAGGTCATTTCAATATCTCAACTTTATCATGTGCAAATACAACATTACACGTGTGTAATATTGTGGCCACCAGCGGCACCTTCTGAAGTTAACCCTCAAATGTCAGAAGGTGCTCCTGGTGGCCACAATATTCTATATTTGTAATGTCGTATTTGAACATGACAAGGTTGAGATATTGAAATGACCTCCACATGAAAGATGTTAGTTGAAGAATTTTCAATCCAAAGGCGTAAGTCTTGCTAGACTTTAGTACTTTTTTGATATCCTTCAAAGTAAAATACGTCCCTATACATACGGTTCCCAACTGACGTATAAGGGCTAAGGGTTATAAACATGTCTTCTATTTTTAGCGACACAATCTCTAACGCACCATTGCGAGAGCATCCCTCCATAGTTTGAGCAACTCCAAATTGGACACAAACGCAATTCTATTAGTTTGTCGCCAAAAAAAAAAAGCCCTGGTTGTAAATATCCCTAAAACCACAGCCACGGTTATGAACCCCCAACCCATTCCCGCTGTCACACTCCCCTATAACCGCGCACACAGTGGTTGGCGTTCCACGGTCGTAGGCCCCACTCCATCCCCGCGGTTGAACTAACATACCTATAACCGCGTGCATTCCGACACAAAGCTGATGCACACAATCGCAGTGGCAACTTCACTGCGAGCACCATCGCCATCGCCATCGCCAGGCTCCTCACAACCCCGCCCATGCTTCGGAACGGCGCGCTCCCCGCGCTTTTATGGCGCAGCTGACCGATACCGCCACCTCCGTCGCGCGCCGCCGCTCTAATTGCCGCACGGTCTCGTCCAGTGTCGCCCCTGAACGGATCGAAGCGGCAATTCCCTGACGCGAGGAGGAATCATGGGGTTTGTGGCGGGGTCGGGGTACTTCCTGATCGCCCTCGGCCCGGCGCTCACTGTGTTCTTCTCCGCCATTGTGGTGAAACCTTTTCTCATCCTCGTCGTGCTCGCCAGGTACTCGTTCCGGCTCTGTGTTGGGGTTTGATCGGTGCTGGTTATCGCCGGGGTTTAAGGACTATTCGTTGTCAGTGAGGATGATTGTAGGGTTTGGAATTGGAGCATTCCAGGGCGTGAGAATTGCTAGGGTTTGAGGATTCTTGGATTTGAGGATTTGAGCTCGGATTGGATGAGTTTTTGCAACCCGTGCTTTGGATCCTTGGGTTTGAGAACTTGAGTATTACAGAGTTTGAATTTGAAACTTCTTGAATTTGGATTTGAGATTACGTAGGGTTTGAGAGTTTTCGGGTTGAATGGATAGAATTTGCTAGATGAATTACTTGTGAGGTGATTGTGGCTCCGAATGGGGTATGGAATGGTTGTGTGAAGGGGTTCTGTAGGTTTAGGGTTTTGAAATTGGCATTTCCCAAGAGTCACCGAGTTTCTTTGACAAACTCCCGAGTTTATATGCAAACCCGATCCGATTTATAAGAGCTTAGATATTTCTTTTACATGCATTATTTTCATGTGTATGATGAATGGATGTCACGTTGCAGTGCTCTGGTGTGGCTGGTGAGCCTCATTGCTGCCTCGATCGTGTGGAGGGCGTTTCTTCCGGGAGCCTCGTGGCTATTCCTGCCGATTGTGTTCACTGCTGTTGCTCTCCAAGAAGTTGTCAGGGTTCAGTTCTGGCATTATTACTTGTAAGTATCGGTCACGCTTTGCAAAGCTGATCGAATTGATGAAAATTCTTCTATCGAGGATATTTTTATTTGTTTTTTGACTACTCAGATTATTTATCGTAGACTTCGCCAATAGGATCACTTGATTTTTTGGGGACCTAGATCTATAGCTTTGGCTTTTTAGGTTGTATTTGATATGCTAAAGCTGTTGCCTAATGCGGAGGACATGTCAAAAAATGCCGCACATTGATTATGGAGTGTCTTGGAGCTCATTTGGGATGAGGATCCTGGCTGGTTTTTAACAAACACATTATTGCTTGCATATTCGGATACTGACTAATATTGCATGTGCAGGAAACTAGAGAGCAGTTTGAATGTGTTGGCCAACAAGGTGCGGAAGCCCCACCTTAATTACATCGACAGACTTGAGATTGCTCTGGGTACATTTTCTTTCATGCTCTGTCGGTTCACAGAATTCGGGCATTGTTTAACTCTTATATTTTTGGTGGATTCACTTGGTGGCAATGGTTACTTTGGGTAGCTGAACGTGTTTTGTTTGCTCACAACAGCCAGTGGAGTTGGACACGGAGCAGCTCATACTGTCTTCTTCGGGTTGAGCGTGATTGTACCTGCCTTTGGCTCAGCTACATACTACACTGAAAACTGCAAGCAGATGCCCTTTTTCCTTGTCACAGGTATCCATATGATTGGGTTGTGAACTTCTCTTTATTTTCATAGACCATGGGTCCGAAATGTTGTCAATCACGCTTTGAACTATTGGAATGTGCAGCCTTGACTACTTTGGCGTTCTTTCTCATCCACACCTTCTCAATGGTCATCACCTTCAATGCCTACACAAATGACGAGCGTTTTCAGCAAATATTTGTGCCTGTTATGCATCTTGGCGCAGCTCTCTTGGTACAGTTTCTTCGAATCCTTTTTAAAAAAAAAACCCTAGAGCTATTTGTAAAGTCATGCACAATTAGAACAAGATGCTTCCTCTGCTTTAATTATTAATCACCTCTGAGTATTTCCTAATTTGTCTAAAATCAGCTTATAGGACAGACAGGCAGCTAATATTCATCCGGGTTGATTTCATGCAAACTCTTCCTTCACTCTCCGAGACGGCTAAAACTAGTTTGATTTAAGTTTAGAGATCACCAAGCTCTTCTATTGACCTAATAACTATGATGAGTGAGGAAAGCTGGGAGGTATCTTATTGAAACTTTGGGTAATTTCACAAACAAGCTGAGTATGGTCATCTCAGCTTGTGGATAAATTTGTGTTTTTACATCTTGTTTTGTTAATGTGCAGACCCTGGTGAATTTGCTCCCGAATGGATGCACGGTCGGTGTTCCATTAGTCTCTCTCTGTGCAGCGGTGACAATGGGATACTGTGGAAAGGTTGTGTGGGACAACGTGGGCTCCAATTGTTTGAACCCCGGTGATTTACAAAGGAGACGATTGTGACCTCCTCCCTGTCATCTTGTACATACATTTCACAGTTGCCTCTCTCAGGTCCAATTGCTCAACGATACCTTTTGAAGGACGTACTCTTGAAGATAAGGGAGGTAATTGTAGTTGCATGAGTTCTCGGTGTCAACTTTCCGACTAAATTAGTACTGGGGGGCTAGATGAACAATGACATGCCTTTTCACGTGAGCGATTGTATCTCATTTCTCGTGAGAGATTTCATCATATTGATAGAGTACAAGAGAAGATAAGTTGTGAACATGAAAGAAACGTTTCTTCCAGTTCGCAAAGATTTTGATTTCAAGATTGTGCGCATCTGCTGATCAATGCACAGCAGTCGATCAATGTCTATTTGACTACCCGTGTGGGATGTTTTTACCTTTTGCATGTCAATGCCCTATAAAAATTGTCATTCTGAGAGCTATGCACTGTAAGTGCCGCTATATAACTTATGAATACGATCCTAGTTCTGTGCAAATTGTTCTGTACAACGATTACAGAAATGAAGTGAAGGGCAGCGCTCCGGATTCCTTGAAATCCAGCGCTGTTGCGGCTTACAAACCCTTCAAGCTTACATTTCCCGTTGATTTTCCAGGGGGGTTGATCTTCCAATTGACCACTCAAAGTCGGGATGCAATAAGAGGGGTCTGCTTTGAAAGACATGCCTGGGCTGCGGCTACACCACTCCCCAGCACTACAGGATATCCTACGTCCTTCAACGAGAGCTCCACGCCTGCCAGAGCGCCAAGCAGTTGCAGCTGCACAGGAAACCCCTCCGAAGATGAATCCACAGACAGAATCTTAAAAAACAGCAATAACTGAACGAAATGGGAACATTCCACATGATTATAGAATCTATGTAGGGTATGTTGAGAAGATTCTCGGATTGAAACCTCATTCACATATCCAAGGTGTCCGATGCGGAAGAGCTTTCCAGCAACTTTGCCAAGGCCGACACCCAGGCTAAGATTATACTTTTTCCATGCAATCTTGATCACCTCCTTGCTGTCCAGCCATGGCGGCACGACCACTCCCGTCACCACGGCGCTGTCCCACTCCGGCTTCTTTGCGCTCACTTTGAGCCCCCATGCCCTCACTGCTCCCCTGCAGCAAATCCAAAGCCAGAATCAGGCCCTAAACCTCCACGTACAGAGACATGTGCCAATAGCCAAAGTCAGAAGGAGAAAACCTGCAACATTTTAACCTCCATACACTGAGATTCGCACCCCACCTGGTTGCCTCCGCAAGGCGGAGATGTCTGGCGATGACGTTGTCGAGTCCTTCCACTTTCAGAATGAGGTCAAGCGACGCGCGCAATCCATAGAGCATCTGCACCGAAGGCGTGTAAGGCCAGTACGTCCCGGCCTTGTAGGACGCTAAATACTCACTCCAATCGAAGTATCCGCGCGTGGATCTGGCGCCCTTCGACGCCTCGAGCGCTTTCGGACTGGCACACACAATGCCGAGCCCGGTCGGAAGTGATAGCGCCTTCTGCGAGCCGGTGAGCGCGACGTCCACTCTCCACTCGTCCATCCGGAAATCCATGGCTCCCACGGACGACACTCCGTCCACCAGAAACAGCGCCGGGTGCTCTGCCTCATCTGCCAACACAATTGCAAGCTCTGGTAAAGATCTGCACACATGATTGCAAGCTCTGATAAACGTCTACACACACAGTTACAAGCTCTGGTACGAATCTGCACACATACTTGCAAGCACTGAGAATCAGCATCAGCACACATTGCAAGCTCTCATGGATTGTGTCCCTACCGATTGCTTGGCGAACGTGGCCGAGGTTGCTGGTGACGCCCGTGGAAGTCTCGTTGTGCACCACGCACACGGCTTTCACGGCGTGCGAGCGGTCGGCCTGGAGTTTCCGCTTGAGGACCTCGAGGTCGACGCCCTCGCCCCACTCGCACTCAATCACGTCCACCTCGAAGTTGAGGCGCCTCATAAGGTTGATCCAGATCACGGCGAACTGTCCAAGGCACGGCGCAATGATCTTGTCGCCTGGTGAGAGCGTGTTCGTCAGCGCACTCTCCCACGCTCCTGTACCTGCACCATGAAACCAGCTCTCAGGAACAATCTTCCCCTGAGCAAAACTCATCCAACAATGACCAGAGAAAAAAAAGAAGCAAGAAACAGGAAAACCTGTTGACGCTACAAAGACCGGAAAAATCATAAAACTAATTCCGTAGACTATGATGCATTGTCGTTCTAGACCCGAGAACGATTGCAGAAGTGTACATTCTTCAAGAAAACTCAGCCAGTTTCTTTCAGCAATGTCCAGAAACCAAATCAAGAAACAAGAAAACCTACAGACTGCGCATCACAAGGCCGAGTAAATCACAAAACTAGTTCCATACTCCTCTGAAAGCACAGATTTCACACAGTTCTAGACCTGGCACAGACAAAAACAGAAAGTATCCATGAAACTTCTCACAAATCAAGAAAATGCGAGGAATCTAGAAACTTCACTGATTCAATCGCACGCTCACTTACCTGAGGACGGGAAGATGAAGGAGGTTGCGGTTTCCGTGCGAAAGAGCTGCTTGACGTCCTCGATTACGGACTTGGAGAGGTGAGGAAACGCAGGCGAGCGGTGATCCTCATTGTTGCGGTTCATAGCCTGCAGGACGGCCTCCGGGATGTTCGTCGGCCCCGGCACGAACAAGTGGTTCCTCCCGGGCGCGGGAAAATACTCCATCGCTCGCAAAAACGCAAGCTCCAAACACACAAACACACAGTCCCTTCACCTTCACCTTCCAAAACCACAACCTCTTCAAAGCTGTCACTGCTACGAAGTACAACCATCCAATCAATTTATTGAACTCCATGATCGATGCTTTCACTTCTTGCGCCATCCAATCAGTTTCTAATTGAACTCTATGACGCACTTACGAGTCGATCAGATCTGTGAAGGAAATGTTTGGTTTTTTACTTTTTACTTTTTCGGGGGTGCAAACTTATGCTTTACTTTTCATTGACCAGCTCCATGTCACTATTGAGTCAGTGTGAGTGGCTTTCAGTGGCGAATGACTCACAGTGAGTCAGTTAATTACATTGCACTTGAGCTGCTGAGTTGGGACAGGTGTCATGTGTCTACCCAGCGACGGCGCCAACAAAAATTTGTCATGCTTCACTTTTACTTTTCAAGAAGAAACCCAACTTTTCATACTTTCCACTTTTCTAATTTATAATCAAGTTTCAACTTTTTTACCCCTAAAGACCCAAGAGTCCCCTCCGAAGAGTGTAGGAGTCTCCTTGGGGGCTGTTGGGCCTTTAGGGGTTAAAGAGAGATGAGGTTCCTTTCATTTCCTTTGGAAAAATAATAAGGTAAGCCTCCCTAAAGGCTAAAACCAACAAGTTAAGGAATGTGCATGTATGGAGAGAGGAGATAATTATACTACTATTTTCCAGTGGTATCCAATAGAATTGCAATTACAACCCAAGTGATTTCATATTTTTTCGATGAAAACGGAATTAGTTATGAATTTTCAAACTGTGCTGCCATGTTTAGAGGGTGGCTAGCAGTAGGTACCCCATAATTAACGACCAAAAGTAAGGGTCTTGACTAATAGCAAACCTCCATTTGGAGCTGAGTTGGTGGTAATGGGATGGAAGAGAGTTGGATATACCACAATTTTGTAGGCGTTGGCTATGGGTTTTTGTTGGTTATGGGGGGCTTACCTTAGTTCAGATAGATACAAGGTTCGCCCAAGTTGATATCAGGAATTTTAGTTGCACTATTGCCAACAAATGCTTAATTCATTGGGTGGGTGGGCTTGAGTTACTCTATGTTAATGATTTAATTTACTTTTGTGTTTTGTTTATGAATTTTTTATTGAACTGTTTCTTGGGAGGCTTAGTTTGGGAGAACATGTCAAGGTGTTACAATTTCTGAAGATGCTACTGACATAAAATTGTGTCCAGTTTGATTTTAGTTTGTGGAATGATTAGGAGTCAAGAGGGTGGTTCAGGTTGCTTGGAGCACTGTAGTGGGTTTTATTTGAAATTGCACGTGAGCTAAGCTTGGAACCAACAGTGGTGGAAGCAATGCCAACCTTACAAACTAAAAACATTTTAAAAATATTCTATGATTGGGATTTAGTGGGCCCTATGGTAAATCATGTAAGTTGGGTAAATTCATGTGAATGTCACATCCATGGCAGGAGCCGGTTTTTTGCGTGTAATGGTAGGGTAGATTGACTGGGATCACAACTGCTTGTAGTGCAGAATTTTTTAATACCTTTTAGTCATGTGTTAGGCGCTTCACGGCACATAATCATACCATGTTTCAAGTGCATTCCTGTGGCTTTCCACATAGCGACAGATGCAGTTTGGTTGGCTAATAAAACTTGCTTGAAATGTTGTGCCATATGACATGAAACAAATGCTCCGAAAAAGGGGTGGGCTAAATAACTCATAGCAAGACAAATCATGGCTCTAACTTGTTGCTTTTCGTGTTTAAATAGTGAACCTCGATTTAGTGTAGGTGGAAGGCTTGTGCACGTGCAACGTTGATTAGGATGTGATTTTCCTGTTCAAATTTCAGGTCTGATTTTCAGTCCATAATGGCATGAACTAGCTCCTACACCTTGTAGTTTTTGAAGTTTTCAACGATCTGAGGATGTGTCCATATATACCACCAGCAAACACAGATGAAAGCCCATGAATTGCCTTGACTATTGGAAGGAGAACATGATGGAACACTTGGATGAAAGAAATGAATGAAAGTAATAGATGTGAATAATGAATGAAAGTAATAGAAGTATAGATGTAATTCATTTGTGTCTCATTTTCCAAAGATGCACATCTATAGTAATTTAATACAACCTTGTCACTATTGAATTTTTCTCCACTTGTGGACTTAGCATAGTCTTTAATCTTTTCAAGCATTTTTATATGTGCAATCAATTACTAGATAGAAGTTGAAAAGCATCATAAATCATGCATAATTGTTGGCTTTGCATTTTCTATATCAATGTGAAGCTATCATCCTAGTGCACATCAATACCTCTTCCATTTAAAATATGAAACTTCTAACAAGATTTAAAAGATTGGTAAAGTAATACACCATCCAAAATCCATAATTTTGTATACAATAACTTGAATCACCATAGTCTATGGATGTTGTGCAAATTTTCCTCTTAGTTTAGGTCTTCACTAAAGTTTAATCATTATAACGTTACATACTAAAATGAGATATTCAATTTCCAATACGATCAACTCAAAGATAAAAACCAGCAAAAATTATGATATCGCAAGAACATGGTCTAGGCACTAAAAGGTGGCTGGTAAATCTATGTAAATTTACTAATTTCTACGTGGAAAATTTCAAACAAGTTCTGAAATCATTTCTGTTCTAAGTACGCAAATGCAGCAGAGAAAAAAAACTGAATTGATCAATGAAAGAGAACACAAATCTAGGCAACGTGAAGATCACTGCCACTATAAATAATGTACAGGAATTTGCCAAGACGTCACCACAAAACGTTCTAAATCAGAAAATATCGCGTTCATTCTGTCCTAGTGATACTCAGATTCTATGTGCTTCATGTAGTAAGGGTTCATCACCGGAACCCTCCCGAACGACGCATACGACCTGAAAGCTATGGGCTGCTCTAGGAAGATCAACTCGCACCGCGCCTTCGGAAAATACACGCCGTCCACACAAACCAACTCGGCATCATGATTCCTGTAATCTCCACACGATGGCGTGATGCGAGGTGGCCAGTAATTAGGCCTAGACTCGAAACCACATCTATCAGACACAAACTCGGCGTCATGATTCCTGTAGTATTCAAACGAAGGCATGCGGCGAAACGAGTTACATGATCGCGTCTCGTAACGAATTCTATCAGCCTGCACGAACTCAGGATTCCTCTGGTCTCCGAACGATGGCATGCACCTGGTTCCGACCGCCGCCCCATGCACCTCTGCCGTCATCCGCAAGTTCGTCAGAACGCCATGCATGTGCGGCAGGTCGTTGGCGAGCCTCTTGAGGATCTCCAACTTCGCACTGATCTTCTGCGACAGTCCAGCTCCACGGAGTCTATCGAACAAGCCGCTCGAAGCGCACTTGCCGATCAGGTTTTCCATCTGCAGGAGCTCTATTCTCAAGCGGTCCAGCCACGACTCCTGCGGTGTTGTCGTGATCCCGAGACGCTTGCAGCTCTCTACCGCTTCCGCTGAGATGGTGACGTCCGGCCTCATGGACTCCAGGAGCTCCTGCAGGTCGTGGCACTGAGCCTTCTTGCACCTCTTCAGATGGCTCGTCAGCTTTGCGATGATCGTCACAAAAAGCTGCAAGAGTTGGACACTAAATGCGATTATAGTCAATGGGTCCGGCGCAACAAATGGATATTGTCGGTAAACATAATCCGCATGTACTGCCTCATGATCCATGGCCAAAAACTAGACTCGATTGATCTGAACTCAGGAGACTCAGACTTGATTCAGGTTGTGTATTAGGTATGAAATGATCTACCGACAACAGTGATCAATAGTAAGTAAAGACAGGAGCAGCTAGCAGAGGTCTATCGTTGTATTCAAGCTGTGGAAGTGAAACTGGCTACAATAACATACTAGTCTAGTACGCGAATGCTGCGGTGAGACTCAGCAGAGTAGCTCTGGGATTGAAGAATGTGAGAGTTGTGTCCTTGATGTTGGTAAATACGAAAGTTGTAAGAGTGTTACGGTCACAGTACTGTGCATGATGCCAAGTTGAGTGTCCGGGTTCACGTGGTGCAAGGTGGGTCCGTTGCACTCTTTTAACTAGAAACGTAGGATCAAAAGGATCCTAAGTCTAAAAAAGTTCCGAATTTAAAAAGGAACAGTGACAGGAACTACAGGAAATAGAGCAACTGCAGAAACTGCAGTTGTGGGTGCATGGGTCCTCAGAAACGCGAATTTTACTTGCAAACAAGTCTGCCGGCAAAGTCTGCCGGCAGATACGTTCACAAGTAGAAATTTAAGGAAAAGACAGAAGAACACTGGTTCTCTTATTCGACTAGGGCCTTTTGGTGACGATCATTTATAAAAGATGACCATATGTCTCGAACAAGGATAGTATGCTTACGTTAGAAGGTACTTCCGGTTCTAAATTCAAACAATAAAATATAACAAAGGACGTGTGGGTATACCGATAGTCGCCTAGAATATTCCCTCAAGAGCGCGTGATAGCATTCAGGATGTCTTAACCCTTTCACGACGAAGGGACTGAATGTGGTCGATGAGACCAGATTTTGGGAGCCATGTCCGATTGAACCGTTGGATTGATTTGCACTAGCATGAGGGGTTGCGAGCTTTGCTCTCCTCCGTCTAATGCATCTTCCGGATCTCCAATCGGTTGCGATAACGACCTATAATGATACCTGAAAAAAGTGAACAGTTAAATGTACTCTTCGTGTGGATGCTGTAGTGCAGCGTCTATTGAATCGTAAAAAATTTCCAGGGCCCCGTGCAAGGCCTCTTCGGTAAAGGGTTAAAGCCGCGTAGAGTGAGTATTCGGCACTAGTATACTAGTATTTCAGAAACATTAACTTAGGGAAATGTGGTTGCATGAGATCGTAGCTGGAATCTTAGAAAATGGAACACTGTGCGGCTCCAGTGGCTAAGTTGCCGTCGCAGCTCGTCTACGTAAATATTCGTTACTGAGTATGCCTGCCGTTGTTTTCCTAAGTCTCGCCGAGTGGTCAAGCTTTTGATGAGCTGACCCACTTGGACTCTCAGTTCATCATCATGGCCCCTTGAGAATGAAACATCCAATAAACACTCTTGACCCCAAAATCAACCACAATATGCAGTGGCTAGGAGAAATAGTTGTACATGAGAAGCTTCTTCTGAAAAGTAGCTACAAAAACTGCATAAACTCTCTTAAAATAGAAAGAACACAACCACTAGAGTAAATAGTTGGAACAAGCATAAAGCACAAAGTTTTCAATGAAAATATGAACTAGAAAAACACATAATAACTCAAATGTGCAATAAGCATGTACGATTCTTTATGCAAAAATTAACTTTCGTTGTATATTAGCTACAGAAAGCAAGACTAATTTTTTATAAAGATTACCTTTACAACTCAATGATTTAACTCTTAAGCACAACCACTGCGTATAGGTAGTTGGCAACTCTTGTTTGGTAGACATCAAGAGCTCTTTGAGACATAAAACATAGCAACTTCCTAACAACACCAACCTCTGTATTGTACCAAATTTCTTGGATCTTCTTCCATAAGTCACTTCTACAAGTGAGTTTTCTCTTGGACCTTCTTGAATGGCAATCTACTTCATTCTAGAGATGTTTTATTAGATTGAGGTCATGTGATTGTAGAAGGTGCCCATTAAGGTGAAATTTTTGAGCAAACAACCAATCTATAATGTGATATGCAATATGCTTTGGATCGTTGTCATGTTGGAAAATAACTTGATCCCCTTCCAGACCTTGCATTTGTATAGTAACCATAAGTTCCGTCTCTAAAATGTTGCAATACACATATTTATCATCTTTCCTTTAGTCAAATGAAACTTGCCAACTCCTTCCCAACTCATACAACCTCAACCATTATGCTTTCTTCCCATATTTGACTGTAGATTGCACATGGTGATCTAAAAAACGTTCTCCACTCTCTCTTCAACAATATTAACAATTTTGATCCGATAAAAAAAGATTGAACTTGGACTCATTAATAAAAATAACATGAGCTTAGAACTTCCAATTTATATGCTTACACTTCTTTGTCCACTGCAAACGACATACTCAATGTTTCTTTGTCAAAAGTGGCTTCTTGATCTTTACACATGCTCTCAACCCTTACCTCCAAAGACTCTTTCTAATCGTATCATCATTCAATTGCATGCCCTCAAATCATAATGCTTTTCCTACAACTGTCATTGTATTGGTATTTCAATCATTTAATCTCTTCACTATGTCTAGTCACATTGTTCATTAAAAATTCTAGGTCTATTGGGTGAAGTTTTATCTTTTAGACTTCCTTTCTCACGAGACCTTTGCACTTAGATGTCAGAACAAGTGACTTGAGGAATGCACAAAATTGTTGAAATCTTGTCATATGAGTTGTCTTGCTCATACATCTCAAGAACTGCCTCATACTGATTTTCAAACCTTCTAGGAGCCATAACAAATCACTTAAGCCCTCTCTAAAATTTATAATTTTTTCCAAAACAAAAAGGTTTACAAGTGCACTTGCATTGAGAAGATAATGATGTGCACAACTTGTGTGCATATTGGGTTGTACACACCTCTCATGGTCTTTGCATGTGTAATCTCTACAAATGACAAACTTTCAAGGAACCAAATTTAATTAGATGCCATGTGGAATGCTAATAATGTTGGCTGGAAAAATCTCTCACCAATCCCATCATTAGGCCACAATCCATGGAGTTTTGGTAGAGCTTCGCTGTCCGGATATTTATGCTAGCCATTGTATATTATACACATAGAAACTTGCAAAATGCACCCATGTGCAAAATAATTGTATAATGTGCATTTCCTTTATAACCTGAAACTGTTGAATCAATCCAACTTACGTGAGGATTATTTTTTTAATTTAATAACAAACAAAATAAAATCTCTGCGCTGCCAACTGATCTTGCTATATCTGGTAATTGGTGGATGAAAATAGGGATGAAAATTCTTCAAAGGTTGCATGACAAGATTCTATGACTATAGTAGTTTTCAAAGCCAATACAGTCATTTCCCTCTACACTACTAAGCCATGTGACCAGGCCATCCAACTTTTGTAATTGGTATTCTCTGTAGTGCTTTGAATATCCCTAATATGAAATTATTAAATAGTCTAGATGTGGATTGTGTATCTTATTAACCCTTTAGTGTCCACTTAATCCCATCATATCCTTTATTGATCATATCCTCTTCCAATCAAGTTTTTTCCCTTTTCATATACCTATCATTTTTCTTATATATTTTTGATTCAATTAAAAATCCTTATCCACTCAATAATAATTGTGCACAACCTTTTTCTTTCTTCTAAAAATATCACTTTCTTTTAGGCAAATGTTACATTGAATCTTGTTTCTATTTAAATTTAAATTTGTGGAGTCCATAACTTTCCCTACGATTTGCCAATGCAAAGGCACCTTAAGTTGCACATATTGACATTTCTATATTCTAGGCTGCCATTGTGGTAGCCTCCTGGGGTATCGGAAGTGAAATATAATTTTCAAAAATAAATCGCAAATGGCCTCTATTAAGGTGACTTTAGGTGTGCCAAAGATTGTAAATGGGCCTTGTAAACAACTTGTTCATTGTCATCACAAAAACTTGAAAAGGTCACCATGTTGACATGTTTTGGTATTTAGTAGTTGTCATTTAGCGCCATTTTTGGAATCTGGTTAGTAAAAGTGTCCCCTAATATTCATCTATGATAGGAAAACAAATTCCAAATATACACAACAACACTTTATAACCTTGTGATATGATGACAAGCATTGGAGGCAACCATTTGCAAGTTGCAAGGGCATTAGAGGCATCATCTAACTTTTGGAATAACTTCACGTATGCAATCAAATAGCGAGAAGTTGAAAAAGCCTTATAAATCATGCAAAAACATGAAATTTCTAATAAGACTCTAAAGATTGGAAAAATAGTAGACCCTCAAAATTCTATAATTTTCACTATTAGAAATATGAGTACTTGAACCATCATATCTAATCCACTAACTGGTGGATGATGACCAAATCTTTGTTAAAGTTTAGATCTTGACTCAAGTATAAATTTATAATGTCAGATACTAAAACTAGACATTCTATTTCCATCAAAAATTCTGATATCGCAAACAAATTCTAAAAGCTGATCAATGAGACAGAACACAATTGGCAACATGAAAATTAGTGCCAATATAAATAATTATATACACAATGCCAAAATCACAAAAAGTCGCGTTCATGACCTAGTTCCATATGTTCTATCTTTCTCAGCTTGCATCTAGAATATCAATCTGATACCTGTTCTAGTAATATTTGTTCTAACGCAGAGGAAAAAGAGGTAGCTGCCGACAAGACGATAGCAGTAGCGAGTCGAGTCGAGAAAACCGGTGATACAGGGCAGGCCAGCAGAGAGCGCAAGAACTTAACAACCGACACTCCAGGTGACACCATCGGAACAGGCTACAACCGGAGTGCAGGTACAACGATCAGGAGAGAGAGCCAGCAGTGCGAGCGAGAAAGAGCCCATCACAATCAAAAACAGAGCATAACCCCGGGGCGTGAGAAGTCCACGCGGGGCAATACCACGAACACTACGGCGCGCGACCTACACATTCGTGACCGAACGCACGACGAGGACGACCAGGCACGAAGAAACGCGGGGCTGCAGAACAGGATCGCATCAGGAGTCAGGGATACAGAGACAGGTGGTAAAAGAGCACCATCGTTGCCAACACAAAAAGAGAGGTGTTGTCGTTGCGCGGAGGTAATAGGCAAATACAACACCACAGGCCGGGCGAAGTGTGGAGAACGTGCTACAGAAAAGGACGGGGGAGAAAGAAACGGCGACTGCGACAAGACAAGCGGGAAGGAGCCAGCTTGTACATCAACCACCAAACCCACGGAGGATTTCCACACGGAGCCCAGTGCGCAGACACCACCCTTGGAAGTCAACAAAGCAGTTAGCTGTGAAGCAAACCCTGAGGCACGCCTAGACGAGCAGGCATTACCGCAGGAAGGGACCGCGGCTGGAGGAGGCGGGAACTACACCGCTAGGAACAACAACCACAACGGAGCCGCCGCAGCATTTGCGGTGCCCAACAGCAGCGATCACCACCCGCGAGAGCACGGGACAACAACTCCGAGAACTACAAGTAAGGTGCCGAACATTGCAGTATTGAATGCCTTGCTAGAATTAGAAGATAGTAATAAGAGAGTGAGAATAAGAAACAAAATAAAAACAAAAACTAATTTAGTTTTAGAACAGTGTCACTCTAGAGTTTTTAGGCATCATGAAACTAGTCTAGATTTGTCTAGCCTTTCTGCATGTGCTTTAAGACTAGAATCTACTGGAAGAGGATCTGGATTGGTAAATAGTTGGGGAGTATGGGACCTGGGGGAGAAACAAGACTGGAGGATGGCAAGAGCACTGTCTAGACCTCTGGAACCCGAACATCCCATTCCAGTAACCATACCCTTGGAGACCAACCTCGACATACTCGCGGGTGATCTAGGATGTTCAACGCCATACCGAGTTCAGCCTACAAAGTCTGCGACATTCCTGATGACTCCTCCGGGGAGAGGAGCACCTCCCGAACTAACTGTCCTTCCAGGAGAAGATCCAGAGCATTAGGTACTTTTGCTACCAACCGGACCCCGTGAAGAGATACCTCGGACTGTAGGGATGTCGAGCCTTGTTGAGCTGCAGGAAAACTTGGCACCAAGGAGCATGGGACCTGAGGGGAGTATTCTTGGAGTGTCAAACACCGGAGACCAAGTTCCAGTCCGGCAAAAAGTCACTCAGTAGGATGCCAGAGTCCCTAGACGGATGCACATTCCTTGGCAGGTAAACTGCAGATTGAACCTCCAGTTTTTACCTTTACGATTCTGGAAGAATTGGCGGAATATTCAGGATGATGCTTGGGCTGGATCAGTGGGACTTGGTGCGTTCTATGAGTACACATGATCTCCACCTTGGGAGGAGTTGGTGCGGGATTTTGTGGAGGGATTCATCCACGAGAGACCCGAGGTACTAACTCCACAGTTACTAGTGCGGGCAGTGGTCAGAGGCATCCCAGTCAACATTACTTATCAGGTAGTTCAGGAGGCCTTGGATTTGGAAGGCACTCAGACTTTAATTGTTTCCAGGAGCGCCAAGGATACACACCGGCTGTATCAGAAACGTTTCAAGCTCACGCCCAAGCATTTTTCTACCGATGGTGTCCTTATAGGAGGATTTTCAGAGTTATACCAGACCCGCATCCAGGCCTTGGTGGAGGTACTATGTGTGAAGAAACGGTCTTCACACACCAGTAATGACTTCATGGCTCATCTGTATACTGCAGTGGAATCTAAGGGGGGTAACCACGACTAGACACCACTAGTGATCTCGCGACTGAGGCGGATGTTAACCCGAGTATATACCTCGGGGGGATGTCTGAGATTCCAGGAGCAGACTTGATCAATGCTTCACTCAGGGGCTGGTTTCCATATGACGAGGATTAGAGTGATGCAGATGTCTAGGTTGGCCACGAGAACCCCTTACCTAGCCCACCCTTGGATTTGCATGAGAGTGATGGCTCTCGAGGACGGACCGTGGGAAATCCAATTCTTCTCACACCATCTCCAGAAGGACCACCTCCTCCAACGACTACACCTCCGGGCAGACGGTCCATAAGGAACCAATCTAGAAAGAGGAGTCCCCCACAGAGCCCCGTCCAAACCCGAAAGAAGACCAGACATGATCAACCTGCAGGAACCCCCCAGACACTTGCAGCTAGTACAGCAGAGGAACTAGATTCTTCAGAGCTTCGATAGATAGAGCAAGGTGTAGTCACCTCCGGCCAAAGACAACTTTCACCTGCAGCTACCACGATGGGAGTAGAGTTTTTCAGCCCATTACCCAGAGTACTGAAGAGGTTGCGGAGGCTAGTCTAGACCCATCTGGAAACGGACTAAGAGTCTCCACCACAATGCAGACCGAGCACTTCTGGGGTTCCACACGAGCAACCACAGGCCGTACCAGAGAAGGCGGTTCTCAAGGAGTTACCCTCCGTTCAGGACTCCCAGCCAATGAGCCAACCCCCCGAGGTTCCTCCAACTACTATAAAGTTGGAACAAACGATTTCCCAGGTCCAGCAGCAGTCACAAGAAGTTGCAGCAGGACTCCAAGAGGCACTGCGGTATCTGGACCTCAGTACCAAGACGCTGTCCAGAACTCAGGAACTCCAAGGCCAGTTGGAACGAACGCAGCCAACTCGAATTCAACTACTCAAGGATCAGGCTCAACTCCAGGGAACAATTCAGGCACTCCAGCTTCAACTACAGAACACTTCTCAGGCCTTGGTGGCTAAAGAAAAGGAGTTGGATACCTCGTGACTGGAGATGTCCAGATTTGACCCAGTGATCATTGCAGCAGCTCATGTCAAGAGGGTGGAACTGGAGACTCAGATGAGTGCTCGACTTCGGGCTTTTGACAAGTTGGTGGTTGATAACCATCAACTTCTTCGTCGACTGGAGTTAATAGAGGGGCGTCAGACGATCTCCAATCGTGGGATAACCAAGCCCCTCTTTGCTGCTTCACGACGACAACTACTCAGTGAGGTGGGTGCTTACCTGGCAGATCTGGATCGTTTGAACAAGTATCTCCTCAAGATTGTGGATGCTTACCCAGAGTTTGTTTACTACTCCGATGAGGAATTGGACGACCTTCCAGAGTAGGAGACTAATCCAACTCTAGAGAGTGGTACATCTGGAAGTGTTCAAGACACTTCTGCACTTGCCTCCGACATTGAGACTGGATGGCAGGCTACTCCCCAGTCCAAGGCACCTACTGCTAGGATGGTGATCCTTCCTTGGGACCGGACGATTCCTCTCCCTACTCCAGATTTTTAGCCTCAGACTACTCCGTTCTGGGGAGCAGCTTATCCTTTCCAAGGTGGTTCTAGTTCTGGACCCATTCAAGGTCAACCGGGGATTTTTTCAGGATCTCCACATGTCCAAGGTGGTAGAGGATCACCCGTGTTCCACATGGCTACTGTGGAGCATTACGCTCGAGCAGGAGGCTACGAAGGTCCATATCCTTATCCACCTCCGGGACATTATCCGTTTAGTGGAGTATCTGGACATTATGGTATGGGTTCTAGTACGGGAGGGCATGCACCGCAATATCAGTAGCATTATCCGATGGCTCCTCCAGTTACTTTTCCAGGGCCAGTCCAGATGCCTATTTCGCCTCCAAGGGTTGAATTGACGAAGACACTCGACCCAAAAACAATTCCAAAACCCGAATCGATCAAGCTGAAGGCAAAGGTATCCAGTTCTGGACATGATTTCTAAGCAGCGACCAGTTCGGAGCCTGGAGTCGGTTTGACAAGCACTGAAGATCTTTCCCGCAAGGTTGTTCTTCCTTCAAGTGGCTAGAGATGTCCAGTAGAGCTTCAGAGGTGACTTCGTACTCTGGATGTTAGTAACCAATATTTTTGTGTCTAGAGTTATGTTTCTCTCCAGCACCACATGAACATCTGAGGGCAAATGTTGTTCAAAAGGGGGATAATGTTAACCGGAGATTTAGGCTTATTATAGGATCCCGGTAGTAATTTTTTGAAGTTACTAAGTAGTTATGGTTAAAACGTAAACTAGTGGATGAAACTGTCCTGAATGACAGTGGATGAAACTGTCCTGAAGGACAGTGGATGAACTGTCTGTACTTTGGATGAAACTGTCCGGACATGGATGTCATCCGTCCGGACATCTTTCATCCATTAGGGCAGATTAGGGTTTGGAGGGGGTAGAGAGCCGCCCTCTTGGGCTTCGTGGCTCTTCTTTTTTTCCTCTCCTCTCTTGGTGTGTGTGTGGAGCTCTTGGTGAGTTAGACTAGATTGTAGAAGTGTGGTTAGAGAGTTAGGATCTGAAGCTAGTGTGCGGATCTGTAGTTGTAGTGAGTATGGAAGAGGTTTGTGAAGGTTTGAGGAAGTAAAGCATGAATTGGATACTACTTCTTGTGTATTTGTGTTAGTGTTGTGAATGTGTGAGTAGATCTTGTTGCTAGAAGAGTATTTGGATGCAATTCGGTTGTGGGTATTGAAGATCTGGCCTAAGTACACTAGATCTGGTATAGATCTAGCTTAATCTTCTAAACCCTGATCAAATCTAGTGTGTTAGAGTTAGAAACGAGTCCGGATTTGTTGTGGGTATGGTCTGATTTGTTGTAATTGAGTGCGGAAACTTTAGATCTGTGCGTTAAACGTAAGAAAAACCACAAAAATGAAGTCCCAACTAACCCTGAATTCAGATTTAGATTCAGATCTAGGTCGAATCGGAGGATTAGATTCAGTACAAGTCAGATCCTTGACTTGTGTCTTATGGCTTGGAACTACAGTTTGAATGAGCGTAGAGAAGATGTTTCACTTAATCTTTGGGTGAAATCCCCCTTTAACAGTGGACTCTCCCCCTAGAGCCATGACGGGTGCACAGACAACAGAGAAACCTAGAAAGACAATACAGGCGCCTGTAGCTGCTAGATATCGTAGGAGGTGAAGCATTTGCACGTGCTCATCATCCATCATCATCGTTTGGGTAATACTTAACCTTCTCTTTTGTTTTTTCGCACCAAAATACAACATTTTGACACGTTTTTAAAATTTGAAATTAGGATTTCTTGCATCATTAGTCACTCAACATTGTGTGATTTTGTTGCAACAAGAATTGTAAGTGACTATTTTAGAGTTTAGGATTTAGGGTAGGGTATTGCAATAGGAGAGGGTGTGACATTTTTGGGTTCTTATGATGGTGATGGGTATTTTATGGGAGACGGTGAGGTGGTTTAAGTATGCTTCGCTGAGGTAAAAGTAGTGTGTGACATATTTTGAGTAAATACCATTGTGACGGGTATTTTATTGGGAGAGAGGGAGGTGGTTTAAGTATGCTTCATTGAGGTAGAAGTGGTGTGTGTCATATTTTGGATACTTATCATGGTGACGGGTATTTCATTTTAGTTCAGTGATGCTTTTTCCATGTTTTCCACGCGATGATGGGTATTGCATACTTTGGTGTGTACATTGGTGAATACTTTGTTTTTTTACTATATCGTGACGGATATTTTAGAGTAGACCAGAGACGTTTTTTCCATTCTTTGCATGGTAGTGACGGATATTGCACATTTTTGAGTGTTTGGAAGTGACTAGTTTTATTATTATAGGTCGTGACGGGTATTCTAGAGTCGACTAGGGACGTTTTTTCCATTCTTTCTATGGTCGTGACGGGTATTGCATATTCATGAGTGATATGGTGGTGACTACTTTTGTTTTTTACAAGTTGTGATATACATTCTGTCAATGTCTTCTATGATATAGTGACAGATTAGAGGTTTTTGTGTTTTGTGATGGGTATTGGTAGCTTAAATTGCTTTCTTCTATTCTTGTATATAATGTTATTAGAACTTTGTACTTTGATGAGGTTAAGGTTCATGGATTCTTATTGTATTCTTACTTATTTGTTGGTATTTTCTCTAGCGATGGTGCTTCCGGGCTTATCATTGGCCGTTCTCAATTGTGACTTTAAGGAAATTCTTGTCACGGCTAAGTCATGTCACTGTTTGGTAGACAATTGTGCATTTGGACCTTGGAAGCATTGGAGACACGTAGGTAAACACCTACGTGATCACCATGGGATGGAAGTGACGGTTTCGACTCTTGGTTGTGCGTCCAAGGCAAAACCGAGACTCCGCAGTATTAACTCCCGGTGGATGAATGCGAAGATGCTGACCAATCCTTTCAAGAGACAAATGAAGAAGTTTTGGAGAAAACTTAAAGCGTGGACGAAGGCAGCAGAGGCTTTGTGGACAAATGTGGAGACCAAGGCCACCGGAAAAAAAATGTCCAAACCATTGATTGTCACGTTGATGAAGAAGAAGTATTGCACATATCTTGGGGCAAAGAAAAAAGAACTTGGGTAGTTGGATGCGATGATGGTTGATGCACTTCCACGCAATCTCGATTTTGCCACGGTTGTTATGAAGTTGGAGTGTCCTCGTAGTGCTGAACTGGTGGATATTGTTTGGTTGAAAGATGTGAAGGTTGTATTTGATAAGCACAAAAATTGGAAAAAGAATTTACAGATGAGAGTTTGGACTGTGAAAGAGTTGATAGAATGGCACCGCCAATGTTCCATTGAAGTCATGTAAGTGTAGTTTTTTCTATAATGATGTGTGGTGTACTCTTACAAATGTTCAACTCCACATACTCAAAATTTCATTCATATTGATTTATTTTTCTAACGCAATGTTTTTTCAATTATAGTTACAAAGACGGGAAGAAGGTGTTTATTGAACGCTATGTGGATGCGGAGAAGAATGTCTTCCACTTGAAGAACATTCTTTTCATGGAGCGCGTTGAGACATTGTGTTCCGTCTACGCGAGCACACATGCTGAAGATCTCAACAAT
Source organism: Bryoerythrophyllum caledonicum (assembly GCA_963971425.1). NCBI lineage: Eukaryota > Viridiplantae > Streptophyta > Bryopsida > Pottiales > Pottiaceae > Bryoerythrophyllum > Bryoerythrophyllum caledonicum. Next base: position 3,831,428 of record OZ020518.1, on the reverse strand, counting down.
AAGGAGGATGAAGAGGAAGAAGAAGAAGTAGAGGAAGGAGAAGTTGACACCGAAAATGACAAAAATTAGTGTATTTCCGGTGAAGTCTTTGGTTCTATTTTGAATTCTATGGTTTCTTACTCTTTATTTAACACACATTCGCATACATTTTTGTGTTATTGGACAAAAGTATCAGTGAGTTTAATTGGTTATTGTATCTTTCATTTAAGTGTTTGAGTATTGATTTCAAATGGATAAGATATAATTCTTAAGAAGAATTATCACATGCCCAATAAGGAAAAAACATTCTTCAAAGTGTATAAAAAATGTGTATGCTAGTACTTCATATATAATTGCAAATTTATATTGCAAATCACGTGGTGCTTATTAAATAAATGCCCTCATAATTTTCAAATAACTATCAATGCATACTACTTTGATGCACTTATAAAGAAAAAAACCATGGATTCAAAAGTAAATGCTTCAAAATACTCACTATGAAAGCAAGGTATAAATTATATATTTTCTATTCGATTAGGATATTGTTTTTTCTTCTCTTCCGAAATTGCGCTATTTTTCCTTTCCAGTATTTCTTTCTTGCAACCAAATTTCCATCTTTTGTGGAAACAATTGTGAAAGATGCTTAAGGATGAGAAATGTTGTCATTTTGCAAAGTACGGATTTGTCATATATCACCTACCATGGGTGACGGTAGACATCATCAAAGAAAAGTAGTAAAGAAGAGCATCACCACCATTAGAAGCTTCACATATTGCCTCTTCTACCAAAATTCTAATCATACGTACAATATGCTCAGCAGATTTTGGCGTACTCTTTGCTTCGTTACGGCTAATGTTCTTATTTGATAGAACATCTTTCAATACATCACGAATGTTGAATCCTGGCACAATGTCATCCCTCAATACATCATTGTCTCTCGCTACATCATTGTCTTCCGCTACATCTTTGTCATTGACGTATTCACTATCCTCAGCTTCAAAAGGATCACTTGGAACATTGTGAGTGAACATAGGTTTGAGTCCCCCTCGAATCGAACCACAGTAAGTTCCTAGGAATTCTAACATAGCCTTCCATGACAAATCACTAGAGACTTTGAAAACGGCGAGTTGATGCTTACACATATTTCCTAGTATACTCCATTCACATGAGCAATAAGCATACAAAGTGAATGCTTTGCAAATGTCATACCAACGATGTTCAATCAATTGTGATTTTACTTGCCATAGAAAATCTCCTTCCTTCGGCGGTAGAATATCATCAAGACGAATTGTCTTTGCTCGTGTAATTCCTTTCTCCACAGTTCCTTCGACAAATTTATTTGAAATATAACCATTTATCTTTTGCCCTTGCATATACATGTACTGGTTAATAATGGGGTTTGTCAATCGCCATACTAGGAAATCCAACCTTCTCCCTCGCTTATCTCGATTATTGACCAACATCCACCGTTAAAGAGCTCCATGGTAACCTTCAGTAATAGATTGAGTATCTTAGTTTGAATGATAATGCCGACGGTAACTAATGAGATATAATCCTGGAACAATATAAATACAACACATTGAGTACATATATTGACATCATTTTTCTTGTCGGCTTTCCAAATCTAAGTAAAGTATTGAATTACAAAAAATGCAAAACTACAAAGGATCAAGAAGAATACATATACCTTGATGTTTGTAGTGTGTTTCAAAGTATTTTTGAAATTTATCCACGTAGAGGTATTGGAAAAGAGTTTCACCAATTTTTTTTGCTCGTTCCTAGAAATCCAATTCCTCTTCTTTAAACTCAATCTTTAAGTACAAAAAATGGTGGAAAACTTTATATACGAGATCTGGCAAGTTTCCCACATTTGGGACCTTGAAAAGGATATGGTTCTTCCACTTCTTGATAATTTGGAATGCACATTGTCAAATCCTCTTCCGTGGATCAACTTGAAAGCACCCAAGCAACAAGAATTTGGTTATTCTAGTCATCAAACAAAAATAGAGACGAGAGAAGGTAGTTAGAGATCTTTGTAGCGTGAGTTGTGTCCTTAGAGATTGCTCTCCTATGCCCGAATTTCATCATCATTTTCCTCTGCCAATTGGTCTGGATACCCAAAATGAAAGGTAAGCTTGTTACAACGTCTGGTTCATGCCACATAAACACGTTCTCAAGACATGCCTAAGTCTACATCTATACACTAGCAAAGTCCAACGGATCTCTACGCCAAATTTCCATCTTCTGACGTCCTTATAAGGAGGCAATGTCTTTGAGCTTGATGAAGTCATCTCGGGTATAAGGTACACATGATTTTCCTCGATCATTTCAATTTCGCCGATGTTCTTCAAATATTTGAAAAATGTGAATCTTGCACTTAGTTTCCGTTTGATCCAGGCCTTCATTTCGGCACTCATCCTAGGTTAATGAACGATTTTTCTCCCAAAAGACTCCGGATCACTAGGGTCGTGAGCTAGAGTTCCATTGTCTCGTATGTTATCGATGTGAGAATATCCAACTTCAGCAACATCCGGATATAATTGCAATTACTTAACCGATAACTCGACAATGTATCATCGTTTATGGGATTTAGAAAAACATGGATCATTCCTATGATTTTCCGGGCCGTATGCACATTCATACCATACATGTTCAACAAATGACAAAATATACGGCCTCCTTTTCTGTTCCCCTCTCTTTCCCTCTTTCACATTCCAACCAACTGATGAGCCATTCTCACAAGCCTGACCGTACATGAAATCTTCCACCATATCATGAGAAATGTATGCATGCTCAATAGCACTTGCATGACCCCATCATTTCCTACTGCTATGGTTCCATGTGATATTTAGGAATGTAAAAAGTCCCAGAGGAGGATTTTGGATGTTAAGAGTATCTTGTGACTTTGGCATATTGCTCTATATACAAAAAATTAAAATAGAAGAATCTCAATTAAATGAAATATTCAAAATTTTAGTAAGGAAATGAGCTCAAAAATATCAATACAAATATTTTTTAGTTCAATGCAATAGAAATGAATACAATTTATTGTAGAACTCAATATAAGAATAAGCGATTTTGGGAGTGAGGTACGAGGTATATGGAGAAAAATACTTGTACCGGGAGAAAGAGATGCATATAATGTCTTAGCAACCCTTTACATTCCAAGCTCAATATCCGTTGTGCAAAATGAATTTTGAAAAACGTCATTTGCTTAAATTGTTGTACATACGCAATACCCATCACTAAGAAAAAATTCAATAAAAGCCCCTGAAGTGTTCTACTTCACAAACACAATACCCGTCACGGTTATAAAATATATGAATAAAAATTTGCAAATGAGTCACTATATCCATCATCATGTACATGACATCAATGTTGACATAAAAGTTTTGCCATTGAAATAAATCACATCTAATGGAAGGTGTAAGTTGAATGTACATGTAATTTCTCTATTATAATTAGTGGTTGAAAGAATTAATGAATCAAGGAAGAAATTTAAATTGTGACCATCCAAATCGTAATTTTTAAAAAAATAACCTCAAGTGATGAGCTCTTTGGCAATGTGTACGAGGAACTACATGCCTTAAACCCTAATACAGTAAATATAGTCCTGGAAATAAAAAACTAATAGGGCCACAATGTAAAGATGACATGTGAAGGGGAGAGAACAAGGTAAAAATGTCTACTGATTGAGATGGGCAATGGGAGGATTTACAAGGAAGGACGCTACAAAGAAGTAGTGGGGCAACCTAGGTATGGGGCAGGTTTTTTGCAGGCAACGGGTGCCCGAGGTAAAGAGGGGCGGGCAGGGTTGTCTATCGTGACATTGTGATAATGACGTGCCGTCATGACGTGACATGTCGTGATGGACCCTCTCGTCACGACACAATAGAGTGTCTAAGATGAACTTTACCTCTATGTATGGTACATATGCTACCTCGGCATCGACGTGGCCGTCTTATGTGGCAGTGACATCCTACGTGTATCTCACCACTTTTAACTTTTGCTGTGTAGTATTAACCTTTGAGTGAAAATCAATTAAATGGGGGGGTTTTTTGGAGGAAGCGGTTTAGGAGCGGACCGCACGCGGACATGCGATGACCGTCCGCGGACATGGCGCGCACTGCGTGCGGACACTGTTGCGGACTGGCTGCGGATACGCAACGGATTATCATGGACCCGCGGACTGAGTGCAGACTCGCGGACTGGCTGCGGATATGTCGCGGAATGAACTTGGTCCTGCGGACAGGCTGCGGATACGTAGCGGACTGGATGTGTACCCGCGGACTGGCTGCAACCGCTGCTGCGGACTGATCGCGGACTGGCTGCAATCAGTCACGGACTGGATGTGGACCCGCGGACTGGCTGTGGATACGCAGCGGACTGGACGGGAACCCGCGGACTGGCTGCGGACTGGCCGCGGACACTACCGCGGATACGTAGCGGACTGGATGTGGACCCGCGGATTGGTTTGGATACGCAGCGGACGGGATGGGGACCCGCGAACTGGCTGCGGACGCTGCTGCGGACTAATCGCGGATACGTAGCGGACTGGATGTGGACCCGTGGACTGGCTGCGGATACGCAGCGGACTGGATGGGGACCCACGGACTCGCTGCGGACTGGTCGCGGACAGTGCCGCGGAGTGGCTACGGATACACTGCGGAGTGGCTGCGGACACTTCTGCGGACTGATCGCGGACATTGCTGCAGACTGATCGCGGACTTGCATCGGCCTAGGCGCCAATGCAACGCGGATTGGGAGTGGGGGAGCGCGGATAGGTAGTTAGGATATTTTTGAATTTCGTTATTCCATTTTTATTTTCTGAAGATACAAAGGGCGGGATTGGAAGACCAAATCAAAACAATTTATACAAAGTTGTTCTTCATTCAAAATTACAGGGAAGTCCAAAAAGGCATTTTTTTCTTTTAAATAACCGAATATAAATTAGACAACACTTCACAACATAGAGAAGATGCTACATATCCTACAATATCTAAGGACTATGAAATCACAATATACTAAATACTACTCATTGCGGAAGAAATCCCATGGTGTAGCTAGGTTGTAGGGCAATCCTTTCAACAAGTTTATTACATGCGTGACGGTTGATCTCTCCAGTGGATTGGGTTTCAACAACTCGTCCATGGCTTGCTCAAATCGCTTAGACAATGAACTCGGATCTTTGTTCTTTTGGAACAAGCTTGAAGAGCAATCGCGGTTGTAGATCCTCCTTGCCAAGTACTCCACTGCATATGCCTCAGATCTATAGTTGTGCTTATGCTTTAATCCCATTCTCCTCGGTGATGTTGGTGTTCCGAGCTTCCTATACACATTAAAAAACTCGGGGGCAGCATAACAATACTTAACTCGGAAAGCACCTAGCTCTGTACTAGAGGGTCGGCCGTAGTTTGACATCTTGTCTTCACCGTCCTATGATGCCATTCCCCAATCACACACCCCGATGTATACTACATCTTTTTTCTCTGGCGGAAAATGAAGCATAACATTGTTGGGGCTCAAGTCGTTGTGCAATAGGCGTTGGAAATGTATCACATCCATGATGCACAGTAGTGCCCATGCTAAATAGGCCCGATTTTTACGATACACGCATAGTTCCATACAAGCCTCAAGGTCGATTCCAGCTGTTTTTAGAATATCATCTTCGTGTTCCTCGTCATATTTTGAACCGATCCTCCAAATGGATGCTAGTGAGCCACCGTTCCACCATAGAATATACGACTTGTATATTCTTCTATCCAGGTACTGAATTTTGATAACCCCTGCATGGTCTACTGGACACGCTAGCGCCTCAATTGAACGTGTCTCCCGGTTTTTTTCACGACTACCCTCCTTCATTGTTTTCCCCGCAAAGTCCATGTGTGCTGGAATGCAACTTACGCCCTCAATACTCACACGACGGACAACTCCAAAGCCTCCTTCATAATTTCTAGTATCCAACGCCTTCACCTCTGCGTGCATTGGAAGCCACACTACACCTTCGCGACCTCTACTCGCAACCCGCGCAACCAAATCTTGATCAATCCAAGGAATAGCGAGGTTAGTTCTCCCTTTTGGCTTGATTGCTTCTACCCCCTCTTTGAGTCTCTCAAACAATAACTTCACATCCATTGCTTGTTTGCTTACATCTTCCTTGTAATAGACATCCCAAATAGTCTTCAAGGGATTGTGAACAGCTTGTTTGGCAAACAATATGGGCCATGTGTCCATTGAATGTCTCAATTTATCCTGGCAAATTTTTCTTCATTGGCAATATTTTGGATAATGAGTACCAATCTTGCCTCCATAGCTTCTAGTCCTGTAGCGCCGTTACACAAGTACCGTTTCTCCAACCTAGATAGACCTTTCTCTATCATCCAAAATAATATATCTGCTACAACCCGGAACATAAATTCCTTGCTCATTGCATCCAAATGGCTTGTCCTTGCTCTTTTCTTGTAGGGCTCTGAGTCTTGAGAAAAAGCTGAGCGTTTACCCCACCCTCGTCTCGCTCCAACTAAAGGTTCGCTTGGAACCAAGAAATTTGTTGCAGATGGTACCGCACCATGTTGAACGGCCCTCAACGATGGCTCTCCTACTGCGGGCTCACCACTTGATCCGCCTGAACTACGAGCTCCCGGGTGCCGAAATCCGCTCAAACTTTGTGATCCTCGTGACCGCCCAGCTTCAGTGGTCCCCCGCACTGATCCTCGTAGAACGCCTTGAGATCCTATTGTGCCTCGTGAATGTGATTGCGACCCACGAGAACTATTTCGTCCAAGTGCATGAAATTCTTGGTGCAATTGTTCCATGCCGTGCCTCCGACCCTTGTCACTTCGCCCACTTCCACTACCTTGTCCTCTCGCCAACATACCACCACTCACACGATCGGCTGCAGCAGTGGTTGATTGAATTTCCACTTGATGAGCCTCGTGGAGTTGCATGTCTGCATTTTGATAATGCACCCTGCTATCGGCCATTTCTGTAAAATAATTAACCGGTCACTTAAACCGGTCACTTAAAGTGCAGTGCGAAAGTGAGTGAGTGTGGAAAAAAATGACAAGGGTTCCCCCCGCATTTGTCTCTCCCAACTCTTATACCCTCGAAACCCGTGTAATGGTGCTCGCGCAACAAGGTCTCGGGTTCCTATTGGGCAAGGAAATGGAGGGAAAAAAGTGAGGACGTCAATGGCCTAGCCGCCTTTATGTAGGCTGCAAGGGGTCGGGAACATTGCGGATAGGGTTGGAAACCTGGAGAACAGCGTGGTCGGGGAGCGGACTGGTCGCGTACTAGGCGCGGACTAGCCGCGGACAGTGCGTGGATTAGGTTGGAAGAGCCCGCGGACTGGCAGCGGATTGCCCGCGGACTAGCCCCCACAGACCGCGGACTGCCCGCGGCCTGTCCGCTGAATGGGCGTCATTTTTCTCCTTTGAATTCCTCTTTGCAATTGCCATTGCTATAAGGGTGGGGTTGGGGGAGACAACAAGGTCGCCGTGTAACTACAAGTTTTGGCAATGTGAGAACAGTTTTGTCCAAATTTGCTTTGAACCTCGATATAAATGCATTCAAAATGGGCAAAAAATATCCTGTTGTGTACAACTCACTGTGAATTCTATGTTCATAATGTCAAAGAAAAGAACATGAGAGCTTTAGATACACTAATTTAATCGGGAAATTAGACCTGGTCATAGTTTACTGAATTTTTAATCCTTTACTTCTGCAAATTAATGTGGTGCTCTAAGCTATTGCAGCATCTCTTGTACGAACATTACTCCGCGTTTGATATCCATGTCGTCCATGGCCTTGCCGATATCGAGGTATCTCCCCACCATTAAGCCATTCCTTCACCTCCGGGGCGACGTCTTCCAAAATGGCATCGAGCGCCGCCACAAGTAGTCGTTTTTGATGGTACCGTTCTTCCCAGTACAATTCCTCCGTTCCAGTTGTTGCAGTTAGTGTTGTATCACAATAAGCCCTTCGTAGTTCTAGATCCCCCACAGCTCGCTCGCTTGCCTCTTGAGTTGTAATATGGTGGCGGTCCTAAGCCGTGCACCAATTCGTTTCTTTGACGATTCCAATGCCACCCAAGGGTCTGGTAAAAAAACATCTTCATGCCGTAATCTGCCGGTTTGTTAGGATACATCTCATTTGCTGCATGTACTAGTTTGTCCAGATCATCTAACAATTCTTCCCCTTGAAAGGTATGCCACAATTATGCCTTGGATATATTATGTCTCCAACTCCACTCAATAGGGTTCCCATTGAAGTCTTCAAGTGCAAAGTCATAATCATCTTGACGATACACCGAGTGACTTTGCATGATATCTCGTAGGCCAAATTGAAGATACAAACGTGGATGTAATGGCGCCCTACATACACTGCAAGTATGCGAACAAATCATACTCTTGATTAGACAATACGGATGGAACGAATGGCCACACGATCCAATCATATAACACCCTTCAGGACCCCAAGGATTATCACAGATAGGACATGATGATCCATCGGATGTCATGGGATGTGGTCTTTGCGACAATGGCTTTCCAATCATTTCAGTTGGATGATCATGCACTTCTCCAATGTCCCAACGGTGATCCTCTTCTGTCACAAGCCTCCAATCAATACTGTTGTTGTTCAATAGTAGCGACGGATCACTATTGTCCCAGCCGATTGGATACATGGTTTCATCACGAGGCCATGATGTGAGCAAAAGGGTCCTTAACTTCTTCTCCGATGTCCATTCAGCGCATATACTCTGGAATTCCGCCTCGTATTGCCGTGTCCGTGCCACGGCAAATACCGTTGTAAGCATCATCTCTTCGCGCTCATTGATTATTGTTGAAACCAACAATTTTAGATTGTTTCGGGCCGATTCCTCGTTCTCCCGATATGCTTTTAATTCATCCAACTCTTGCTGCAAATTTGCATGCGTCATCTCCGCTGCTACATGTTGTGCCTTGATTTCTTGTAGCTCCCTCTTTAAGTCTGTAACTTCAATCATGTACTTTGCATTGCTATTTTTGACTTGATTGACTTGATTGCGTAGATGGGTCACTTCAGTAAGCAAGTTCTTCTTCTCTGTCTCTAGCGCACGTACTTTTGACACCGTTTCCACATCATCGTCTCGTCCATGTTGCAACCTCTTTATTTCCACACTAAGCACTTCCAATTGTGCCTGTAACTCACCATACTTATCTTCATCAAACTTCATTGGGGTGTCAGCGGCTTTGTTTTGAATAGCATTGGCCATCTCCATAGTTGCTGAAAGTGGGTTTGACCCCTCCCCAACTTGGTTTGGGGCATGCTTGTCCAATTCTTTGCAATGTGTGGCCTCAACCTTCCTTTCTCTATGCTTTCGTCTGCTATTCTTCCTCGGTGAAACAATTATTTCTCGATTGAATGGCACTTCATCATTTGGATCGTCGTACAAGGTAGGGTTATCAAGAAACCATTGAGGGGCATTGTTTCTTGGAATCTCTCGAGGTTTCTTTGCTGAAAGATGGCGTCCAAGTCTCCGACCACTTGAAAAGGGATCATGAATCGTTGACCAATCCACTTGCTTTCCTAATTGATATTCTGCATACATCAATGCTGCAATGGATATGGGAATATTATTTTTTGGCCATTTCTCCAAGTTAGATAGGGCACGTAGGATTTCGAGGAACCTCCACTTCACATGCACGTCATTGATCTGTCTGTACGTGACTGCTTTCGCTGCACAATGTTTAGGGTGGAGCTCCGCAGGCCACCATCTGTTGAGATGCGCAAACTTGATGTACTCCAATGCATTGTCGGTTGTCCATGGCTCACGCAAGTCTGATTCCCAACCCTCCTTTGCTTGAAGATCACGGTTTGCGTATACCTCCAGCTCCAAATCTGTTGGGTTCCTCTTTGTCCTTTTCACTGTAAAATCCTCCTCGCCTCGTTTGTCCACCATCATCCTCCGTGCTCCTTGAACGCCACCTCCGCTTTCCATCATGAAATTCTTCTAAAGTCTTCAACAGATTTCCGTATCACAAAAGTTACTTACAATAATATCTATTTACTTTCCCACATTATCTATTATCATACAAAAATTCTACAACAACTGCTCTATTCCAAAGATCTGAAGACTACCTGCACTTCAAAATAATGTTGCCTAGGCTACAAATTGAAGCATGCATTTCAAAATATTGTTGCCATGCTTGGGTAGATTGCTGAAACTCCACCGTTGGCATAACCATCGCCTAAAATAGTGAAAAAATAGATGCTTCTGAGGACAAACATCTCCCCTTGGGAAAATGAAGGTCCTCCAAAGGAGCACTTTCCCCCTTTGAAGCCCCTTACACCGCCGTCAACGTGGAGGCAAGTGCGTCAAAGCTTTCTAGGACAAAGAAAGTGTTAAGCCATCGAGACCCCTTCCGCTTTCTATAACATGTGCACCCCGTCCGCGCCCCGTCCGCGCACATTCCCTATCCAGCCTGCGGACGGGACGCGGACTGCCCGCGTCCCGTCCACGGGTAGTTCGCGTCCCGTCTGCGGGCAATATGCGGGCAGTCCGCATCCCGTCCGCGGGCAGCCGACGTCCTGTCCGCGGACTGTTCGCTCCCAGTCCGATCCCCGTCCGCTCCCAGTTTGTCTAAACCGTCCGCGGACTGTTTGCGCCCAGTCCGCGAACTGTCCTCGCTCAGTCCGCAACCCATCGCCCAGTCCTAGCCCACTAACCCCTAGTCCGCGCGCCCAGTCTAGTATACTAAACACTGAATATAGTGTAGAGGGATTATTGATGTAGATCACTCACACTAATTTCCATAAAAACATGTGCATGCCAAGTTCTAATTGGGTATTTGTTCTCAAGCAAGTGTGTGTCAGTCAACAATTGCATGTAAATTTTCAATTAGTGTAGGAAATTTCAAATAGTCAGGTCTACACTATATTCAACACTATATTCAAGGAACGGTGTAGTCTTCAAGGGAATAAATACATCAAAAACAAAACAAAAACAAAAAAATGCCGATAATGAATACAAGAAAGTAAGCCTTTAAAACAATACTTGCACATCAAATTTCCTTTTTTACATGGTTGTGTGCTCTAGAAGAACTTAGAAGGTTTTTTGAAGAACACGTAGAGAGGGTTGGAAAATGTGCCTCCAGTAGATGGAAGTTCTCTATATTTGTTTTTTCAAAATCATATAGAAATTTGTACACATGTACACAACATCATTCTTTTCTACTAAATATTTGATTGATTTTGCGACTTTAGGCACCTAAACTATTTGATATCCGCCTCATGAAACACATACGCCGAATTAGTACGCACTATTTACATTCCATATCTGGAGCGCGACGAGGAGGCATCTTCACCTCCTCCGAATACGTGGCTTTGGTTTTGCTCGATCCGCTGGCAACTCTTCATTAGGTGGGTCAATCAAAGTATTGTCGCGCATAAACCACTCCGGCACGGGGTTTCTAGGAATCGATAGCACATGTAGCTTTGAAGAAAGTGCTTTGCCTAGATGCACGCCAAGGTTACCAATAGTGTACAAAGGTTGATCAAGCGTCGACCACTCAACCTGCTTGCCCAACTCACATTCCGCGTATATCATTGCTCCAATTCTTCTCGGAATGTTATTTGATCGATAACGTGTTTCGTGAGAGATGGCTCGTAAAACCTCTAAAAACCTTTATTTTATCTCAATGGAGGTAATATTCGAATATGTCAATTGCTTCAATCGACAATGGTCCTCGTGTACTTCTGGAGTATACCATCGGTCGAGGTGAGCAAAATCAATGTGTTCATACGCCTGTTGACAAGTCCATGGCTCCGATAAATCCTCCCATCCTCTATATGCCAAAAGATTAAGGTCCCCATAAATATCTAGCTCCAAATCCGGAGCCTTCTTGGCTCTTTTTGAAGGACCCGGGCCCAAACGTGGCACATTTAAATTCCTCCCACCATTCATGGGGCGGTACATTCAAGACATTTGGTTGCATGGAATCTGCAAATGTCCCTCTGTTTTCAATGAAATCTTGGTACTGATTGAGGACCAAACCTAGATCATCCTCCCTCGTAACTAGGTTCCGAAGAACACCATTCAAAATTGGTCTCGCAAGCTCGTGCTCGTCCAACGAGGCCCATCCAATCGAAGAAAGATTGAATATAGCCCCCCTCCAATGAAGGTCAGTAATCATGAGCCTCCACCTTGCGTTAAAGGCATCTAATGCCCTTGTTGCCAAATCTTGTTCCAAGCAGAACGGGGCATTGCGAAATCCTTGAACATGGATCCCCAATTCATGCATGACCTTCCATGCATGACACATAGCGAGAGCATTGCCGTCAAACACACGAAGAGCACGTACCACCGGCAACACCATGTACTCAAAATTCACACAAACGTCCCAAAATCCATCCGAGCATATAACGCGTCGTGCATAAAGGCCTTTTGCATGTGCCCTTGTATTTTGAGTCTGCAATCCCCCTAGAAAAACATGCCATTCTTCACCAACCACCATTCGCTCCAATGTCTAGCGAACTTGGAGGAGGCGTTGTATCGTGAGAAAGTTTGTTGCAAACCGTGTCTCATTGGGCAAACGAATATAAAGATCGGGTGATAACCTTCGAAATATTGCTTGTGGAGCATGGTGGTTCTTGATGAATTAACAAACAACCCTTGCCTTCTTAACAATCCTTTGTACCTATGCTTATTTGCCCCTATCTTCCAGTAAAAGATCCAAGCAATGGACAACGCATCCTTAAACATAGAGATGTGGAATTTCTTGCATGATGTCACGACATGCGGCCGCCATGACTGGAGCATTGTCCGTGCATACTTGGACAACATTTGCATGTCCAACCATTTGCAGAAACGGTCGGATTTGAGAAGCAACATGAAAGTGGTCTTTATAATTTCCCGATGTATCGATGGTGCCTATGAAAACATCCCCTTTTGTGCATGACTGAACAACATTTAGCAAAGGTCGGTTCTGAACGTTGTCCCGGCCATCACTACATATTGTAACGCCATACTTTGATATAGCATTACCCATGGCTACATTGACAGCCGTTTGTACATCAATTTTTTGTTTGTCAACAACTTCGTACGTATGGCATTATAGGTCGATGGATGGTAGGCGGGCATTCGTGCGCGTGCAGTTTCTTGAACCGCTTTTACAAACGCAGGGTGCCTAATGATATTGAATGGAATGTTTGCTTTATAGAAAGCACTAGAATAAGCCTTGTCCAAGAGTTGCCTTTTGGAAATATTGAAGCCCTCAGGCAAGGTCGCTTGACGTAGCTCTCGAAGTTCCCTATCTAAGTGTACGGATTCCACGCCACGACTTGTTTGGGAGTTCTAAATCTGCTCCACGTCGTCCACCACGGATTGTATCAATGAGTGTTCCACTCCAATCCCATTCTCGTCATCAACAAGTTGTTGGGAACAGGGTCCATCGTTGGCAGCATCAGGACGATTAGGAACAATCCCATCACAACCTTGAAACAACACACGTATATGTGGAGGCACCATCCTACACAATTGGACGTCACGACCTAGATTACTAGGATGACGGTACCCCATGTGCGACAACATCCTGTCGGCTCTATAAACCATGGAGTGAGAACAAATAAGACACTTCACTTGTCGTGCTGCTCTTGAAGGAGCGTTGCCCATGTCTTCGTACCATAGATCCCATACACAATTCCGACGCGGCATGGCGTCGCACGTGATTCAGAGCCAACTAGGGGTCAGCAATTCCCTCCTCAGCAGTGGGATTTCGAGCAATGTATTCTTGTACAAAGAATCCAAGGTCTTGAAAGCCACTATGCAGGATTAAGCACCATCGCCTTGGAACGACACTATTTTATACTGAAATTCAAATGGAGCAGGCACGGTTTGGGTGCGGACTGGCACCGGACGTAGCCGCGGACAGCCCCGGACAGCCCGCATACAGCCTTGGACTACAAGCGACACTGGTTCGAACTGGCCGCGGACTGAGCGCGGAATGGCCGCGGACTGAGCGTAGAATGGCCACGGACTGAGTGTGGAATGGCCGCAGACTAAACGCGGAATGGCCGCGGACTGAGCATGGAATGGCCGCGGACAGCCTTCGATAACGAAATGAGGCGCGGATTGGCGCGGACACTCCTTCAACCTATGCTGAAAATTACTACGACATGAATTTACCACAATTGATGACATGTCTGCACATGTGGCATGGAGATTCCTTTCTAAATCCAATGTGTCTCTCTCTCGGTAAATGTGAAAATTGTGTTTTCTGCCGCCAAAATGGCCCCGTCACAATAAAGTCACGATCCGTCACAATGTCATGCCGTCATTGTGTCGTGACATCGTAACATTGTGACGGAAATTGTCCCCGTTACAACACAATAGACAACCCTGGGGACGGGTACAGAGAATCAGGGAACGGGGAAGGAATTGGGGGCTGCGAGCCGGACTTGGGCAATCGCCAAGGCACTGCGGAGGCACCACGGGGATGGTGATCGATGAGGCGGCTGGCCTCCTATCGTTGAAGAAGTACCGTCAAGAATACACCTCACGATTTGTAAAGAACAAAAGTAATCACCACCATATCACTCATGAATATGCAATACCCATCACGACCATAGAAAAAATGGAAAAAACGTCCGTGGTCGACTCTAGAATACCCGTCACGACCTATAATAATTAAAGTAGTCACCACCATATCACTCATGAATATGCAATACCCGTCATGACCATAGAAAAAATGGAAAAAACGTCCCTAGTTGACTCTAGAATACCCGTCACGACCTATAATAATTAAAGTAGTCACTTCCAAACACTCAAAAATGTGCAATACCCGTCACTACCATGCAAAGAATGGAAAAAACGTCCTTGGTCTACTCTAAAATATTCGTCACGTCATAGTAAAAAAACAATGTACACACCAAACTATGCAATACCCGTCACCGCGTGGAAAACATGGAAAAAACGTCACTGAACTAAAATGAAATACCGGTCACCATGATAAGTATCCAAAATATGACACACCACTTCTACCTCAATGAAGCATACTTAAACCACCTCCCTCTCTCCCAATAAAATACCCGTCACAATGGTATTTACTCAAAATATGTCACACACTACTTTTACCTCAACGAAGCATACTTAAACCACCTCACCGTCTCCCATAAAATACCCATCACCATCATAAGAACCCAAAAATGTCACACCCTCTCCTATTGCAATACCCCACCCTAAACCCTAAACTCTAAAATAGTCACTTACAATTCTTGTTGCAACAAAATCACACAATGTTGAGTGACTAATGATGCAAGAAACCCTAATTTCAAATTTGAAAAACGTGTCAAAATGTTGTATTTTGGTGCGAAAAAACAAAAGAGAAGGTTAAGTATTACCCAAACTACGATGATGGATGATGAGCACGTGCAAATGCTTCACCTCCTACGATTTCCAGCAACTACGGCCGCCTGTATTGTCTTTCTAGGTTTCTCTGTTGTCTATGCACCCGTCATGGCTCTAGGGGGAGAGTCCACGGCAGCAGGTGGCGAGTCCACGACGATAGGAGCGAGATACGCTACTAAGGAGTTGCCCAGGAGAATCAACGCGATGCGAGGGGGGCTAGGATGGGCCATGCGGAGGTATTCCACGAGGGTATTAGAAGGGGCATCTTGCACAAGGGATTGGGCGGATATTGGATATTGGGAGGGGGCTTGTGAGCGCGCGTACGGGTAGGGAAATTAGGGGCAGGCCAGGTATGGGGAGGGGAACCTCCTACGTTGCTGCCTACTGCGGGGCTGGGCTTGGGCTGGAGCCCCAGGATACTTTTCCTCGTGGAGGCTGGGCCGCGGGATGAGGTAGGATGGGGCGGGTTGGCTCTATTCGTGGGCCCTATCCCAGCAAGGGGATAAGTGTGCCCTAGGCTTTAGGGAATAGATAATAGTGTTTAAAGTTACTGTATATTGGTAGTCAAAATTGTAGAATTTGGTGGGTGTACTACTTTAACCATCAATAGATTCTTGCAAGAATTTTTTTACTTTGAATTAGAGCCGTTCACATGTGCACTAGGTTGGTAGCTTTGCATTGACATATCATATGTGAAGAAAATATTTATACACAATTATTGGTGATTTTTTTTCTTTTTTCTACTTGATTGTGTTCAAAATTGTTTCAACCTTATTCGAATCAACACTGAAGTTTTGTATGGAAGGAGAGAGATCAACAATCATAAACAATGAAGAATGTCTTAAAGACAAAGTTCAATAAAAATTTATGACCAAACTCAATGTGCATGTGTGTGAAATACAACATAGTATGTGGCATGGTATTCACTGCATTTACTGTATTTTAGAATATTTGACGTATTTTGTGTTGTATTCCTAGCTTTTCCAAGAGTTCTTGTAAATCCAAATCATGACCTGATTGTTGGAGAGTGTTCGTGTAATGATTGCGCAAATCTGAATCCAGCATCTCGAAGCCTAGTTCCTTATAGATTTCATGAAAATTGAGTTTTAGCACCTCCGGAGTCCCATTTCGGGCTTCATGGGTGCTAAAGGGTTAAATGTATGATCATGGCAGCTACACTAAAGATGGCAATTAGTGTAATGGTACAAATAGTGTAATTACCCTAGTACACTATTCGTGAACAAGTTGGCAATTAGTGTTATCCGCCATTGTCATTTAAAATAACCCCCAATCATCCACCTACCTTAGTACCCTATTTCTAAAACAATATTAAAATGATACTAAAATAATATTTAAAGATTAAAATAGTACTACTTATCCACATGGGAATAGTACCCTATTTCTAAAATAATCTTAAAATAGTACCCTAATCAAATCATATTAAAATGGTATCCTATTTCCAAAATAATATTAAAATAATATTAAAATAACATTATAATAATATTATAATAATGCAATAATAATATTAAAATAATATTAAAATAATTAAATTATTATAAAATTAATATTCATTACATGATTAATGAATATTTGTTAATTAAATGATATGTAATGTATGCTTATTTAATACTTCATTAGTATGTAAATAATATTTAAATACGTAAATGATAATTTATGAATATTCAATGAGTATACAATAAATATTTAAAAAAATATTTAACGAATGTTTCATGACAATTTATGAATTTTTTTTAATATTTAATAAATATGCAATTGGTATTAAATTAATATTTCATGTACTAAATATTTTAATGAATATTTGATGAATATTTAATTAATGTTTGATTCAGATTCACTAAAAATTTAATTAATATTTAAATGATATTCGGTTGATATATAATAAATATTTGATAAATAATTACTTAGTATTTAGTTAATATTCAATTAATACATAATTGATATTTAATAAATACTTGTGAACATTTAATGAATATAGATTGTGTATCATGATTTTTATGAATATTGAAATTATTAAAAAAATACAATATAATACTTTTGGATATTTGTAAGTTTTGTGAATATTTAATCTTTATATATATTCATTTATCATGATCGATGATTATTTAATGTTTGGTTTTACCAATTTCGTTATTTAATATTTATTATTTTAGTATCCAATATTATTCTTAATGAACATTTATTGTATGTTTGTTTATTTAATTATTATTTTTAATGTTTATTTTATATCTATGTTTTTTTAATTTTCCAATATATCTTTCTTCTCTCACTTTCCTTTGAATTCCAATTTCTTATTTTTCCAATCTTATATTTGCAAATTCATTTCCTTCCATAATCACATTCTATTTTTTTCTACTTTTGGGATTTTTTTTGGTTCGATATCTACATTATACTATTTCCAATCTTTCTTTTGCATATTGTTTTTTTTTTTCCAATGCACTCGTAACTTTCTTTACTTTGATGCTCGAAATGTGCAAGTAATCATTTTCTATGTTTCATACACTAAATGTCCACTTGTAAAAAAACCTCAGTTCCACTATTTACTAGAATCGACATTTAGTGAAGTAGTTGACATTTAATGTATAGTTTTGTCACTACACTAATTGTCAAGTTGAGTAGTAGTGTACGGGTTTGTATTCAGTGTCCACTACACTAAATGCCATCTTTAGTGTAGCACCACCTTGTGTCAGAGGCCGGAGACGACAGAAATCCTGGCTCCAGCTTCATCACAAGGTTCGTATGTGCCGACCTCTGCAGCATTTTGTTGTGATGTACACCCAGCTTTGACTCCTCAGACTGGCAAAAAACCACCTGAGAAACAACGCCCATCGAAAGTTACGGCGTCGAGCCAGTCGCCACAACGGCTCCTGTCGCCTCGATGTCGTATAATCTTACGATACAGCTCTCATCACTTTTCTCCTCCTATCATGCAGAATCAACCAACAAACAGGCTTTCACTTTTCACCGTCGCGGTATCTTTTGCACTCATGTGGCACGAATTCAAGCCTCACATGCGTTCACAAGCTTTCACTCAACATCCTCTAGCCAAGTAAGCTAAGTTCCAGCTCGCAACCGAAATTACAAAGCAACATCCAAGCAGTTGATGCAAATCGCCTTGGACAGTAGAGCGCTGCACGAATTCGGTTTTGGGTAATTGGTGAGCATGCAGGCCATGGCCATAGCGTTGCCCTGCGCTACGGCAGGCCCGCAGTTGTTGGGTTGCCATGGCCGAGCCGTGGGCGTCGCCAGAAGCACGGATGTGACAGCTATGAGATTCATGACTGGCCGGAGAGGAGGGCGTCTCTTCGTTGTGAGGAGCAAGCAGCCTGATCTGCAGGAGGAGGAGCTGAGCAGCCGATTCGACATGCCGCCGCGAGGAGGCGTGACGAAACCTGAAGAGCGGCGTGTGGAGCGCATGTTCTCCAACTTGAACGAAGTGTCGCTCAAACACGAGCCCGGTAAGCGGCTCACCACCCTAGACTTGATGACCTAATCAGAAGTTGGGTTTCCCACTGATGCGTATCGACGTTGCACAGGGAGCCTTGTGAGCGCGGGCTGCTGATTGCGGGCACCACCGTCGGAGCTGGCATTCTGGCAATTCCGTCCGTGACGCAGGAGTCCGGATTTCTGGCCTCGTCCGTGGCCTGCATCGGATGCTGGCTTTACATGGTACGTGATTGTCAGGCAGCTCCAAGTTTGATCTTCGTCTCCACTCGGACTGGTGCATAACGAGGCGAGTTGGCTGGTGTGCAACAGCGCAGGTCGGATCAGGGTTGCTCGTCGCCGAGGTCAATGTCAACACCATGTGCGAGCTCGGATCAGGCGGCGTCTCTCTCGTAAGCTCACCTGACATTCGCAATTGTAAGTTTGCGTCGAACGCTCCTAACGCGACTTCTCATCCTAACGCAGGTTTCGATGGCGCTGCGTACGCTTGGCGACTGGGGAGTGCGAGTAGCCTGGTAAGGTGTGCAAGCATCTCGGAACCCATTCTGAATCTTCTTCTTTCCGCAAGGATAGCCGATTAACAAATTGTGTGCTCACAGCGGCGCGTATCTCTTCATCCACTACGCGCTTCTCGTGGCGTACATTGCGCGCTCCTCGGATATCGTCACCAACGCCGTCGGCACTCCACTGTGAGTCCTGGCCTCTAATTTTCCACCTCTTGTGAATTCACAACGCTGCTGCTTCTGAAAGGATGCGTTTCGATGCTGCAGGTGGGTCAGTGCAGCTCTCTTCACAGGCAGCCTCGGAGGATTATGCTACTTTGGGAGGTACGATTCTTTCCGGTATCTATGATGATTTCCTGTCATCGAAGGCAGTTCTAACAATGTATCTGGACACAGCCAGCGCGTGATTGGTGTAGTGAATGGAGGCCTGGTGGTCGGCATTCTCGGCAGCTTTGGTCTCCTTGTGGTAATATACCCCGCACTACATCGGTTTTCTGGTTGAGTCATCTTTGAGCTCTTTGTTGATTAATTTCTGGTGGTGGTCTTTCAGACTGTCGGGTCAGCAGGGCTGGACTTCAACTCGCTGCTTCGGGCCAACTGGGAAGCCGTCCCACATAGCATTCCAGTCATCGCCTTAGCTTTCGTTTACCAGGTATGTGTCATTGACATTGCTCAAGTTCACGTGCCTCTGTTGCAGAATCTCATGCTTGTCTTTGCCTGCAGAATGTTGTTCCTGTGGTGTCAACGAGCTTAGAAGGAGACCTGCCTAAAGTCAGGTACCAATTGCTCTATCAACTTGGATGTGTTTGGTGACTCTTTGCAGCTTTGAGATTTCTTAGTGAAACATTTTGGCTGTGTGAGTACAGGACTGCTGTGGTGTTGGGGACCGGGATTCCACTCGTGCTGTTTCTGATTTGGAACGCAGTCATACTTGGCACTTCGTCGTCCCTAGTGGACTCCTCCGGAGCTGTGCAAGCAGTTTCCGATCCGTTGCTCAGACTTCGGTCTGCCAGTGGCATTGTTGGCGTAAGTTTCACGCCAGATTCATCATGATGTCAAAAGAACTATTCCGTAACACAAAACAGCTATATTCCCTGTTTGTGATGTATACTTCATATTTGAAAGGAAAGGAATGCAAACAAACCTGGATGACTTGGAGCTCCTCAACCGTAAAAGCAAGAATCACCGTAGCATTCAATATACAGAAGATTTTACTAAAATCATTTTCTTTCGCAACTTTGCCTGATACTTTGTGTTATCAGCCAACTGTGGAGGTCTTCTCATTCTTAGCTGTCGCCACTTCGTTCATTGGCTTCGTGTTTGGCCTCTCCGACTTCCTCTGCGACTGTAAGCTTTCCAACATTGCTGCCCCAAGTTTCAAATTTAGGATTGATTTCCTGCCATTTTTGAAGTTTCTACCATTCACTGGCTTTATTGTTTGTTTGTTTCAGTACTCAAACTGCCTGGAGGAGACCGCCGATCGCCCCTCCCATACATTCTCACACTCCTTCCGCCCTTCTTCCTGTCTCTGACGTCGCCGGAGATCTTCTACCAAGCCTTGGATTTTGCAGGCACATATGGAGGTAAATTCTACAATGAGCAGTTTGACAGGACAACCAAAGTGAAAATACAGATTGACGTGTTGTGAGAAAATTTTGCTTTTGTAACTTTAATTCCAATTAATCACTGAGAATAATAACCGATACAAACGCTTCACACTTGTACATAGTAGCTGATACACGTAATTCTCTCGATTTATAAGAGTCTATGTCGAAAGGCCAGGTGATTCTTTTAGAAAAAGTAATGTTTCCAAGTGCTAGAAATCCCTCCTTCCTTCATCCATCATTTATTGAAAGTCCTAGAAGACCAAAAAATGGATTTGAGCTTGTCACTCAAAGTTCCAAATGTAGATATTTTGGTTTTGTGGAGATCTTTACTCCAAGTATGTTGAATAGTGTCCTCTACCTGACAGGTGTTGTTGGTCTGATGTGCCTTATTCTGCTTTGGTTTTTGGTTCTGCTGGCAGTGCTTGTGCTGTTTGGGATCTTGCCTGCGGCTATGGCGTGGTCCGAGCGGTATTCGGGCACATGCCTGCCTCCATCTACCAAACCCATCGTTCCCGGAGGGCCTGTCACCTTGGCATTTTTCATTGGCGCTGCAGGGTTTGTGATCACGTCAGAGGCTATCTCCAAGCTCTTGCCATAAGCTAGCTGCAGATTGCAATGTACTCTCAAAGGGTGTAAAGCTATTCCAGCCCTTATAAAGTTACAGAGCGAAAGTGGTTTAAGGTACAGACACCTATAACGGATAACTTAAGCATTTGAGCATGGAGTGGCTGTGATTATGAAGGAGGAGTTATTATTCCTTTGTAGGGAAATAAGGTTCATGAAGAATGAGAATTTTTTTTTTTTTTTTTAAGTAAATCTGAAATTACTACAAATTTTTGAGTGAAAAAGTAGCCCAGACACACAACCAACATATAGCTTCACCCATTACAGATAGGAATAAAAGCAGTGAAGAAAAATCCATTTCTGAGATACCATGACAAACATCATGCAAATCAAGCATGGACAGAACCTAAAACGGACAAGTCTAAACCACAAAGAAAACTCTGAAGCCCCCAATCCTAGCCACAGCCGGAGCCTGGTGACGTCACTGGGGTTCCCTCCTTGCGCACCCCGCGCTCCCCATGCAGGCAACGGAAGTCCCCAGAGCGGGCACAACGTCCTCCTCTTTCGGGGCTCAAACTTTGTCTCCCACTTGTTCGTCGACGGTGTCAACGGCTCCTTCCCGCGGGCTCTTCCCGCCCTCCGTCGCTTCTCATTCCCTGCGGAAGGAAAATGTGAGATGCGTGTTGTAGGTTTACAGATAATGGTTGTCGAATACTTTGAGGTTGGGGGTTTGGCGACATAGATATCACAGGGTTGCCGAATTGATCGAAAGGGAGGAAGTATGGGTGAGCTTGCATTCCCGGAGATGGTGAAGCGTACGAGAAGTAAGGGTTGTGAATTGCTGCAGCATTGAAAGAAAAATGTGAAGGACCTGGCGCCTCTTGCCCGGCGATTGTCGTCTCTCCTCCCTGTCCATCGTCTGGGCGACCCTAAGATATCTCAGTTGCCCTGCCTCCGAGGCGTGTGACTCTGCTCCTAGCCTTCTCGGCAGCTCTCTGAGCACGCGCCGCTGCGGCCTCAGCTACGCGCAGCGCCTTGAGGCGCGCTGCCTCCTCTCACTCTTCACGTCGACGACCTCGGGCTTCGGCTACCGCAGCAGCGCGGGCCTCCTTCTCAGCAGCCTTTCGTTGTCGCGTAGACTCCTTTTCGGTACGTACCCTCTCCTTCTCTCGCGCTGCTAACTCCTTCGCGTCATTGAGTCTCTGGACTGCCGCTGTATACTCGTCGGACGTCAGAATCTTGGACGTCGTAAAGTCCAGGAGGGGATCTTTCCGTTTCGAGCTCGCTCGGGCTGCAATGGTCGGGAGTGTGAGAAACCTGGTAATGGAGTGAGGTTCGCCGTCGGCGTTATCAACCGGGCCTATTTCGAGAGCTCCTTCTCCTCTGTCTGCAGGGTCTGGAGCGACGAAGTAATGGGAGGCGCTCGAGTCGGGCACCTCGTCAAATTCGCCTTCCATCTCCAGCCGCGCCTCCTCGCCAAGTACTCTGTTCTCCAAACCCTCATCACTCTCGTTCTGACCGTTCGGTGTGTGCACAGATATGCGGTCGCAGTGAACAACCTGGACCATTCAGAAGAAGCGCGTTAGAGCCAGTGAGTGTTATACTTCCAGATTTCAGGCTACAAGTCGAAGCAGAGCATGCGTGTTACCCAGGAGCATGATGCAGTCGATTCCAACCGAACCACCCGCAATTCATCAAGTCCGGAAGGAAAACTCAGGTGCTGTCCGTTCGAAGAGATGCCGATTTGTATTCAATCAAAAACTGTGACGGTGAGATCATGCCTTACTTCATTATTCGCATGTACAGGAAACGAAATATGATAACATTGATTGCGCACAACTCTAATGAGTTTCCTTACATTCGGATCGTCATTGCCTGCAGGTTCTGGAAGCTCTTCGTCCACCTGCAGGTCAGGAGCGGCAGCTGTAGCCTCGGAGGCTTCGAAGATATCCGCAGGACCAAGGTATGAATTCACTGCCGCAGTGTTTAGAGGATATATGCCTGTCGCTCTAAATCCACTGCATATATTCTCCTTTGTCAATGCTTTTCGCAGAGCAAGATGAACCCAGTGAGCCAATGTTGACTTCGTTGCAGGCTGCAACAAATTTCGAGATGTCCAGAAGTCCCTGTAACTTCTGAAATTTTCCTTGAATGATTTAAACACACTAACATCTAGTGGTTGTAGGGCGTGAGACGTATGCGCGGGAAGCGTGAGCATGTCCAAGCCTGCAACACGGGCCTCGAGGACGACATCTAGTGTGCAATGCGAATTGTGTCCATCAAGTATCATAAGGTGCCTCCGCTCAACTGAAATTCCCCCCATGCTATGTACACTTTCAATAAAGTGTGACAACCACGCACTAAAGAGGTACGTCGTCATCCAAGCCCGAGGTTGCATTGCCATCGTCGCCCCGGGCTCACATCTCTCAATGTAATTTTGTCTAAACCGTGTGCCTTTAAAAACATAGAAAGAAGGGATACTCACTCCACTTGCATTTATGCAAACCAATACACTCAGCCACTCTCTTTGGTCAGGCACGAGTGAGTGGACATGGCGGGCGCCTTTTCGAGCGATGACAACTCCTCCACCGCTCCTCCCAGCTTGCGCACCGGACTCGTCGCAGTTCCAAATCCTGTCCGCACTATACTCATGCAAGGTGAGTAAAGTCTGCAAGTTTTTGTAAAAACTTTCCACGTTCTCTGCACATAGGCCCCGTGCGCGTGCTGTTTCGAGAGCTTGAGACACACGCAGTGTAAGCTCCGGGTGGCGATGCCGCCACCACCGCATCCAGCCACCATCTGGAATGCCATCGCGGAATGGAGTGACTCTATCCTTTGTTATGTCATATACTTTCAGTTTGAGCGCAGTAGGTGTTAGACCTTGCCCCATCTCACACATGCGTATACAATAGTCCACAAGTAGTTTTTCTTCACTTTCACTCAAAACTGCAGGTGGCCCCCTCTTTCTACTGCACCTCATGCCATAACACCATTCACGAAAAGATGTGTAAGGTATGTGATACAAATCTAAAGCCTTCTTCATGCTCATACCTCCGTCTACAGCAGCCAATGCATCCCGCAAGTGAGTGTTTGTCCATTTTCCTGTTCTGTGTGGCATGCGAGGTCTGCGGGTCTGAGGCTGCGACTCTGCTACGGGGGGCGCAATGTGCGTCGAAGAGGCCTGCATGACGGGGCGGAAGGCTGATGCCCGTGCTTGCAAACCGACTGCAGTTATGTCTTCGGTGGACTCAAGCACTACAGTGCATGCAGGCGCAGTAGGCACCGCTGCCCCTCTAATCCGCTGCTCTGCTGCGGAGAATCTCTGGGCTGTTGTTGTGCACTCCGGTGGTGCGGTGAAGAGCCGCACGCCGTTCACTGATCGGATCCTTCCACGATGACTGCCGAAGTTAGTCGGCTGCGACGCTCTGGTCCTCGACGTCGGCAGTCTGCCTCCACTCCTCCTCTCTGGCCCGGCGATTACCCGCTCAAGTTGGCTATAATCCAGCTCTTGATCGCCCACCACAAGTTCATCTCCGCTCGAATGCTCTTCATCAGTACCGTAGCACATTGTCTCATCATGAGGCACGACATTGTTGTATTGCGGATTTTGGTCACTTCCTAATAAGAGATCCTCGCTGCTAGGTTGCGGACTGAATGCCATGAGTCACAGACTATCTGAAATCTCTCAGGCCTAAACCGAAACTCTAATTCTACAATGTCAAGGTGTGCATGTCAATGAAGAGTCATGAGAATGCGCTTCTGAGATCGAAAGTGATCAGCAAGACGATCCTTCGCTGGGTACGCTCATTCAAATGGTGAAGTCAAGAAGACACCGAAACAAGCACTCTTATTCCCAATTTCAGTCATGAGATCCGAAATTCCGGCTTTGGCCGTACCAGTAACCGCTAATCTTCATGCTAAAGCCGGTTAACTTGGAGCTCACCAACCACTACCATGAGAAATCAGATCCAAATATATTATCACCCTAATCTAGCACAATTTGGTGGCCTTTACGGATAATAAAAGTTGTTTATTTCAGTCACCGAGATTACCAATTTCCATATTTGGGTGCACCAGTTTCGGCTAACTCCCCTCCACTAAGAGATCATGCACCTCACGCTTCACGGATAAAATTATCTCTTTCTGGTCAGCCATGCGCGGCAGTGGAGAAGCCTACTTACCGGTCATGGGGGCATTATCCGGTATGGGTGCCTGTACCTTAGTCGAAGGATCCTTCTCTTCTCAAGAGTTTTTATGAGTATTGAAGTGTTCTTGAAAGTGAAACTGGGTGACCATAAAGTACTTTATGGTCTTATACCCTACTCTGTACTTTATGGTCTTATACCCTACTCCGTACTTTATGGTCTTATACCCTACTCCGTACTTTATGGTCTTATACCCTACTCCGTACTTTATGGTCTTATACCCTACTCCGTACTTTATGGTCTTATACCCTACTTGCAGGTCACTTTTGTATGTAATTATTTCACAAAGGGGAACGTCCAATTTTTTTGAATTTTCAAGAGATTCGCCTAGGTGATGCCCATATGATGCCAAGGTGATACCCATTATGCTGAAATCACCCTTTGAAGAAAAGTTAAATATTTGATAGAAGTTTTCGAATCTTACTTTTATGAACGGCACTGGTAATCGAAACCACATGAAGTAGGTTGACTTGGCTTGGGAATGAGATAGGAGTTTGACTTGACTTCGACTTGGCTTGGTTTGACCTCGTACAATGTGGATGGAGAAGAATGACTATAGGAATATGATAAGATGGAATTTGAAAATGACAATTGAACTTCATGTGAATTTTGTATCTCTAGAAAATTATAGAAATGCACATATGCTTAGGAAACCAAGAAGAGAATTGATATAAGGTTGAAGGAGAGGAGGAACCTCATTTGAATGTATCATGAAGACCCTTTGCAAGGTGTCCAGAAATGTAGCATTCATGACAAATAAATATTTATAATAAAAATTGGATAATGGTACAAGGCCATGTCTGGAGATGGACCTCGTTACATCTCTACTACCAATGTTAATGTCTCTTAAAATACATCTACCTAGACGAGCAGAAAAGTCCATTTTTTTTTAACAGGGATGATTTGGGGTTGTCAGCTTTCTAACATCCAAAACAAAGGGTATGAAAAGCTTTGGATAGGGCTCCACATGGAGGGGTGTTCATGTCGACATAGACAATGTTTTCCTTTGAGCAGCGCTACACATGACCTTTTTCCATCCAACCACATTTTGACCGGGGCACTGACGAAGAATTCAAAATTTGTTGACTTGGACCCCCCAATTTCTAACGTGGACAATCCACGTCACCTAATGTCATGATTTTTCACGCATATTTTGTCCACGCAAGGATGTTGTAATTGACATTTGTTCTGACGTGTTTGTGTTCTTCATCAGATCAATCTTAACGTAGGCGCGTTTCGGACAACACAAAGACTAGCATTGAGGACTCGTGTTCTACATGAACAACCCGTCCGGCAATATGCTCTCATTCACATTTGTCATGCCGGAGTCCATGTTCACTTGCACATTTTTTTTATTTATACAAATGTTTTTCTAAACATGCACTACAAATATTGCTATTGTATATGGTGTTATGTTTAGCATGGAATGAACATGTGTTGTTAGTAGAGACGTGCAACACTGCCACCTCTTATGTGAGATGAACATGCCATCAACGTGCGTTGGTGGCTTTCACATTTGTGGTAACATGGTCAGTGGTAAACCGTGCAACACTATTGCTGCGTTTGTTGCCTCCAGCAACACAAAGCATCCTATACATCCTCATGTTCTATTGATTCCAAGTATGACATACAAAGTCTGTCTCATGTAACGCAATCAAAAACGGTAGTTGTTGTTTCAAACATCACAAGAAACACTACCCGACTACCTTGACATCAATGACATTAAAACTGCCGCTCCATCACTTTTTTTGAATGGCCTCTGCTTCTTTGCCACTTCCATCCTGCACGATTACATAGCCATCCTCACAGCGTTAGTTTGTGAATAAGCTACTGCATTCTAGAAGACCACTTTGTATGCGGGTTTAGCAAATTTCCACTTGTACGCTTGTTTATATTTGTATTGAAAATGAATGAAAAACAAAAAAAATGAGATACTTTTGAGTCACCTTTGACACAACATGTGGCGGGTTGATGGCTCACACAATGCTTCAATCTCTTTATGCAAGAGTTCTAAAGGATGATACATTACATGGGAACACAACATCTAACATCCACATAGGCTAATAAAGGGTGATCGCACACTACGGTCGACCCCTTGGCCGTTGTACAAATTGTACAACAGGTACAAATTGTACAATATTTAGAGTCTCCAAATTCCCAGCGGGTTTATGGGTATCTTTCCTATCATATACATGGTGGATTTGTCGTACCTATTGACATCCAATTACAATTTACACATTGAGAATTTTAAAAAAACTATGGCAAAATAGGGAGTACAATCTTCAATGCAAGAAATGAGGAGAAAGAATTTGTTTTTTTCAAAATTCAATTGTTAGCCCATCTGCACCAATAGTCCTTGTATCTAGTTCCAAAAACAAATTTACAAAAAAAACTTTAAACTCATGTTTTGGGACTTTTCAAAAAAATCACATTTATTACATTTTTGGTCAATTGGCTATCAATTAACATATTTAAGTAGTGGAATATAGTAGCCAAAGAGTAGAGGATCATATATAGCTCTTTAAAACGTAAAATTCTATCAATAAGTTCACATAATGAGTACAAACATGTGAATTCTACACTGGGACAGTACAAACATTTTATATTTGTATTCATTATAAGGTTTTTTTTAATGCAATAAATATTTTGATTCTTAATCTTCAATATATGCAAGATGTAGGGCTATACCTACTAATTTTTCCTCCAAAATATAAAAGAATCTAGTCTAAAATTGAGTCCAAACTTGCACCCGGCCCTGAATTGTGCCTAGGACATAAATTCGTACAGGCGTAGTGCGATTTCACCCTAAAAGAACATGCTTGTAAAAATGAACACATTTGGAGACCACAATCACTCATAAGGTAAATTAGAGGTATTGCCCCCGTCCTCATTGACATTACAAATTGTCATTTGTGACGTCAAAAAAAATGTCAAGATTGAAGGGATTTTGTCTTGTCAAACGCGTTCAAGTACTCTTGAGCTCCGCGACACAACTATGTACCTCCTCAATCTCTCTTGCGTAATCAGGATGGACCTTGTCCTTGTCCACTTGTTACCGTTGGTACTCCTTTGCTACTTTTGCATCTACCTCAAGGTCAAACGGTGGTCTGCCTAGCACCATGGTCTACGTGACAGAGCGCACACATTCACATCAAGGAAGGACATCAATAACTCCTTTGTCAGCATGAAAAAAGCAAGGGAGAAGGAGATACTCATGTGAAAACTTACAAATTATTGAGCTCTCTTCCTACTGTCTTGATCTGCTGCAGGTTGCCTTCCTTGCTCCGAGCTAGCTCCGTCCTCACCGCTCCATGGCTGAACCCTCGGCTCCTGCCATAGCCGCTGTCGCTTTGCTCCAACACCTTCACGTCGCCTCGCTCTACTCATTGTTGTTCTCCTAATCTCCCTCCTCTTGGCGTTGCAGTGAGCTTTGTCGCTCCCCACCTCTCACTGCCATCATCTAAGTTCAATTTTCTCTCACCCACACTCCCAAGGGTAAAGTGTAGGTGATGTAGAGGTCGCTTTTGTGTAAGTCTCTCTTCGACTCTTTCTTCCCTGCAACAAATTTCATCTACTATGGATGAAAGGTGACCCGGCCTTGGATGATGTTGATCCTCATGGTTAAATACTTCTACTCTAGGTGTGGTGCCGTCATGTTACATGTCCCCTTGATTCCACAGGATCTTCACCACGTTGCATCCTAATGTAAATCCCAGCATGAAGACTTTGTTGATTTGCAACCGGAAATATTGATCACCGAGCTAGTGACAGAGGCAATCGCAAGGAATGCTATCTTGTGAGCATGGAGTGGTAAGAGTTAAGCATTGAATTTTTTCAATTTTTTTCCACATTTAAAAAATAAATTGAAAGCAATGCCTATGGCCGTGCATTATATTTAGTCTATCTTCACATGTGAAAAAAAACATGTAAAAACATATAATTAAATGATACTTGGACATATTGAAGTTTGAATTATTAATGGTTTAGGATCAACAATTCTTGAAAAAATCAAAATGGATATTTAAGGCTGCTGAATTTTGATTAGGATAATTTGACATGTTGGACCTAGTTGTTGGTCAGATTTATACATAATTAATTGACAGTAGAGAGTATTTAAATTTTGGGAATATGGAAGGGATTTATGGAAGGTACCTATGTAATGCTACCATCATATCCGTACAATACCTAGGTCATATCCACTTCATACCAAGGTGATATCCATGTAATACCTAGGTGATATCCATGATGTTCAAATGACATTGAACTGAAAAATTAAATATTTTGACAAAGTGTCCGAATGTGACCGATGCGAATGGTACCAAGCATGTAAACATGTGAGAGATGTTTTGAATTTGAAAAGGATATTCATAATCAATCAAATGAAAAATTGTTGTAAGGACATCATTATTACTTTTAGCATCCCTTTCCTGCAAAAATTCTAGAACATTGAGACGCTACTCTCATGAGGTTCTTTAAACAAAGGTAGTCTTTATTGCCTCACGCGCAATCTTAATCCCTCAATTTCCATCTACTCCAAGGATGTATCGAGGCTCGTTTGGATTTTGTGGCACAAGTGTAACCATACCTGAATTCCTTGGTCTACAGTAGCCCCAATCCTTCCACCACTCAGATGCAAGCGGTGTTTAATACCACAATGCTAAGTCATTGGAAGGCCACGGATTGGGAGTAGCATTGCACCGTCAAATTTTTGTGAGGTTATGGAACTTCTTGACAAGTTTATCCAAGGAGTCTAGTTGCTCAGTTGTCAAGGTTTTGAGCCCATGTTCAAGGAGTGTGGCATCGCTTTGTTTGCAATTGCGAATCCAGTGACTTTGGCTAAGCCGATGCCAACTTCGTAAAAACCCGTAAAAGAGTGGATACTCCTTCAGACCACGTTGTTCCTCATCGGTTCTTGCGATGTTTCCATTAGGAAAGTCTGTCTCCATCCTTCATAATGCCAGTCATAGAGATGCTCCAACAACAATGCTATTGACGAGTCGTTGGATCTGCTTAGATGTGACTTCGAATTGCATTACTTGGAAGATATATGGCAGAAGGGCATCAAATCGAAGTGGATTGATGCAGGTCCCATCAAATGGACAAAAGTATGACTTCCACATTGCCACAAGAAAAGTGCAGTTGTCCATATACTTGTGGAAGTCTCCAAGGAACAAAGGTGGCGGCGTTGTGGTCTCCAAATCTAACATTCCCAACGGATTTGAAGTATAAAAACGATTTTAAACAAGAGCTAGAGTAAAGCAATTATCTAAGGAAGAGATCAAGGTAGAGCAAAAATACCAACTGAGGAATAATCTCTCGATTACCTTCGTGGACGGCCTACACGGCTACCAACCACAACTCCACTCGCAGCTCTACTAGAACGTGTCCCTAATCTTGAATCCAACTACGAATCCTACCTCAACGACTTGACTTATAAAGATTTAGCAATATATTCCTCTTCCAACTAATATTGGCATAATCCAAAGTGTTAAAGCTCAAGGACGACCCACAAATTTTTGTTTTATTCTTTATTCTTTGCACTAAAACAAGAAATTTTGAAGTGTTTTTGGTGCAAAATTGTCAAAGTAATTTAGGATTAAGAAATGGAATGAATTGTCCAAATGATTTTTAAGTTGTTAGAATTCACTGGCAATAAATAATGTGTAAGTATATTAAAACAATGTGGTGATTGATGAATGGATTGGTCATTGGATTAAACTAGAACCTATATTTAGTAATTCAATTGGAATGACATACCAAGATAAAATGGGACATTTACAATTAAAGCAAGAGTCTCACACAACTACGATAATGATGTCAACAAATTGAAAGTCCGATGATAAGACAAAACAACAAACCAAAGTTGAGAAAGCACAATTCCTTCGCCGAGAAGCGATTAGCTTCACCCTTGTCCAAAGGTCAATCACTACTATCAGAACCACTAGCGCCGACCTCTAAGTCTAGGAACGAACATGCGATAGACCTTCGTCTGGCTACCCTAGGGAGATGTGGAGGAGTTGCAAGCACTACCATCGCTTCTACAACACTTGCATCCCACGGATTCAAACTAAATGGTTGCAGTAGACTCCCAAACTCCCCAAATCCTACACAATACAAGAGTGATTTAACTATCAAGTGTTTCATCGAGTGCAACAATTTTTTTGTATTTTGAAAAACAAACATGACCCTTGAGACCCACTTTCGGATCCGAAGATGAGTCTCAAGGGTCACGATTTAAGAAAAAAATTGAGGATCCTACAAAACTACTCAAGTTCAATTGTTCAAGTCAACGACGCTAGAATGTGAGCAGTGAGCAGTGAGCAGGGAGGATAAAAATGGACATGAATATTCTAATTATAGGAACTTTCTACAAATGATATTTGGAATTTTCTAAAAAAAGTAAAATTTTGCAACCTATTACCGTGGTTTTCAAATGTCTTCTGTGATTTTTCACTTACAAATGGGCTATAAAATTGCTTCACATGAAAATAAATGTTGAATTTTAGGGACAAACCTAACCAAACTTTAATATGGAGTTGACTATTTCTTGTCATTAAATGGATGAATAATTTTGGATGATATATTTCATGGATGAATGAAGTTTAGGGCATCCATTCAAAATCTCATCTAGTTTTACAAAAAATTCTCTATGAGCGACATGAAATTTAATGGGAAACAAAAATTATGTTAGTTTACAGTGCTTCATAATTCATGCCGCATAAAAAAAAATACCTTTCAAGAGTGAAGATGAATCTCTGAACTACAAGATTTTAAAGTAGTCAAAAGAGGTTCTTCTGTGCCAAAGAGCCTACTAATCGCATTTTTTAAAAAAAAAATTGTCTAATTTAAAAAAAAAAAATTCCGGTTTCCAACAAAAGATAAAACATGTATCAAAAAAAATTTCCTCAACAAATTCTACTATTTCTACAAGTGAAAATTGTTGAACTTCACAAGTTTTTTGTGAAGCCCAAAAGGGTTCCTCAGTACCAAGGAGCCATTTTGGCCCTCCAAAGTTTTGTGTAGTTTCAAAGTTAAACTATAAAAGAGGCAATTATAACTTGCCATAACTACTATGACCAAAACAAGAAAAACTTAGAGAAATTTACTATTGCGGAGTAGGAGCTGTACTTCATTGAAACTAAGACTTGGTGCATGTATTTACTTGTCGTCTTCCAGGTTTGCCTTGCACAAGAATCTGTATACATAATACAAGTGTTTGCAATTCACCCACGCTTTGCGTTGGCCTAATGCTCCACTGCGATGAAGATTATAGTGGAAGCAAGAATTTTAGTGTTCAAAATTACATAAAATAATGGAGTGCCAAATGGGCACTTTGGTACTAAGGTGCCATTTTTCCCCTCACTCTAATTGTAGTGGAAGCAAGAATTGTAAAATTATGTAAAATTGAAGTGAAAACAAGAATTTTTGTGTTCAAATATACAGAGAAGTTTGAAGTGCCAAATGGCCAATTTGAATAACCCCTTAAAGAGAATTTTTCTTAATGGGCGATAATTTTTAATTTTTAATTTTTTTGCAAGTTTGTATTTTTTTTTGGTTTTCCTTGGTTTCGCCCTCAGGGCACTCCTTAGTACCAAGGAGCCCTCGGCCGTGTTTTTTTTTGGTTTCGCCCTCAAGGCACTTTTCGGTACCGAGGAGCCCCTTTGCTGTTTTTTTTTTTGGTTTCGCCTTTCTGGCCCTCTTTGGTACCAAGGAACCCTTTGGCTGGTTTTCTGGTTTTTGGGTTTTTTTTTTGGTTTCGCCCTCAGGGCACTCCTCGGTACCGAGAAGCCCCTTGGCTGGTTTTTTTTCTTTTTTTTTTCTTTTTTTTTCTTTTTTTTACTAATATTTTAGAAGTTGCTATATTTTTTAAAACTATAAGCTGAGCAATCTATCATCTACATTCATCCAAATATCCTCCAAATAGTTTGTTTTCGGATTTTTTAATCCAACTTTCTCCCATTTTGATCTTTTTTCATACCACAAAAATAGGTCTCAATGTAAAATTATTTCTTGTAAATCACCCCAAATCTGTGGTTATAGGGTGGCCAACTGAAAAAAATAGATTGCTTACTACTCACTGCTCACCACTCAGTGCTCACTGCTCACTGCTCACAGCTCACATTCTAGCATTCCTGAAGTTCAAGTCATGTTTGATGAATTTCCATGAGCTAAACACTAGCATTTGGACCGACGTAACAATCAATGACCTTTGGTTAACATGGTTATCATGTGCAACATGAGCGCCATGATAGGCATGACCTACTTTGATCTTGCAAGAGATCATCCCATGCATGCATGAAAGTGAAATTGGAAATTCACCAAACATGACTTCAACTAGAGTAGCTTTGTAGGATCCTCAATTTCTTTTTAAAATTGTGACTTTAGAGATCCACCTTCAGATCCGAAGGTAGGTCTCAAAAGTCACAGTTTTTTTAATTATTTGATTTACCTCACATGACATTCATCACTAAGCAGATTTGTGATTTTACAAAAAAACGTGACCCCTCAGAATGATCTTTGGATTTGAAGGGGGTCTTCAGGGGCCACTATATTTTTTGAATAACCACAAATCCCGCACACTAGTTGGAGGAGACTAGACCAAAACAAGGTCTACATGATCTATATGACCTACATGAAAACAAAGACGTGCATTGCAAGAGATCATCCCATGCATACAAGGAAGTGAACTTGGAAATTCATCAAACATCGCTTGAACTGGAGCAGTTTAGTAGGATCTTTAATTTTATTTTTTTCAAATTTGGTGACTTTGGAGACCCACCTTCAGATCCGACAGTGGGTCTTAGGGGTCACAACGTTTTTAATATAACCACAAATTTGCTGTAGTGATGACTGCCATGTGAGATAAATTGATTTAAAAAAAAAACTGTGACCTTTAAAACCCACCTTCGGATCCGAACCTAGTCTCCCGGGTCACTATTTTTTTAATTTTTTCTCAAAATTATTATTATTATTCTTTATTTATTTTAAACTAAAAAAAGCTGTGACCTTTTAAGACCCATCCTTGCATCCAAAGGTGGGTCTCTCGGGTCACTATTTTTTTTCCTCAAAAAAAATCTCTTAAATTTTTACATAAAAATTAAAAAAAAGTTGTGACCTTTGAGACCCACCTTCGGATCTGAAGGTAGGTCTCAAGTGTCATGAAATTTTTTTAAATTGAGAAATCCAACAGTCTAGTAGGAAGAGAGTAGACCAAGTGGAGAAGACATTGCATGACAATGGAGGCCGTCATCAAGACCAAACACAGACAACTACATAGGTACGTCGCTGCCTTGATGAGGCTCCTCTCTATCTTCTAATAATGTGCCTCCCAAGAACTGGAGGAGACCCTGTAACGAAGACCCCACATTGAAGACTTTCGCAGAAACTACAGAAGACTTTGTGATAGATTATCATAGGATTAGCGTGTAATACCTCCAAGCTTAGAGTCTCTGCACGTCTTGCTTCGATGTCCATCCCGGTGTAAGAGTTGTTCCAAAAAGTTTGAGTGACCACCACTTACAAAAGCCGCCCAAGGTTGATGAGAATCACGCCGATGAAGTGAACTCTAAGACCTGAGCTATAGACTCGTGTAAGCAGCACAAGTTACCAATCTCAGTATGTAGTTTCTCAGTTCAACATACAACTCCCATCAATGGTATCTCAACGCAAGTTACTCAACTCTCACCATTCAACACTCAGCTCTAACTTAGAATCAAATGCAACCAAATATTGGGCATTTACAGTGAACCACTCTACTAAATAACCAAACAACTGGCTACAGTGAACTAGAAGCTGAAGAATCGTCATGCACCACTCTGCATTCATCTCTCTATATCCGAATTGAAGCACGGACTCTCTAACATGCACTCATGCATAGAGTGACATTCACGTGGTCAAGCACTCAAGCGCTCTCAGGAACTCACTCACGAGCATTCACATAGAATTCATCTTCTACACACAGCCGCCCACTCACCTCAACTTACGAGCACTCACTTTGAGTTTCTCATATATAGACGCACTCTCTCACGGGCACTCGGGCGTAAAGTTGCATAACTTCTTGACTCGGGCGCAAGGTTGTATGGCACTAATCTAACAGTGAGGGAGGTGTTAGCATTTGAGCAAGCTCGTTTTCAGTTGCAGCAGCGTGGAGCTCTTTCATCGCGAAGAAAGTTTCAAGTGTCTATGGACATGCCCCTTCTACGTTTGCACTTCTCCGATACTCCAAACCCGACTTCTTACGACACCTTCCATCACCGCTATCATGCTATGCAATTCGGAAATCCATGGATCCTCCCTTGATTGAACAACGCAACAAGTGGTCAAGTGTCGCTCTTATGAATAACTGTTACGTCTCCAAACTCAATGCTCTATCGTACCCAACATGGGGATGGGTTATCACCTTTGTCATTGGGAAAAACAAGTCCTATTGCGTCACCTTCACATGCCTCCTTGGGTGTTCATGCCTTGATTTCTTGAAGATGCAATTGGAGACGTTGGAGAAGAAGGAGAAATTCATGTATTGCAAGCATGTGAATTACATCTTACGTTACCTTTGAAAGTTGGACTTCTAGGAGGACTTAATCATGCATCCTCCAAGCTACAACTTTAACAAAGTCATGTGCATTCTAGTGCTTGCCAACATCGTTGGCAATGTGTGAGAAAGGCAACGGAGTCATACGTTTTGAAAATATGAATGAATCTAGATTGCTCATAGATAGCATTGCCAAATATATGTTGAATCAATATTGGATTTCATGAATGTGATTAACAGTCACAAATTCAGACAATATATGTATTTATATTTTTATAAGCAACAAATTTTCATACTTCACATGCACTACCATACGCAATGGTCAATTTTTTACAAAATTAATCCAAAACAGAGAGCGTTTGTCTCTTTGAGAAATTTCCAGGGATTTACCTGAGTGATACCCATGTGATGCCCATGTGATACCCATGTAATGCTATGGTGATATCCGATTGACACCTCTGCAATACCCTCTTAATACCTTTGTCATTCCCTTTGATTTCCACTGTGCCAAATAATAGCAATATTAATTAAGAATAAATGTGACCGACCCTAAACCAATATAGTGCAATATATTAGCGCAACACTCTCATTTGGAAATCATAAACTCTTCTAAGATTCCAAATATGCCCCCCTACAAATATAGATGATTCAAAAAATAATAATTAAAATTGGTTATAATCCAAGCACGAGAAGAGAGGTAGGCCAAAAAAAAACAGGGAAACAAAAGTGTCCACGGTTACAGAGTATTTTCTTCATTTAGTAACTTTTTCAAAATTTGTCTCCAAAATTCATAGTTGTGCCAAAATTTCAAATTAAAAAAAAAACTGCCATTTTTTTCTAGTTTTTTGAAATTTTCTGCTCGCTGCTCGTCGCTAGCTGGTAACTTCTTACAAGATTGTGTCGTTGAGGCAATTGCAAATGGTGGTATATACATTCCATCAGCAGTAGAGGCTCCCATGCAACATCAAACATAAGCAGCATAGTAGGAATGGGCATGGCGGTCGTCCACATCAATTTCGTTGAGGATGACATAGTCATGAATGACGACATCAATGTTGTGGGGGAAGTCACTCTAGATACTCCCTACATGTTTGTAATGACGTTTTAATACACATATTTGGTAACGTCTTCAGTGGTGTCCAGTCATAAATGATGGCAGTTGTAAAGGCAGTTGTAGTTGACAAACTTTAAATTGTAAGTGAATGATTTGAATATTATTGATTATTGTGTATTTTACGATATAGGGAAGCCATTATTACAACATGTGTGGTTATCTATTTTCTTCAAGCCGTTGCATCCTTGGCCGCTCTTCAAAATTATTTTAAGTTTATCCAATTTGTAAGTGACAAATATACCTAGCTCTATTCATCAACATTTTGAAATGTTTGTATTGAAATGAAGAACATTGAAGAAGTGGCTAGGCCAAAGAAAATGAACAATGTGATAAAGAAGTGCAAAATATGTTGCCTCCATTTAGTAGACTCATGTGGAACTTTTGCATTTACTATTTCAACTTTAAAAACACCCCATTTTTTCCGCAACCTTTGCCTTTTCTTTTATTGAATGTTTCTTTTATTTCACTTTAGAAACACCCGATGAGCACTTATACACATTCCCTTTTTTTTATATTCAATACTAGCAGTTGGCACTTGCTTTGCAACGCTTTAGTTCAACCATATTAATGTAGTTTTTATATCAAAAAATATAAAAAAAGAAAGGTAACAACAATCTACATAAAATATAAATATGTCTTCGAAACCTATGCATGAATTTTAATAATGTAATAGAATAGAATAGAAAAAAATAAATTAAGTTTTGGATTTTTGGCATTTTAACATGGAATTTCAAAAATGTTATGAACCTCAAATTTGTAATCAAGAGTTTCAAATTTATTTTGGATAAGCACAAATTACAACATACAAATGCAAATTTCACACACCCACAAACTCAACTTCCAATTACAATCTCAATTTCACACACCCACAAACTCAACTTGCAATTACAATCTCAAATTCTCACACCCACAAACTCAATTTGCAATTACAATCTCAAAACTTGCAATCTCACCTCAAAACTTGTAATTTCAATCTCCACAATTCAAATATGCAATTTTGCAACTCCAACTTTGTATGCCAACCTCCAAGATCACAACTCCAACTTCACAACTTTTTCACTCCAAGTTTACAACTCATAATTTACAATTCAATCTTTTAGTGCTTAACTCAAAAAATATTTTGAAAGTCAAATTTGTAATCAAGAGCACAAATTGCAACACACAAATGCAAATTTGTCACACAAAACCATGCGGTCTGTTTGTATTTGTGTGTTGCAATTTGTGCACACAAAACCATGCGGTCTGTTTGTTTATTTCGGATTTTGCTCGTCACAAAGCCAAATGTTGAAAACGTTCGCTCATCTTCGACGCTGCCAAGAACTAGCACAGTGGCAATCTCAGCAAGTTTGAAGTATTCGAGAAAGCGAGCTAGCAAGATGTTGTTTACCCCAAGCCGCTGCCATGTTCTCGTCAAAGGATTGATGGTGATGGGTCGAGCCATGGCAGTGGACCAATTTGCCTTCATGGCCAAGCGAAACATGGCGCTTTGACCATCAAGGGCGTGGGCAGATAGGAGCCCTGCTACACTTACATCACTTTGCTCCGGCCATCCCGTAATGCTCTTGGCCTGGCAGAAATGTTGCTTCAGCACTGCAAGGTGCTTGAAAAAAGACTCATCGGCGTGCTCATCCCTCCAAAATTGCGGAAACACTACTCCCAGAGCATCCATGATAGGCTGCGATGGGAATCAAAAATGCAGCTCCGCATCAATAGAGCGGGCAACACCTATGAGGGACAACAACGACTGAAGTCAGATTGAGTTCAGTGCGAAAAGACGACTGAGAACATAACAACGTGAAACTATCAAAAACATGGAATGCTAATGGTTTAGAGGCATGACTTACCCGTGACTACGTCCTTTGTCCGAGCAATGGCAGCGGCCCATACCTGTCGAGTAACCATAGTCTTGGCACCAATCACAAAGTCTATTTTGTAAAGCCAGACGTTGTTTGAGACCTCTGAGCCTAAGAAGGCAAGGTGCTCTACGTCGGCATGGTTTAGGTCACTGACCCACTTCAGCGGGATGGCTGAAGAGCATCTCTCCTCCAGCCCGTGCAACAAATCAAAGTGGTATGATTTGAAGGCCGATTCAAGATCTAGGAACATGGTGCCAATTTGCAACCGACACTCCCTAAGGGTGGCCACAAAATCATAGACATATACATCCCTGGCTTGTACAAACTGCATCATGCAGTCAATGACCTCCATGAGCGGAATCAAGCATGCAAGCCCAAGCAGGGTCTCAATGTCCGTGAGAGAGGCCAACAGATTTTTAGAGTTAGTGTCCTTTGAATCATCTAACTCCATCTTCATAACCAGGGTGCGATACTCACTAAGTACACGCTGAGAGGGTAGAAGCAAGCTCAACCACCGGGTTTTGACATGCTTCAAGATCTTCCTCCTCTTTATTTCCATAATGTCAGCTAGTTTCGTGAACTCCAAATGCCTCTTAGATGACTTCGAGAAATACTCGTACACTTTGTGTATGAGGACTTCGGTCCGGGCTACAAGGAAAGTACCGGACATGGCCTGGACAGCCAAGTTCGTCCGATGAGCTATGCAATGAACACCTATAAGGTGCAGGGCATACTTGTCTCAAATTTGAACTGTAACACCGTTTTGACAACCTTGGAACACGTTGTGTCCGTTAGCGCCAAACGAGACCAGCCTCTCCATGGCTTGCTCGTGCGTAAGACCACCAGGCCCTAAAAGGGCTGCCATGATGACTTTGATAACATGGTTGCTTCCAGCCCTGCCTGTGGCAACAACTCTCTCCAATGCCAATTGTAAGGGTACTCTCACATTGTCCACAACTATATACGCATGAATAGAGATCCAGGAAGCATTATCAACAGACGTAACCTCATCGATTGACATTGCAATGAAACAAGTAGAAAGTAAGAGGGACTTCACTCTCATGCTGAAGACATGATGCATCGCCTCTGCCATGCCCCACGCCGATGACAAGCACCAGTGCTTCTTGGAACAAGAAACATTTAGAAAATCGAAGAGTTGCAGAGCAACAGGGTAGTCCCTCAACGGTCGGCCATTACTCAAGAGCCAGAAAATAGGAGCAAATTGCTCTAGTTTTTTGTGCCCTTCTAGATTGTCCTTCTGGAGGATGTCCAAAATAGTATCAGCCCCAAGGCCGCAAACAACCTTTCATTCTTGAAGTGTTTGTTATGGCGGTCACGGTACCACTCTCCTTTCATCACTCCCTCCTTTGGCATACTTTTGGTTGTACACTTCCAGCCATCATGTTTGTTGAGATTGTCCTTTTTCATAAAAATGGTTGTAACCCGCTTCTCAATCCTTGTACATATTGTACACTTCACCATTTCCGCAACTCCGGCATTGTTGTAGACATGCTCAGCCCAAGGAAAGGAGGCTGCCCAAGAGGGTTGGAACTTTCGAACATAGCCTCTAGAGCCCCCTTAGGAGGAGCTCTCACCCTTAACCTCTGAATTAGACGACAACAAAATCAAGTCAGAAAACATGGGACGACATGCAACCTTCTTCCCAACCTCGGCATGCGGGGAACATTGGCTTTGAGTTTGAGAGGTGGACCACCTTGCAGGGCTTGAAGGCAGTGCTTCCGTCACTCCCTTCCTGTCTCAAATCTCCCAAAACACCCTCAGACGAAACAACGCAAGCAAGGCGCATCACGCTATCAAACGCATCGGACAAACCAGACAACGACTCTTTTGTGCCAGATTGACACGGCCTCGATGAAGGAAGCACCCCCTCTCAGATTCAAATTTCAAACACCTTCCCATGGTACGACGTGGGGAGCGTACCCTGCACATGTTTCTTCCCTTGAAACTTTACTTGAGAGGCCATCGCTCCCACCTCGGCAAGCAATGGAGACACCAAATTACTTCAAAACACCGGACCAAGAATGACTTGGAAATCCCTAAACCCGGAGCAAAGAAGTGAATGACAAAGACAGACATCGGCTGTGAATTTAAAGGCGACTCACGTACCTGTGTGAATTTAAAGGCGACTCTCGTACCTGTGTGAATTCCGCCGCATTGGCAAAACCCGTGACCCACCTACCTCTCTTTCTTGCAATTTACGAGTCTACGACAAATCGATCATCAACGAACATCAAAATTTGCCATCGCCGCCTTCCGGACTCCGGAGTGCTAAACGCAGACACATCGGAAACTTCCCTCATACAAACCTTTGGCCTGACAAAGACGATGCCAAACTTGTAGCAAAACAACGCAAAATTCAAGTAAAACAACATCACTGGACGCCGAGATCGTGAAGAGAAACGAGAAAATTGTAGTATATGCAGGCCTGGAGGTGCGAGAAGTGGGAAGTAGTGGCTAATAACAGCGGGGGGTTGTGTATTTCTAGGCAGTTGGTGTCAATTTGGGGGGGCAAGATTGGCGACAGCAACGAGACTTGCCAATCTCGACGTCGACAACCTGTGGCGCCGTAGTGGAGCACCTCCACACCACTCTGTCTTCTTCATCATCCCGGTCGTTCACATCATGCTGCCTTTGAGACAAAGACGTTTGCTACCATGGTGGGACCTGGGCTCGGGGCACTTGTTTACGCCCTCGTTGAGGCTCAGGTGCGAACCGTACCCATGGATACGAGGCGATGTTTATATTTTATTTCTTAGAATTCCTGTGTATCAATTTGCAGGGGTATCTCACTTATAGCAAAACAACAAAAATTCAAGCAAAACAGCTTTGCTGATGATGCCCTGGCCCTTACATTTCTTCAGTATTCATTACTTCTTCAAATAATGAAATTACCGCCACATATTTGCCTGGTCTAATGCACGAAATTGCATAATTCGTGGCCTCTATCACTAGTTTATCCTAATTTATATCCTAGTTTATCCTAGTCTATCACTAATTTATATAATTCTCACATTGCTTTGTCATGTCCTAAATATATGGTCATGTCATGGGGTCTTTCAGTAAGTTACTCATTAGAGTTTTCCTGAAAGTCTGAGTTTTAAAAGGTGGCTACCTTGTATCAGCCAAAAAGACCCGGTGCAGCATCCTTTAAGGATCTTGTGTCTTTCTCTATTCATCAAAGGAGGGTGAGATTCAAATACAACAATATTTGCAAGGTGAAAGTTCTCACCCTCCATATTTTATGGGCCACGCACATGGAACAAGCTAATGTAACCAAATTAGTAATTTGGAGTCATCAATGCCACCTTGCATCTTTGTTTGGACGGTGACTGTGCCTAGATGATTAACCCTGTAGCATGTTGGTTGGCTGACAAAGGACCATAATTCATGGAATAAACCCCAAAGTTAACCAAACCACCATGTTTCTAAAAAACAAGTGGACTTTCAGGTGTACAACCCCTATTAGCGTTTTGAAGTGACAGTCATGGTTTAAACCCTGAGTACTTTCAGGAAAACTCTATTTTCTATAAATTGGTTTTGTTGGTCAATCTAAAACGTAGAAGACATGGACAGGCTGATTTGTTATTTAGCACAAGTGAGCTTGCAACATGTATGGTCGAAGCACCAAATCTCCTTTTAGCAGGTAACTTACCCATATTGATCAAAGCAACCACCTCGTCCTTCAGTTCCAAAGTCCTCTTTGAAAACAGTCTGCCAAAGGAAAAGGAGAAACTATTTGTTGAAGGATGACAGAGGGCGATGAGGTCGCGCGAACACTAGCGGCGTTGCCGTGAGTTCTCGAAAGACATGCAAATGCACATCGCCGCCTAAGACTACACTTTGTTCAATTCAACGCTGTTCACGATTGCACGGTGCCAACTTGGCCGATATCGAACTGTGAAGAGTGGAACAGAATTAGGGTTTTCTCTTGTGATCACATTTTAGGGTTTCTTCGCACTAGGCTGTGTGAACGGAACTCACAACACACCTGATCTGTACAGGGGTGCTTCGATCAAATTACCACGTGAGAGGGGTTACAAGACGCGTAGAAGGTGCGGCGTTGGCGACTACGTAGAGGGCGGCAACCGTTCCGCCACCTTCACGTGGGTCATGACTGCGCGCTTTTGCAGGCGTACGGAGGGAGACGCGTATCAAGTCGGGAAGCTAGCGACTGTGGGTGTGGAG
The DNA here is from genome assembly GCA_963971425.1 of Bryoerythrophyllum caledonicum. NCBI lineage: Eukaryota > Viridiplantae > Streptophyta > Bryopsida > Pottiales > Pottiaceae > Bryoerythrophyllum > Bryoerythrophyllum caledonicum. The sequence goes on along the minus strand of OZ020518.1, from coordinate 3,788,016 downwards.
ATGTCGGAGATCGGCGCGACTACGCACGAAAGTGTCCACTCTACTTCCTCACTTGACAACTGTTGGTTTAAGTAGAGATAGAGGGGTGGCCCTGCCCACCCACACTAGCAAAGGTGGCGTGGATGTTGGGTTAGTATGGCATCCTTGGCCCCTTCGACCTCGGCGTCGCCCCTGGCTTCAAGTTATGCGGAAGCGCTGAAGTCTCAACTTGCGCACGCTTCGATGGTCCCCACAAAGGAAGAAGAGCAACGACGCGCCAACAAACTGAAGGAAAAGGAGAGGATTGAATCGGAATTGGTAGCAGCCACGGTGCATCTTGGGCAACATGCGGCATTCCACCCTACCAAGGCCACACCAGGAGAGAAACTCCTTGAGTCACTCTTCCGAACCAACACAGGTTTCTCATAAGAAAGCAAGCTGTAACAGTCACAATAGACGTGAAGAGGGTCAAGAAAGAAATGGAATATTTCCAAAAGAACGTTACGATCGCATATTTTGTGGGAGGGAGACAGAAATGGGGAGATCTACAAGCTTGGGCTGCGGCACTTTCCAAACAAGTTCAGGCGGAGTGCTCAATAGGTCGCGACCTTGGAAGCGGCTTTTTTTAGGTGGTGGCAAAGGAAGAAACAACCACACAGAACGTGCTGATGCTCACACCGCATCTCTTGAAATGGGGGACTTGCATCCTCCAACTTTGGGTGGCGGGTTTCAATTCTAGTAAGCCCACAAACACCATGATTCCGGTGTGGATTACACTCAAAGCCCTACCTGACGAACTGCGAAGTAATGGACAAGACATAGCGCAGAGCCTAGGCAAGGTTGTAGGCAGGCACAAGGGGAACATATACAATATAGATCAAAAGTTTTGCATCACCATCGCCTTGGGGGAACCATTTGTGTCAACCAACCATGTCTCCGGAGATACAACAACGGTGATCGTTGACTACAACAACCTTCTGATAAGGTGCAGTTTTTGTTTGTCTACCTTGCACCTAATCAAAGACTGCAGAGTCTTTCAAAACCCGCGGCGTCAGGCAGTGAAGTCAAGTTCTCTTGCCGAAAGCGAGGGTGGAGCTTTGAGAAGGCCACTGGCGTCTCCAAACGACCAGGTAGTATTATCGCCTCCTATGGAATAGCCCATGCTTCCTGGAACACCCCGGCTCCCACACTACGGAGGGTCAAGCGAGCTCGTACATAGCGGTAGAAAACAAAAAGGAAAAGAGTGGGGGTATGATCTCAACACCCCTGAAACTTGTGAAACTAGCAACTTTCAAGACAAGGAAGGAAGGAACAAAACCAACCATCCATGCCGAAACAAGACGTATCGAGTACTAGCGGCAGCGTTCAAGTAAAGGAGCTGAGGCATAGCACTGCCTCACACATGGAGGCGACGTATGAAGTTGGACGATTCCTTGTAGATAACGTGGTGGATAGGGTGGTAGAGCACACCGGCAAGAGCAACGTGGACAGTGGCACCTCGACATCAAACGGAGAACATTCCAGTTTGCTGCACGTAGAGGCGGCAGCTCATACGATCACTAGAATGGGATCTCACCACTCAGGAGCTCTCTCGGACAATGTTGCAGCAGTGTTGGCCTTGGAACCGCCTCAACCGCACAGTCTGGACCTCCAGGACGATCCACTGGGTCTCCATCTCGGAGGAACCTCCTCCCTCACAGGTCGCACCATAGAATCAAATGAATTAAGCTTCGGCCAAGCCAAATCTCAATCTGTCAAGGGTGAGGAACATGGAGAAAAACAATGGTCGCGGTTGAACCGTATACCTGCACACCTCGTACTAGTGATCAAGGAGTGGCTGAAGGAACAAGGGATTGAGGACGTTTACTTCCCGCTCTCACCGGTAAAGACTCGTTCGTCGACTCGCATAGCCAAACGGTGAGGAGGTCACCACTCACAGGAACCACCCCGCTCACCGGGATTGGGCATTTCTTAGTCGCCATCGAAGAGCAAGGCGGGTAGGTTCTTCTCGTCTGAGGGAAGCGATCTGGCAGAACAAGGTGGGTAGTCACGTACGTCACATACACAAAATCCTTCATGAAGATCACACTCATCAGTGAAAACGTAAAAGGTATGAATGACCTCATTAAAACAACAGTAATACAGGACTACTATCGACAACTACTAGGGAAATTAGAGGTGGTCTGTTTCCAAGAAACAAAGCTACGAGGCAATAGATTCCAAGCTCTCGACAACCTACTGTGGAACGGGGCGTGGTTCAGTGGATGTGTAGCGCAAGCTGCATACAACAACGGCGAAAGTGGGGAAGGAGCTAGGAAAGGTGGGATCGCCATGTGGATCTCCCCGAAACTCAAGCATCTTATCTCTGGTCAAGGCCATTCACAGGGTGGTAACACCCAATGGGTCCGATTGGCCGGCCTGCCTGGAGAGGACTTGACCATCCTTAACGCATACTGTCCACATACACCAAATGAAAGAAGCCAACTGTGGCGAGAGTTGCTCAGTTCCCTCCCTCGCGACTGTCGATGGATCCTCACTGGTGATTGGAACTTCGTGGAAACACGAACGGACAAATCAAACCTATGCGAATCTTATAGAATGGAAGAAGACAAGCACCTCTTCCAAGAATTAGTGGATGCGCTAGAAGTGGAAGACTTGTTTCTATGTAGCAACCGGCTAAGGTTTTCCTGGGACAACAAGAGGAGTGACAGGCAAAGGGTCTTGGCAAGACTAGACAGGACGTACACCTTCAAAGGATGCAATCCTAGGGCGACTAGTGCCACCTACCGCATTTTGGGGGACTCAGCGCACTCCGATCACCTCTCGGTGTGGCACGAAGTATGGTTGGAGCCAGGGCAGTCGCGCCAATCTCATTTCGCCATGAACTCTTCATGGCTACAAGACCCGAGGGTGCAGAGTAGCGTAAGGAGAGTGTGGACTAGTCACCCCCGCCTTACATTCTTTGGCAAGATCAGGAAGGTGATAAGATTTTACAAAGAATTATGTATTAAGAAGGCTAAGGAAAACAAACACGCGGAAATCCAACTTCGCAGCAACCTTGAGGTTGCCCTGCTAGACCTCGAATCAGACCCGGGCAGCCAAGTGCACCAAGCACGATTTACGTCAATAACGGATCAACTCCAGGGATTCGAGAGGAGGAAGGCGGAGGATCAGCGATTGAGAAGTAGACTTAAAAGGATGGAGACGGGCGACAGGTGCTCCAAGGAATTCTTTTCCTTACACAAATCGAGGTCATCCGCTTCACAAATAGCTGAATTGTTAGACAAGGAGGGGCAAATTTAGTCTTCACGTGATGGATTGGAACGCACGTGTCAAGCTTATTACCAAGAGCTGTACACCGCCAAGACTTCGACAACTGCGTCGCGATTGGCGGAGCAACAAGTCCTTGGTTTCCTATCCGATAATCTTTCTCTACAAATGAAGACCTCTCTCAAAGGACAGGTGACGGAACAAGAACTCCACAGGGCTTTGAAGGACATAAAGAAAGGAAAATCCCCAGGGCCGGATGTCATCGTAATGGAATTCTACTGCGCATTTTGGGACCTAATAGGGACGGAATACACGCGCATGATCTACGATAGCATCAGACGTGGAGAACTCCCACCCGGAGTCACCCACAGAATGTTGGCATTGTTTCACAAAGGCGGCCCCCGAAATGCCCTCACTAACTGGCGCCTAATCTTTCTCCTTAACTTGTCATACAAAGTTTATGCAAAGGCCTTGCAACTTCGACTTCAGTCCATTCTGATGGACGTGATCAGTCCTGAACAGTCAGCGTTCCTACCACTCCGATTCATCTTGGACAACCTGATTCTCAGTCATGAAACTATGTCGTGGGCGGAACAATCGAACCAAGCACTCCTATTCCTCAAACTAGACTTCACGAAGGCATATGACATGGTCGATTGGAGTTGTCTGTTCAAGATCTTGGAGGCGTTTGGTTTCCCAGTTGAATTTTTGGACATGATACGGCTTCTGTTCTAGGACGCTTCCTCCACGGTCAAAGTTAATGGAGTTCCTTCTCCAGAGTTCAAGATTGGGAGATGTGTACGCCAAGGCTGCCCCCTTGCACCATATCTTTTCCTCATTGCCGCAGAAGCACTAAACATCATGATAAGTGCTGAAGTAAGAGCTAGCAGAATAAAAGGCATCAAGTTACCAGACGAAGAAAGACAACAGGTTCTGGCTCAATATGTAGACAATACGTTGTTTACTTTACTCGACCAAGAAGGCTCGATCAGGCACCTGGTGCATACACTAGACGTATTTTGCGTAGCTACTGGCCTCGTGATCAATTGGACGAAATCAAATGGATATTGGCAGGATTAGAATGGATCAAGCTGCCGGCAATGGACAGAGCAGGGAATCACGTGGGTGGACAACTCTGAGGCTAGCAAGTTACTGGGAGCACCATTCGGTATGTCTCCATCAACTCAATCGGTTGACGAATTCCTATACGGCAGGATTGCAAAGAAGTTGGTAATGTGGAGCTCGTCAAAGTTGAACACTATTGGTAGGAGTATTATTGCTTATCATGTGTTGCTCTCCGCCCCTCTCTTCTTCCTATCTATCTGGGGAGGGTCAAAAAAGGTATAAAAAAGATACGCAACCTTGTGATGAACTACCTTTCATCAGGCACCATGCGCAGGTCCAGAACCAGAGTCAGCTGGATTCAATGCTGTCAAACCAAAGCAAAAGGGGGACTTGACTTGAATAACCTAGAAGATGCGACTACGGCCCTGATGGTTAAATGGATCCTGAAAGCTTTAGAACTAGGGTCATCTAACTTACAGGTTCTCCTTCGGTTCAGGTTGTCATCTTATCAACCTTATTCAAGGGGAAGGTGGCCCAACAGTCTAGATTTCTATACACTAACCAAGCACCAATCGAAGAGAGGCTCAAAAGTGTGGAATCAAGCTTCGACCGCGTGGAAGCTACTCCTCCCACCTCTTGAGAATGTACAACCATCCAACATCGACGAGTTGCTCAATTGCAGCTTCTGGCATCACCCGGGCTTACACAATGTAGGGTACGGGTTCTCCGGACTGCGTGCTTTTGACCTGTATAGGAACGGATTGCGCATGTACAGGGACGCATGGCAAAGGGATGGCGGCTTCGTGAACTTTGCAACTGCACAACGACTCTTCTCATTGCGAGACAATGAACAAGGGGCCTGGGGAAAGTTTAACCAAGGAACTCATGATCGCATGGAGAGGAGTTCTTTATCGTCTTACTAATCAAGCTAACTGCGGCGAATGGGTCGCCGTGTTCAACTCTGCCGATGACGGAGTACCTGAACTTGTACTCCAAGCCAGCGAGCGTTGCAGACCACATATTGGTTGGGGGATGATCGAGATCCCTCTGAGCGTTGATACATACGAAGTACGGGAGGCCTCCTCGTGTCTGCAGTTATCCACCTGGGAATCACGCACTAGCAGCGCCTCCTGGGATAACAATGGAGAAGACCTGGCGACGAGACATATGGGACTCACCAGACGTGTACGCGTGGTCGAAGTCTTTTGGTGCCCGAAGAAGACGTCCATCTTGTTTTTATTATGGGAGGGTTGACCACCTGAGTTGGGACCCCGCGCGCTTTCAATGGAATATCGGTGCTTCCATCATGCAGTTTACCACTGCTCTAGGACGCAGTTTGCTTCGTAGCCGACATCAGGTACCCTCGGTGGTGGAGAAGAAATGGAGAGGGATTTTGCCTAACACTTACAACCTTAGATGGTTGAACGTTTGGGACTCCGATCGAGTACAGAAAGAAGCTGGCCTTCTTTGGTCGGTGTGGCACAAAGCGGTGGCGGTTAACGTCTGGAGGGGAAGATGTCAAGAGACGCTGGACGTGCAATGTCCGGTGTATAACTGCAGCTTGCCTGAGTCCGTCATTCATAGATTTTGGGATTGTGAGTCTACGAGATTGACGTGGCAATGGGGCGCATCAATCATCGCCAACTTGCTCCCCCCTAGACAGGCGCTTTATGGGAGTCTAAAACTCCCACTTGGTCGCCCCTACCAAAAAAATTAGTTGAATAGGGTTTTTAGTGTTAATTAAATAGAAAAGTAGTTAGTATTGTGTGGAATTAGATTAGATAGCGGATAGAGAAAATAGGAAAATGCTTAAGTAGTTCATTAGATTTATAGTGGTGATAAAACTAGGTCTTAAAATCACTAATTTAAGTCCCGGGAAACAATTTCAAAAGAGTCCCGGGAGAGATCCCGGGACGTAAGTCTAAAATCACCACTTAACCTAAATTAACTAGTTAAGTTTAGGAGGTAGTTAGAAGTAGTTGAGTTCTTCTAGATGCTAGTTCTTGTTTGAATTAGTAGTAGTGGTAGAGAAAAGTAAAGAAAAGACCAAAAAAATTAAATAATTTTTTTTTAAAAAATTAAATTTTAAAAAAAATATATACATACCCGGGTATCAACCCGGGTATGAACTAGCCCGGGTACCAACCCGAGTATGGGTTGATATACGGGTACCCGGGTATCGCCTGGACAGGAGCCCGGATAGCTCCAGCCGTCTTGGCTGACCCCCTCTTCGCGAAATTGGACCCTTCTTCTCCAAAAGTTCTTCTCCCCCTTCCAGAATTCTTCTCTCTCCCCTCTCCCAGAACTCTTCTCTCTCCCCTCTCCCAGAATTTTCTCTCTCCTTCTCTAAAATCTTCCCCCCCTCTTAAAATTTTCTCCTCTATCTCCCTCTCTAGTTCTCTTTCTCTCATAGATTCTCCCTCTCTCTCTATTTAATCTTTGTTTGGAGTTGGGATTTGAAGTAGTAAAAGAAGTGAAAGAGAGGTGGTGCAACAAAGAGGAAGAAGAAGAAGAGGAGGCTTTTCAAGTGTCTTGGAGGTGGTACAACTAGGGTTTGAGGAAGAGGTGCGTGTTTCCTAAGGTTTGGTGGTGGTGGAGATTTCTAGGGTCTGTGGAAGTGGAGAAGATTTGTGGCCTAAGCGAGAAGATAAAAGAGACAAAGAAAGGAGATTGTGGGTGCAACGTCAAAGGTGACTTTTGCCCAAGTTGGATTTCTTTTGTTTGTGCAAATTTCTTGTTTGTGAGTCTTTTCCTCTCTTGTCTACCGGGGTGACTCCCCGGTAACATCCTCCTCGGTCTAGAGAAAAAGCCCCCAGGGGACTCCATCTAGACCTTATTGTGTTATTTACATGTGTAGTCTATATTAGTTGTTGTCGATTGTCCTAGCCTTGTGGCAAGTCGTTATTTTAAGTTGTCTCCATCCTCCTATCATTTTAGGTCTTGCCCACAATTCCTATCTTTTTCCCGGTCTTCTCGGTCAACTAGGAAGAACCTCTTTCTAAGTCCTTGTCTCCAAAGTCTTCTCCTCGTTACGATTATATGTGACCTTGTGTTGTTAGTATGTTGCTAGACGTGTGAGCCACCTATATCCACATATTCTAGCAAGGTGTTCTGGAAGTGGTTTACCGGTTGACCGGTAGACTTGTGTTTCCAAGCCGGACCGAAGTTTGTGACAAGTTAATAGGGAGATTGGTGGAAGTACAGACATTTCAAGAATTTCGTCCACCCCGGAGAACATGGCTCTACCGGTGTCGATTATACTTTTGAAGATAGATCCAAACAAGTGGGAGGGGACTCCGAAGGACATACAGTTGGAGGAAGACCTCATCCGAATGGAGTGCCGAGGACTTTACGAGAAGCCGTGGGTATTCTAGAGGGGACATGCGGTGTCGGAGTTGCAACCTCCCGGGCAAATCATCGGTCTTGGACCGTGGACGTGTGGCACGAAGTGTACTCTCTTCTTCAAGAGAATGAGTGGTCAGCCGCAGTCAACCGGGGGCTATTAGAGGAACACGTATTGCAACTTTACAACTCTTCAGAATGCTACCGGAGCGACCACTTCACGAATCACCGGTTGAGAAGGGCGGTTGAGTTTCTAAACCCAATCCTCCATTCCAGCCTTCGTGAAAGGGTCACGGCCCGGTTGGCCACTGCCTACATCGAAGCATTTTTCGAAGAATCCTCCCTGGATTGAGGATCGTTATTGGTAGAGGCAATTTCGCCTCAAATTCGGGTGGTTCGACAAGGTGGAGGCTCCAAGACTTTTCTGACCCCGTATCTCATGCATCTGTATGAACACCACCGTTGCGTGGACCTGGATGAGCAGAAGATGTGGAGAGATGCGATGGGTCCTTTAGATCATCCTCCCCAGGGCCCTCCTCAGCAACCGGAGACCCGGTTGCTGTTACCGGTTATTCCCGGGGATCCTCCACAGCCGAAGTCGCGGTCGACACTACCGGGGACTCTCCGGGAAGCCTCTTCGTGTCAAGCAATTCCAAGGAAGGAGAGGACCTCCCGGTCTCACCGGAGAGACCACCACAACTACCCGGGGTAGCCAAGCACCTCACTCTCGTAGAGAACATATCCAAGTTCTCCCAGGAGGTGACCCGGGAGATCCAAGAGATAGAGATGGAAGTAAAGGAGGCAAAGAGTTTCAAAAGGGCTCTCCAGAGGATCTTTGAAGTGGAGGACAACCGGGATATCTTACCGGCAGCCCGGGAGAAGCTAGAGCTAGTGGACAAGTTGAAGAAAGACCTTCGGGCTGCTCAGAAGGAAACCCGAGACTCGAAGGCGCAATCCCAAGAGACTATCGTATCATTGACCAAGAAGATTGCCAAGCGACCAAGTGCCACTACACCGTTGCAAGACCGAGGTTCACCCCGGAAGAATAGGAGGTTGGTCCACGCCAAATCTTCCTTTTCGGAAGAGGATAATCCACCCACTCAAACACCGGTGAGTAGGGTGGATTCTCTATTTTTCAAGGAGTGGGGTGTGAAGGTCTACGAAAGAAAAAGAAACCTCTCGGTAACTCCTACCGGGGAGGAACCGGTAGACCTCTCTTCCTCAACCCCGGAATCTTTGGTGGAATCTTCTGTGGCCATATTGATTCAACTTAAGGAGACTCCGCATGTATCTATAGATACACCTAACCTTCCAGTGGATACCGCCACTCCACCGGTAGACCTCCCGGTTGAGACATTCGACCTCCCGGGGGATTCTCTCGACCATGTGGATACTTCCAGAGGTAGTGACAATCCCTATACGTCTCAATTGGAAGAGTCTTCCGGTTGAGTCTTTGTTATAAAGAAGAAGAACGTCGGTCCTCGTAGGGGGCCGACGTGAATAAAATGTCCGTTCATTCCGCCACTAAGTCTATGCCCACCGGGCATGGGTTAGTAAAGAGGAACTACTTCCCCCTTTCGAGGTGGACACTATGTACCTAGTAACAAGCAACAAAGAACGAAGGACCGAGGTCCCGAGAAGTCTCCAAAAAGGGAGGGCGTGTACGGTGAAATGCAAATGATAGTCTATGGAGGGGGGTTCGAAGCGTCAGAAAGGGGTTGGTTGTTCTCAAGTTTTCATTTATGTAGGAGTATCGACATAGCATGTTGAATTGCAATAGTGTTAATATTTGAAAAGGTGGTTTTGATTGAAGTGATGGGGATTTTAAATGTTTCTTTAAGGGATGTCATTGAGGGTATGAAGGTGGTGGCTCTAGCACGTGCGGTGATGACAATGAGGGGGTCTACTTTCCATCCTAGTGTTTGAATATCGTCAAGTAGTGGTTGGTATTTATTTGTTTTGTTTTCAATAGTGTCCGGAGAGAATCTATCATTGCAATAAGTGAATTCAATAAACTGAATAGTGAGACTAGGGTTTATGTAGTTTGGTGGAGGGTCTTTGTATGATAGTCCTCTGACACATAGCATGTCCGGTTTGAATCTTGCATTACAGTGGCATCTTTGAGTGCAACATGTACAAGGTAATAGTTAAGGAGGGACCGTATTTTCTTGTGGGTTGTCATTATAGGTTCCTGTGTTCATGAGAATGAAGCACCGGGATTTGGTTGATGATACAAGTAGTTTGCGGATAGCCCATACGGCTTTGTTGTGTCTTTTGACAATTAGTGAGTGTATGTGGGGGTTTTGGCACTTGAGTAAAATATGTAGCCATGTATCCGGGTCCGTGGTGTTGCAAATTGGACATGTTATTGTAGGAAATCTTTCTATTCCGAAGAAGAGTTGTTTGCGGGCATTTCCCATGTATTGTCCGGTACGGAATTTGATTAGGCATGTGATTTATAGGTCAGTAATTATGGGATTTTTCCAAAAATTGTTGGACAATGCGTTGTGGATATTTGGATTACCGGTCCATTTGTCAATATTGGGGAAATTTTTTGTAAGTTTTTCTAGGTTATTTACAAAATCATGTTTTTTGAGGTATTTGTCCAAGAATCGTATGGGGCCTTTATCGGGGGTTTCGCCCATAGAGGGCCATTCATATCTATGGAAGTAATATGGGGTGGCATGGACGTGTTCATATGGGTGTTTGGCATTCTTGTGGATTTTTTCTCTTCCGACCTTTGCTAGTTTGTCGGCTTGTTCATTGCCGTCAATATTAGCATGAGCTTGGACTTTATGGAGTGTAGTAATTTGTGTACGTTTTTGGAGCATTTCAACCATAGATGTGAGGATAGTCTTGTCCGGGTGACTATTGTGTAAAGTGGGGTGTTTTATGTGTGTATTAAGGAGATATAATACATTTATACAATTTGTAAAAATGTGAGCCAGTTCGTTTGGGTATTGAATGGTGATTATCTTAAGGGTTTTGTGTATAGCCATCATTTCGGCTCTAAGAATATTTTGGAGTCCATGTAGTCTTTTGCCCAATTTTATTTGTTTGGTTGAATTGTATACCCCATAACCGGCTTTTTCTCGCTGCCAATGTCTGGGGCTTACTTCGGTTGGTTCTTTAAAGGAGCCGTCAGTATAGTAGCTAAAGTTGGGGTCAAATTTAAGGACGGTATTGGTTTGGTAGTTGGGGAGTGGAAGGTTCATTTCGGTAATTGGAAGTGCAAAGATGTTTGTGTGGGGGGTTTTAGACCATTTTTTGTTACGGTTTACAAGGATTGAAATAGGTGTGGGAGAGGCAATTGCGGTGTATACCTTGTTAATGTTTAGATTTTTTGCTATCAAAGTGAGATGAGTGGAGTTTTCTAGAGTACCTATCTCTCGAGTTTGGTGATGTATGCATAGGATGCGTAGGGTTGCTGGTTCAAGGCGGGGTGTTTGTATTTGCGGTGGTATAGTGGGTTCTTTGTAAGTCATAGAGTCTCCTTCAAATAGTGCTATGATGTGAGAGTCCAGGAATGGGCCTAAGTGTGGGTTAGAGTTGTGGTACCAATGAGTGTCGGGAGTAATATTAATGGTGATGTTGTGGTTAGGATCATTGTTTGCAAATTGCCGCTAGGCGTGCCCAATGTGTTGCTTGTTGTGTTTCTTCGTCGTTGTGGAGGTGTGCAAGGCCTATTCCGCTCCACCTATAATGAAAAGCTTTTCCAAGAGAACCAAAAATCTTATCACGTTCAAATGGGGAGTAGAATTTTGAAATTTTTGTGGAGCATGTAACGGGGGATGAGAAGTATGAATGTGTGATATTTAGCGATGTAATTAGATAGTCTAAGATAGGATCTGGTAATGTGTAGTGTGCATTTTTAAAGGGGTCATTTTTGGATATTCGGTATTTATATCTTTGGTATAGCCAAACAATTTTGGTTTCGAATGTTTGGGGTTTTGGTTCAATGTTAATGGGGGTTTGTAGTGCGATGTGGTATTGGTTCCACAACCATTGTAGTCTAGCGAGTGGTATGGTTATTAGGTGTCTACCATTATCTTCATATATGTGGGCATTATCTTGTAGTATTTTGATTGTATTTGTTTGTGCTAGGATGTCAATTTCAGGGTTACATTCGGTTGTAAAGATGTTAAGGAGGGGGATAATAAGAGGTGGTGTGACAGACCTACTATCTTGAGGTTGTGCCTGGGGGTGGTGTAATTGTATGATATTCGAATAGTAACTGTTTTGGGTTCTAAGGTAAAATTGTGTGAGGATTTCGGTGTTATGTAAGGAAGCGTTTGGGTTATGCCAAGGGAAAAGATTTCTTTGCGGGAGCCATTTGGTATAGGTGGTATTATTGTGGGGCCAATGGCATAGGTATGTCGTATATTGTTTGCTTATGTTGTTGGAGTCAGTGTGCATTCTATGTTTGTGCGCGGTTATATTGCTTATTGGGTGTATGGAAGGATTTTTTAATATATATGGTCGAGGGGCATATGGTCGTGAGTGTGGCAGGTTTGGAGGAATTAATGGGAGGTTGATGTTGGGGTGGATGTCATTGTGACCAATGATGTACGGGTCTTTGAGTGTGTAAGGTGGGGCGTGGGTGGTGCAAGGGTTCGGGCATATAGGGAGGCATGGAGGTTGACAAAATAATTGTTTAGCAATATTTAGAGCACTTTTTATTAGTTTGTGAGGGATACCGTAGAATGTTTTGTAGCTCTTGTCGTCCATAAGTTGTGTTCCGTTTGGTAGTGTAATTTGTTTTAGATCGGTAATGTTTGCGGAAAGAAGTTTTTGTAGGAGTTTGGCGGATGATTGTTGGTCAAGTCTAGGGAGGTTATGTATTTCATTTGCCCAATTTTGTTCAAGTGTCGCGGGGCCTAGTAGAAAATCTTCTAGTGTGCTTTTTAAAAATGTTTGGCCTTCTGTTTTGAGTAAAAAAAGTGTGCGGGTAATGGGAGACCTGAGGCAATCATATTTTTTAAGTCTTTGGAGGTATTGTGCTCCTCCATAAATGGCAAGGATGTGCCGAAGGAGTCCACTGTAAATTAGTCCTAGTCGTCCCTTGTCGTTAAGTGCATTTTGGAGTTGTTCTCCAATGCAACGTATATAGGCATTTTTTTAGGGAGAAAGCGTCTAATCCGAATGGTTCGTGGGGGAGTTGTGTTAAGACATTGGGTGTACTTTTAGGGAGTCCGCATACTTTCTTTTGTATGGCTATGATTTTTTTATCAAGTTTGTTTATGGCGGGCATGAAATAAGGGACAACATAGAAACTATATGTGATACCCGGTCGTATGATGGTATCAATCATTTTTATTTTTTGTTGCAATGTGGCCGGACATAGTGTGAGTTCATTGCATTGTTTAATAAGTTTTGTAGTAGTAGCGTGAATTTGAATTTTCCATTTTAACGATGGGACTAGGTTTATTCCAAGGTATATGTAGGGTTGATTTTGGTTAAGAACCGAAATTGGTTGGTTACGGTTGTGGATATTGGTAGCTTGGATTAGGGCTTTGAAGGCGGTCGGATTTATTTTGGACTTATTTGGGCATCCAGTTATGGCGCATTTTTGGACCCCAAGTTCCATCCCGGTCCATAGACAAAATTTGTCTATTTTGTCTAATTGAATTTGGAGTGATTTAAGACGTCCGGAAATGGCCGCTAGATCGTCAGCATATGCATCCGAGTTTACGGTGACTTTTGAGGCGCCAAATGTGTAGCCATTATTACCTCTTTGAAGCCATCTCAATAGAGGTTCAAGAAAAATAATAAAGAGGTATGGGCTCAATGTATCGTCTTGGAGGGTACCACGTTGGATGGGGATAGGGCGTGTTTTACCAAAGAATTCTCCGACGTATGTAGTGGTGGATTGGGAGTATATATTGCCAACTAGTGTGACTGCGTCTTCCGGGTACCCAAGATCGCTCATAATGGCTAGCAATCGAGGATGGTCAATGGAACCAAATGCGTTTTTGAAGTCAATGTAGAGTATATAAATGTCTTTAGTCGTGAATTTTGCATCCTCAAGAGCGGCAATGAGGGTTTGAAGTTGCCGTGTGGTGCTTCTCTCGGCTCTAAACCCTTCTTGGCTTTCGTGTAGTATTTGGTGCGTTTCTCCGTAGGCCGATAGTATTGATGTAAGTGTACTAGTATATAATTTGTAAATGGTGTTAGCTAAGGAAATAGGTCGGTGGTTAGATAGTGCGGATGGGTTGCCTTTTTTGTATAATAAGATTGTTAGACTTGTTTTCCAGGATGCGGGAATGGATTTTTGTTTGTAACAATGAAGGAAGAATAATGATAGAAGGTCGTGGAATTTTGGGGGCATGTTTTTTAGAATTGAGTTAGGTATGTGGTCTGGGCCGGGGGCTTTGTTGGTTCCCAGATTTTTTACGCACATGTTGTTTGTGTCTCTATTATAGTATGTGTGGAGAGGTATTGTTGGTTCGCCTCTTTAATCAATAGTAAATGTGTCCAAATCATGCCATGGGTATTGTCTAACTCTGCACATGCATGTTGGTGTATGTTGTGGTTGGAAGTGACATGGGGGGGTGGTTGGTCTGTTATTTATGGATTGTTGAAAATGTATTTCGTTTGCGATGTCATCTGGGCTGGTTAGAATGTTATTGTTTTGATCTAAAATATAGTCTAGTGGCAGGTTTGTGTTATTTTTAAAGACTTTTCTATTAATCTTCTTTGGGCTAGTTTCGTATAATTGACGATACTTAGAAATGGCTTTTTTGACACATTCTCTTGCATATTTAGTAGTAATTTTCCGAGCTTCTTTGTTGGCCGTTTTTGCAATGATTGCAATGTCTTTTAGCCTGTCTTTGTGAGGGGTGTAGGGTGGTGGTATTTGTGGAATTTGAGGGTGACGGAGGTTTTGTAGCTCGGAGAGTATGGGGTGGGTTTGCCAATTTTGGTTTGTTTTAGCGATATAAATTGTTTTACGAATAGTGTGGTATGTGATAAGATGTTGTTTCCACTTTTTGGCTAGTTTTCTCGGGAGATATCCCCCTTGTTTCGAGGTTCTAGGTGTGAGTTGTGGGATTGGGGGCGCTTTACAAGTCATTTCTATTGTAGTAGAAATTTCATTAATAAGTTAGTCAAGAGTCATGCAAGCTTCTTGCCATTGTATGTGTCTGAGGTGTTGGTGGTCTGAAAGAGTATCTGTAAGAGAGTCTATTTGTAGTGAGTTTTTTTCAAAGAATATTGTATTAAAGTTATCAAGGTTTTCTTGTGGGATGGGGTTTAGTATTTTAATATCATTTGAGTTGATGGTTGTGGGAGATCTACTTATAAGGGTGTTGTGAGGTATATTAAGTTGGATTGGGAAGTGATCCGAGTTTAAGTTGGTTGTGGTATTGGTGATAGATGTATATCGGGTATGGTGAGGTGTTTTAATGTAAAATCCATCAATTAGACTAGTGTGTGTGTAATTGAGTCCACCTTGTCGAGAGTATTGTGTATCTGTTGGGATTAAGTGTAATTCTAGGTTATTCGTATAATTTTGCCATTGATAGTCTATGTCAAGTGGAGGGGTAAGAATCCCTCCGTTTCGTCTTCCTATAAGGGCAATGTCTTGGTTAAAGTCTCCGCACAATATTATTGTATGGTTAGTATGTGTATTTATATGTGAAGTAATGGAATTTTGGATCTCCGGAATAAACCTAGAGTCTTCTATATACGAGGGCATGTATAGATGGAGAATGAGCCATAGTTGGAGGGGTCGGTTGGTAATTTCGATAATTTGAAGATATGGTGATATATTAGTCAGGGTAGGGATTTTAGTAATATTCCCGGGGAAGGCATATGATTGGTGTATGAGCATGAGTAGACCTCCTCTTGGCGGTGTTATGGCATTCGTTGTTGGATGCATCGTGTGAGAGAGTGTGTTATTAAATATAAGTTTATAATCGGGGAATGTTTTTTGGATGTATTTTGTGGATTTAGTAGCGGTTAGTTTAGTTTCTTGTATAGCAATTATGGCGGGTGGTGTGTTGGTGTGGGTGGTTAGATTGTGGATGCATGATAAAGCAGTGTTTAACGTAGAGGCGTTCCATGTAGTTATATATGTGTTTCTATTGTCTATATTGTCGTGGTTACGTAGTGGAGGGAAAATGTAGGCGGGTGTCGGAGTGGGGTGTGTGTACGCATGAATTGGTTCAAAGCATCTAAAAGATTCAAGGATAAGATTGTGTGGGAGGTAAGGAAATTTTTGTTGTACTTCATCGGGGGAAGGGGGTGGGGTTTGGCTATGAATAAAGTTGTATAGTCTTATAGATTATTGTGTAGAGAGTTTTTGTGTTCAAAAAGGTGTTGGTTTATCTCTAGGAATTTGGTGTAAGGGTGGAGTGTGTCTATATGTCTTTCGGGGGGGTTATGTAGAGAGGATAGGGTGTTTAGTAATATGTCTGTCCAGTGTGTTGGGTTTGTGTTGGTGGGGTGTTGGCTGGTGATATTGTTGCATTCGTTTATTGAGGGGTGGAGGGTGGTAATTATGGCGAATAAGATATGTGTGGATGGGTGGTTGTGTTTTAGGTATATGTAGCGGGAAATGTTGGGGTATAAGGTGGCATAAGTTTGGTGAAATATGTGACTATTTTTTAGAAGTGGTGCAAACGAAGATGCTAGGTGTTGATATTCGGGGTGGAGTTTTATAGTGTTTGGGATGAAATATGTTTTTGATATTCTTTCGTGTGTTTTTGGATGATTGTGAAAGATATTTGGCATTGGCCCGGGGTTAGTTTCTATGTCTCCACAAAGTATAATTAATAGTTTGCAATGAGTAATGTTTATGGTTACTAGTGGGAGGGGTGTGGAATTTTGTTGTTGTTGTTGTTGTTGTTGTTGTTGTTGTTGTTGTTTTGTTCTTCTTTTATTTTTGTATTTCCTTTTATTTTTGTATTTTTTAATATTATTGTTGTTTTTTATATTATTGTTGTTGTTGTTGTTGTTGTTGTTGTTGTTGTTGTTGTTGTTGTTGTTGTTGTTGTTGTTGTTGTTGTTGTTGTTGTTGTTGTTGTTGTTGTTGTTGTTGTTGTTGTTGTTGTTGTTATTGATTTGTTTGGTAGTATATAGATATACTATATATTTTTTGAAGTATGTAGTATGTATTTTAGTATAAATATATACTATGATATTTATTTTAATTATAGCGTTGTTTGACGCTATTAGTTTGACATATCCATCTTGTTTTCAATGGCTCGGTGTTCTGGTTTTGATGCTTGTGTTTCCGCCGCCATGATGGTTGCAATGAGTTGGGATCGAAGAGTTGACATTTCCCCTCTGAGGGATTTCACCGTGTTCGTTTGCACCATGTCTGCGTATTGTTTTGCTTCCTCAACGATTTCTCCTTTCATGGTCTTCATCTCTTTTCAAAGTTGTTGAAGGGTGATGCCATTGCCTTTGTTTGGGCCGTTCTCCATTGCTATTACCGCGTTGGCTACCGCCAAGTTCACATCTGTGAACCCAAGCCGTGTTAATTCCTCCATGCTGGGTTTGTTGCTGCCATATAGACTCTTGGGGTGAGGGGTAAACATTATATATTTGCCGTGAAGTTTTTTGCTTTGTCTAACATACTTTTTGTATTAAGCCGCATTTAGACATTCGATATTGCAAGTCCCTACGTGACACCCATGTTCAAGTTTAAAGAATGTGTCCACCACATTCTCCTCCCCAAGTATGGATTTTATTCCTTCCTCTAGTTCTTTTTCGTTTTTTGTTTTGTTAAGGTTTTTCGCAATTAAAATTAGATAGTTCTTCTTTGCAATCTCATCCTCATCCATCTTCCGGGTTGCAAAAACGGGTACAAAAATCTCATTGTAAAATGATATTTTGTAGTCCTTAATTTTAGCTGCTTGTTCCGGGAGGGAGTTTTGACCCATGCAAACTCAGAAGAACATTTCTTTTCTACTCCTGTAACTTCAAAGTCATAGCTTCTAGCGAAACTATCTTTCACAATCTCCTCATACAAGTTGTATGCCTCTATGTTGGCAAGGTTGGGGCCAGTTATTTTTATTGATAGGAGGTGTAAGAAGGCCAAGGAATCGTATGACTTGCATACTTTTCCTTGGTGTGGTATCCCTTCGTTTAGGATAAGGATGAAGAGCCTTAGGCCTTGCAGCATCCCTTTGGCATCAATCTCTGGGTTTTTAAGGTGTAATTTAACCACGCCAGTCCAATTGTCGGATTGATGGTGGCAAAATATGGTAATTGGTTCACCAATGCAAGTCCCTAAGGCAATGTCCATCTCTTTCAATCTTGTATTAACCATGTCTAACACAACATGATTGGACCACATTTGGCTTCCTAACTCAAAGTGAATGGAGATTTGGTAGTCCAAGGCAAAGCCATTTGTGTCCACCTCAACTTCACTTGGAAGTTGAGTGAGGTTGAAATGGTTTCCCTCCTTCCCATCAGCCCGTTTACATGGCCATTCCTCTTGGGGAATAAATGGGAATGAGGGCATTGCCTTGCAACTTTCGGCTGCCTCTTTCTTGTCCATCCCATTCTCAATCATTTCTTCTATGGTAATACTAGACACTTTTTGTCCTCCATTTTTCTTTGTAATGGTATCCATTGTTTGGAAGCCTAACCAGTATTTAGTTGAAGGCAAACTTGTTGCCTTAACCTTTTTCTGGATGGTGCTTGTGATCATTAAGGATTTTTGGGTTACATTCAAAGAGCAGGGGTTTTCCTCAACCACGTCAACAAAAAGGCGCTTGGAGGGCGTAGCGGTCGTCTGAGGCATGCTGTAGAAATACAAAATGTTACTAGCTGAGTTGTACCATGTTACTATCGTTTTTCTTCTTATCATCTTGATTTTAACATCTCCCTTCAACATGTTGAGGGCTTGTTGATATTAAGATTCTCAAGAAGGAGTAAGATATGGCAACATTCACATAGTACAAGCAATAGGATTGATAGTACTTATCAAATGGTTGTGAAGGGTGACTAGTGCAATGACCTCTAACTACTATTACACATACACACACATGGGAGGTGCCACAATAAAGGTCACCTCCCCAAGTAACATGTTTTGATATTGATATTTGAATACATGCCCATTGGTTTACAAAATAAACGAAGTGATAGCAATGGTCATAAAACATTAAGAGAGATAGGAGGTTGGAACCTGAATGTGTGGCTTCAAGTTGGGGAGCTTGTGGTGTAGTGATTCGTACCTTCTGGCTCCTTTGATCCCTTGGAGCAGGTCGACCTAGAGAGGGACTCCACCAGGTACAGCCAATCCAACGTTCACTGACGCCTTTGTTTCTTGGCTGCTCTGTCCTGGCACGTAATGGTATGTGGCTGTTGGCGTTTTTCTTCCCTCCCACGTTCTCCCTCGTGCTGGAGGTAACTCTATTGATGATTCTCCAACTGCTCTTGCTCTCTACCCGCGAGCTGCCTTTGTCTTCTTTGATGAGAGCTTGACCTGTTGTGCTTCGCCTTACAAGCCGGCTCCACCGCGGCTGCAGACATCGCTTCGTCTTGTGGTTGGATACCACCGACCAACTCCTACTTAGCTCCGGGCGGTGCTGCTGCGATGCGTTGCCTTGCGCCTGGCTCCTCCTCGACTGTTGTTGGTTCAGGTGTGCTGACTGCGCGACTTCTCTCCTGTTGGGTATTGTCTCTAGGGTGCATGTTGTTGCAATCGTGTCGTTTGTGATCGCCGTTTATGGGTCGGCTAATTTGTGGGTTTTTTCAGGCCTTCGCGCTTCGTTCTCTGGTCCCTTGCTCGCTGGGCTGAGGAGGGTAGTGGCGGTCGTGACGATGTGTGTCAGTGGGAGGCTGCTTGAGTGATCCAGGCTGCACCGGTATACTGCTCTGCACTTCCGTTCTTCCCTGTTGATGCTGTCTGCGCGTGCTCGTGTCTTGCGCATTTCTCCTGGATCTGAAGGTGCGCTACTTCGGCCGCCTTGCATCGTCTTCTATAGTTGTCTATGTGTCTGCCTCTGTTCTTCTTTTGTTGCGGCTGTGTGGGAGGGGAGGAGTTAGTACGTACGAAGTTGGTTTTGCATGTGATCGTGAGGTGCCAAACTGGTGTATGCAAGGGTTCATTTA
Organism: Bryoerythrophyllum caledonicum; assembly: GCA_963971425.1. Classification (NCBI taxonomy): domain Eukaryota; kingdom Viridiplantae; phylum Streptophyta; class Bryopsida; order Pottiales; family Pottiaceae; genus Bryoerythrophyllum; species Bryoerythrophyllum caledonicum. The sequence goes on along the minus strand of OZ020518.1, from coordinate 3,768,294 downwards.
AGGTCTAATACAACATAAAAGTAAATGATGTAGAGATAGGGTTAGGTGTACTTCACTACTAAAAAATTTCAGTTGAATGTCGAGCGGGATAAACGAGCGTTGCCAGGGATCTGCTTTTCTCACACGCGGCTGCTGTAGCTTCACCTCCTGTCAACGTCTTTGGTCTGTCCCCCTAGTGCAGTCCGTGTTGTCCTCCGAAAGTCCTTGCTCCCAGGTGTTGTACGGAGTGGGCGCTAGGAAGGCGTGAAGAGAGTATTCGAAAGAGTGATAAAAAGAGGGTTTCCCTATTGCCTGAGTATACGTTTTATACCTTGGAAAGTCCTTCTGTGAAGTGTTGTCGTTTTCTATTGTTGTTGCGTACATACGTTTCTTGGATTGGAGGCAGCTAGGGTTTCGTGGAGCTGCCGGCCGTGCGATTGGATCTTGAGGGTTGTGATGTCTGGATCTTAGATCTAGGGATGCAGAATTCTTGGCTTGATCTTTTTTTGGGGTACCGTCGTTAGGTTTTTGTCGTAGATCATTCGTCATGGCGCTTTTCTTGTTGTGTCCATTGATAGCTTAGGCGCGTAATCGTTGAAGCTTGTTAATGGTCCTGGTAACGGTCTTCCTTTTGAATTTGAAGGTGGTTGTCGTTGAGTTCTTGTGGTACCTGCTGTTGAATGGAGAAGGAAAACACACTGTAAACAATGAGATTTGGGTGAGAGGACTTACCTGTAAGTTGACGTACCTCGATGTCGTATGTGGTCTTCGACTGTGTGTGGTTCTGTGGCAGCTGTGGAGATCCCATATTTGATGACTTCTCTTTGTTAATGTTGGCTGCGGTTGGGCTGACTTTGTACTTCTTCTGATTTTGTTGCATGTGTAGCAGGTGTTTGAGCCGCTGGTGATCTTCTCCTGCTGGTTCGGTGTCAATGCTTGCTGGAGCTGCTAGTGGAGATTTGTTTTTGGAGCAAAACCTACGTACTTTGGGGCTGCACCTGCGCGTTTATGGAGCTGGACCTTCACACTTTGGAGCTGAGTCTTCTCGTTTTTGAGTTGGACCTTCGTTTTGTTGGAACTGGGCCACCGTATTTTGGAGCTGGTCAGTTGTGTTGCAGGAGTTGGACCTTCACCTCTTGGGGCTGGGTCTGCGTATTTTTGGAGTTGGGTCTGCGCGTACTGAAGTTGGGCCTGCGTCTCTTGGAAATTGGGCCTTCGTCCTTTGGAGCTGTCCCTTCGATCTTCTGGATCTGCGCAATTTGAGGCTGGTTCATCAGACTTCCGGAGCTGGGCCTTTGGTTTGTGGAGCTGGACCTTCAAACTTTTAGGATTTGGCCTGCGTGCTTCGGATCTAGGCCTTCGTATACTTGGAGCTGGGTACTCGTGCTTTTGGAGCCGAACCTTCGCATCTTCGATCTGGGCCTTCTTGTTCTTGAATTGTTGTTGTTGGTCTTGTTTGCTGATGCCAGTGCTGGTCCTGTGACTTTGTTGTAGTGTCATCTGTCCTTTGATGTCGGTGTTGGACTTGTTGCCTCGATGTGTGTTCGTCCTTGTTTTAGCATCAATGCTAGGCCTATATCTATGATGTCTACTCGATCCTTCTTTGGTGTTGGGCTGCTGTGTGTCCGCTTCTCTTTTGGTGCCGAACTGGTGATGTCTTGGAGTACACTTGGTGTTATGTATCTCTGCGTTTGTTGTACCATACAGGCAATTGTTGTGTATTTTTGTGTCTAAGAGGTTAGGCATTGGTCCTATTTCTACCACCCTCGTTTCTATGTGTGTGCCTAATTTGCATTTACTGGAGCAAAGTTCTACAAGATGTGTTTTGCAACAAGAATCAAACTTAAAATCCCTAAGGTGAAACATTGTAATTTGTGTTATGCAAGAAGAGTCTAGCATGCATTTTCTATCATAAAACATTGAAAGCTGTGTTTTGCAAAAAGAAAGCTTAGCTGATTCTCCAGAGTTTCGTCCTTGGTACAGTGATCTTGTGTCTTGGCAGCTGACTCGAGTCTTGTGTAGGTAGTAGTTTGTCTTCATGATAATGCTGGAGTCCTAGCTGAGGAGGGGTTTGGTGTGGGAATATTCTATGGTGTCGTGATATCCTAGATCTAGATCAATTAATTGAGAAATGATATGGGGGCTGCAACCTCTAGATCTAGATCTGAGCCAACACAGAGCCCTGCCACAGATCTACTCTTTCAATCTAGTACTTGGATTATTGCACCCTCATACATACTTTGTATCAATAGATCTAAGATTTGCATCCCTCTCAACATTCTCCACACCATCAGTATACCGTTCAGCAACAAAGTAGTGCACACCGGGATTAACAATGAGCCCAGCAACCCTCATTGTAGCTTGCATCTCATTTGCGCCTAACACCAGAAACCCCTCTTCACCAGGTTTTACGGAGCTACCCTTCACTCATCTCGCCCCCTTGACTGAATATTTCACAATATCCAAGAGAAACAATATTGTCTTTGTTATATGTTATGTGTTGATTTACCTCACCGGTTGGTGGGATGTTGTTTTAAGTTGCTAAAATTAAAGAGTAGGGTGAGAGTAGTGATGTCAATGGGGCCCCATTGCGCACCCGGTCACTACGACTTCAGTGGTTTCTTCGGCTACTTATTTTTGTAAGGGAAAGGTTCACCGGTCCCGGGACCGGGAGTCTTCTGGTTTACCGGTCTACCGGTAATCCGCCAGTGACTAGGCTACCCTTGATTTTAGGATCTAGATGCGGTTTTGTCCTTTAGTGGAGCTACTTTTGGAGGGTAGCTATTGACTTTAGTGCTCTCCCTAGATGCCGTTTTGTCCTTTTGGGGTCTAGTTTTGGAGGGTAGCTGTTGACTTTAGTGCACTCTTTAGATGCCATTTCTACCTTTTGGGGGTCTAGTTTTAGAGGATAGCTAGTAGCCTTTGTGTACTTAAGGTCCTTGAGCTCTTGTATTAAGTACTCTTCTCTTTGTTGATGTGCTTGTGTCTTGCCTTCATTGCTTGTGTCTAGAGTCTTTGTTGAGCTTGTGTGAGTAGACCAGGAAAGAGTTGAGTCCGCCTAGTGTGTCTTTGCTAGGTGTGCAAGGTTGTGACTTGTTGTGTGTTATGTGATTGAGTGTGAGTAGAGACATCCCGAGGGGCTAGGATATCCGGGTTAGATAGATAGAGTGAGGTTCGGGACTTATACTCTAGACTTTTCACTGGTGGGACCGGGAAGAGTTGCTTTACCGGATGGGATCCGGGAAGCCCATGGCTATTTATGATAGCCTCCTTTAAGTGGGAAGTGTTTGGATTGGTGGGGAGTAGGGGATGACATCCTCCTTCTCTTGGTACACCGAGAGACATCCCGGCTAAGCCTGAGTCCGGAGAATTCCGGGATTACTACCCTTGTAGTGGATGAGTTCCAACGATCCCCGTGGAAGGTTGTTTTGCTCATATGATTTGCTTAGTACTAACTTGTTGTGAGTCTTGTATCTTCTTGCTTTGATTCATTCGGTGTGGTTGTAGTTGGAACCCGGGCTTGCGTGACCGGTTTACTGGGACAAGTTCCCGGTAGATTATGAAGACCGGTGAACCGGCTGCGACCTTCTTAACTCTTTGAAGGTGTAGGGTTAGATTGTAGATATTGTGGCCTCTGGACTGCGAGAACGGAGGGCAGTGACTTTCCGAGCACTATAAAAACTTACCGGAAATCTACTCTGACGCTCAACAGAGTTTAACTGAAACACATGTGGTTACTTGTTACCGGTGACTAAGGTACCAGGGAAGCTATCCTCCGGGATGTGCCGAGGTATTATGTGTGAATTGTTGTTAAGATTTAAAGAGTTTGATGCAAGATAAAAACCCCTGGAAACAATCTGGTAAGGTGGGCTTACTTAAAGTTAATTTCGGTTAATTTTGAGAATAACGAACCACTAGACTACGACACGCTTATTCTTATGTCCCCACTGTTGAATATGGAACATGCACCATAGATTCAACTGAATGGTTGGATGGATTGTACTTCGACCTCGGCCTCTGGTGCCAGCGTCACTGAGCCACGCAGAAGGGACGGTCCCACCCTGACTTGGAAACATGGCATTTTTGGTCATCGTATCCAAAACATGTTCAAGCCTCTTAGCAAAATCTGGCTTCTCTTAAGGGGCCTCATCTTTTGGAACTTGTGGATGGAGAAAAATGATGTCGTTTTTAACAATTCTAGATGGCAGCAGCAGAAGATGCAGTCCAAGATGTGGTTGGGGCTCGTGGACCATGGGAGGAAAGCCTGGGCGAAAATGCTCAACCTCTGCACTGAAGCCTCGGAGAAGAGCGAGTTCTACGCTAAATGTTTCAAGATGCAATGGTGCTGCAATGAGGTTCTTGCCTCTTGGGCTGACAAGAGACCGAATTAGAGGCTTCTCTCCAGTTATTTCACTAATAGTAGTAGATGTAATAGGACCTATTCTAATCCATTGTTTCTTGCTAACCACTCACCCGGCCCGGGCTCCGGCTCGGCCTCGCCGGCTCCGGTGGGGGCTCGCCTTGTTTCCTTCCCTTGCAGTAAAGTCTTCCTTTACTTGTGTCAAAAAAAAAACAGTCTACCAAATAGTTGGTGGGGTTTGCCTTTGTGTAGTTGGTGGGGTTTGCCTTTGTTTAGTTGGTGGGATTTGCCTTTGTTTAGTTGGTGGGTTTACCTTTGAACAATTTTTTCTCTGCAGTGTGTCAAACAAAAAAAATAAAAAATAAAAATAAAAAAACAAAAACAAAAACAAACAAATAGTCTGCCAAAAAAAAAACAGAAAGTATTCAGGTATTCTTAAAAAATTATGGAATCAACCCCTAAGTGCACATGCATTAACAAAAGAAATTGTGACCCTCTCTAGATCTCCCAGAGCGGCTCTGCCCGACGGGCCTGGGCTGCCCAAATGATGTCCGATCCATGTCAGACAAACTACAGTCTACCCTCTTTAAATGATACCTCGATAAGTGTTATTCCTCGATAAATGTTACGAAAAATCTTGCTCCCAAAAAATTAACACTACTAAGTGTTATGTGTTAAGTATTAACACATTCTCCGCTCCCTCTTTTGTTAATTTCACCTCGATAAGTGTTGTTCATGAGAAAAAGGACATTATACATCTCATACATCGAGGCCATATTTATTTACACACTTTTATCTATAATCCCATAACTTTTGTACTTAACTTGTTGCATTTTCTATTGAAAAATGAAGTGAATATGGTGTTTAGGGTCTCTTTGGTTGAATGTCATTTAGTGTTTGAACATTGGAGGGGGTTTGGGAGAGAGTTTAGAGGTTTTTGGGAGTCTGGAATTGGAGTCGGGACAGGGAGTTAAGAGTAGGAGTCTGGAAGGCAGGGAGTCTGGAAGGCAGGTCGGCAGGGGACAAGTCAGAAGAGGGAGTCGGGGTCGGAACATGGAGTCCAGGGAGTCGGAACAGGGAGTCAGGTGGGGGAGTTGGGGTCGGCAGGGGGGGGCAGGGAGGGGAGTCGGGGTCAGGATGGAGGAGTCGGGATCGGTAGGATGGAGGAGTCGGGATCGGTAGGATGGAGGAGTCGGGATTGGCAGGATGGAGAGTCTGTTGTTGTTGTTGTTTTTTTTTGAATGTCAGCTGGTGTATGTGTTGCATTGGGTTCATGTGGATCAATTCCATAGCCTGGCGTCTCGTCTTCAAAACATTGGGTATCTGCACTGACTCTATTTTGTAGGTACGTTGTATTTTTTGAATTCTACAGTCTTATTACTCATTGTCCAGCAGGTAGTTTTAGGGTAAATGATTGATTTTGTGTCTTGTCACGTTCTACTAAATTTTCTCCTTTGTGGTTTTGAAGGGTTAAACTTTCAAGTGGATCAGTGGAAATGTCCATTGAAGAACCCGGTCAAAGTTCAATTAAGTCGAATTTTACTCGTGAGCAATTTAAAGATTCTATCTTGCGAGTGAAGGAACACATATTGACCGTGAAGGAGCACATTTGTTTTTTTGGCACAAAAACATACCAAAGTTTGAATTGCGAGCTGGGAGAGTCTGGGAGGGGAGTCGGTAGAAGGATACTGTAGGGAGGGGAGTGGGTTTAGGATTTAGGGTAGGGAGTCGGGAGAGGGAGAGTGATAGGGAGGGGAGTTTGGAGAGGGATAGGGAGAGGGGGGCCTCAATCAAAGATGAGTTTACCGGTGTCTAGCATTGGACATCCGCCAAGAGTTGCCACGGTCAAGGGCTGTGAATTTACATTACATGAGCAACAGGAGATCATTTCTTATGGTGAAGAGATATTGGCTTCGGGTCACAAAATTACCAACAAAGCATTATGTGAGTGGGCGAATATCAAGTTCAACAATATTGCTTCTCAAGTCACGATTGGTAGATTGTTGAAACGGAAGACATCAGTGACTTCTATTGGTTTAGGTGATATGGGTACTTCCAAGCGTATGAGGAAGGCACAATGTCCGGAAGTAGAGACAGTGACTTTCAATTGGTTTGTGAGAATGCAAGAGAATGGTGTTGCATTATCGGATGATCTTGTGATAGCTTCGGCAAAGAGATTCTAGCATTATTACCGAGAGATGAAAGTGAGAAGGAACTTCAGTTTTCGAATGGGTGGGTACAGAAATTCAAAAGGAGATTTCAGATCAAAGGTTTTGTTCGTCATGGAGAAGATGCTTCAGCGGATAATTCGCCAGCGGTTTTGCAACAGATGGAGCATATCAAGGCTACAGTATCTACATATGACATTAAAGATATTTTTAATATGGATGAGACTGGTCTTTTTTACAGATTAGAGCCTTATCGAACTCTAGCTACAAAACGAGTGTCGGGAAGAAGAAACTAAAAGAGCGTATTATGGTGGCTTTGATTGCAAATGGGGATGGAAGCATTTGTTTTCCTCCATTAGTTATAAATCAGTATTTGAAACCACGAGCATTTACTACAAGACATATTTCAAATCCAGAAACTTGGGCATTACGTGGTTTGCGAATAAGAAGGCATGGATGACAACAATGATCTTTGAACAATTTATTATGGATTTTGAAAGGAAGATGGTTTTGGTAGGAAGAGAGAAGGTAATTCTCCTTGTTGATAATTTCTCTGGTCATCAATTGCCAACTGTAGCTTCACGGTTGAGGGTGACAAAACTTTTATTTTTGCCTCCAAATACAACAAGTCGTTTCCAACCTATAGATGCAGGCATTATAGCCTCTTTTAAGGCTCATTGCAAGAAACCAGTGATAGAGCATCAATTAGAATGTGTTATGGCAGAAAAAGAATTCAAAATTGATGTGTACCAAGCTGTGATTATGGTTGAAAGAGCATGGCGTTTTGGGATTACAGCTCAAACAATTAAGAATTGTTGGAGCCATACAGGTATTTTTTCCAATGTTGTAGTGAATTAGGGAGAAGAAGTTAGCCGTCTGAGAGAGGTTGTTGAAGTGGCAGCCTTGCTTGAGCGATTAACATTGTTATCATCTGAGACTGAAGAAGATGATACTGTGGAGGCTCAGGAGTTCATCAATTTTGAGCTCGAATTTGATTTGAATAATCCTTATCAACCCACTGATGAGGATATTTTAGACTATCTACCCTCTGAAGATCAAGATTGTGATTTAGATGAGGATACGATAGATGCTGAAGATGTGATAGGGTTTAATGATGCAGAGCGTTGCCTTGAGACTTTGAAGAATTTCTAGCAACAACGGTCGGAGAATGTTCATTCGGATGTGAAGAATTTACAAGATCTAGAGAAGAAAATTTGCAATTGGCGCATGAAAGAATCTCGGAAAACCACAATAGATTCTTATTTCGAATCAACGTAGTTGATTTATTATTCATATTTTTTTGTACTTTCGCTATTTAGTTTTATAAAAGTTTTGATGTTTGACGTCTTTCAAATTGAATCTTTGATATTTATATGCAATTATTTTCTAAGTATTATAAAAGTTTTAAAACTTTATTTGAAGTCTTAGAGAACTTGTGATTTTTAATATTTGTTACACATTCATTTTTTAAGTATTATAAATTTTTTAAATCCATGTTTGAAGTCTTAGAAATGTATTTTTCAATATGTATTTCATTCATTTTTTAAGTATTATAAGTTTGATACCTCGATAAATGTTATAAATTTATTTCTCATGGCTTGTAAGTGTTATTCTCGATATGTGTTATAATTTTTTTTTCCAAAATTTATAAGTGTTATTTTTTATATGTGTTATACCTCGATAAGTGTTATGCTTTTGACATAGCAAACGAAAGGATTATGATGGAGGGGGGAGGATGCTGAACTAAAGGAGCTCCGCGTTTTCTGGTGAGGGTTGCTCTTGGAAGTTAGTCGCAGATTGAGAGTAGAGGGCAACAAGAGGTGTTGGGCTTGTTGATGACCCCACCTTTACTCCAGATCTAGAAGAGTATGAGCTTGGGGAGGAACGTGTAGTGTTGGATTGGGGTTGTGCTAGCCAGATCTAGAAGAGTATGAGCTTGGGGAGGAACGTGTAGTGTTGGATTGGGGTTGTGCTAGCCAGATCTACTCGTGCAAAACTTTCTGAAAGTAAGAGTGTGCCTAGCGGCAAGACCTAGTTGAAAGTCATCTGTGAGAGCTGGAACTTTATGTGTTGGGCAATTAGGTCAAAACCTCACTCCAGATTGTATGAGCAAGTTGTAGATCTGCTAGAACAGATGGGTACACGTACATAGCTCATACTTAGACTTCCAAGACAGCCCGGATCCAGAAAATCAACATCACAACGCTGGAGCAAGGAGATCAACGCAAGCTGCCACCAACGTCCACGCTGCCCATCATTGAGCTACGCACTTCCCTCAACCCTCTCTATTATCTTTGCATAGTTTTGTTTTCTCTTATTGTTGTCATTATTAATCTTCCCACTAGATACCCCACAATATGCACACAACTCCACTTGGGAGCCACAACTAGATCAGTACCACATAATAGTCACAAATCTCATAGATCCAATAACACACAAACTAATCACTACCACAAAAAAATTAGATCCAGAATCACGATAGAAAGACACCAACAGCACTACCACATTGTTAGACACCATATTAGTAAACTCAGATCCACAAAAACCACGCGGAAGCGATGCCAAAAAATATACAAACATCACCAAGATACACAACACCACAATACTCACCACATTTTCTCTCTCACCATCATATGTAAAAGTTATGTGTTAGAAACAGTTAGAAAACACTCAAACAGGGAGCAACAACGACCACATAAGAGAAGATCGAGATCAGAAGATTGTGACCAGAAGACCAACAGTCTCTACGACGACCTAACAAACAGACGAGTACAGACAAGAACAAGGAACAACGTCAAGAGCACTCCTACGACTAGCAGCAGAATCGCAAGCAAGAGCAAACGCGTACTGACAAGAACAAAGAACGACAAGGACACTCTAACGACGAACAACAAGGACATAAACAAGAACGACGTCAAGCATACCCCCACGACCAACAGCAGGGACGCAAACAAGAACGACGTCAACTGGAGCAGACTCGACAAACAGTCCAAGCGGCCACCAAACATCATATACAGGTCACATTCCTCTAACCTCGCTACAAAATTACATTGGTAGTATCCCTGTTTCTTCTCATGGTACACTCAGAGATTATGCAAACTAAATCTTAAATACAATCATGAACTAACACAAAAAGCTACTAAACATCACAAGAAAAGTAAAAACATACAAGCTAACGATACTAGTACTCAACGTTTCTCTAGAACTAAAGTTGCATGTGCCCTGCGAAAGTATTGTCCACCTCTCCACAGATCTGAAGAAACAACTTCGAGGCTTGCACCTAGCATGACATCCTGCAGGTCAACACAACCGCACCGTCAACATGCGCCCACATTAAATGGAGGCTACTGGACTAAAGCAAAGTACTCAACTACGATCATCATCAGGTACAACACTAGACTCAATTTTCATGCAGGACAGGTAGAAGAGTGCCAGCACCTGCGAACAGATCTTCCCAACGTCACAACATGAGCGAAACGCACTTCAACAACAGTAGAAGCCCTGCCACACAACATATCACGCGTCAGCACAAGAAGAAGACGAGGAAACCACTGTAGCCCAACTCAACATACACAAGACGCCGAAGGACGTACGCATGCAACACAACCAGTGCAAGTCTACAGTAAGAATTGGGAGGCCCAGTCAAGAAACAGATCAAGTATCAGTCAGCCTGCGACATACGATAACGAACCTACACACCCGAACTCAAGCGACCTGACACTGCAGTACCTACAAGCCCGAACTCAAGTGACAACAAGAGTCTACAAGTTCGAACTCAAGTACCTAGATACAACAGAGCACCTGACAAGAGACACACCAAATACAAGAGACCTGAGACCAAGAACAAGCACTGCTAGTACCAGATCGAATCCCCCGAACTCAAGCACCTCGGCACTGCAGCGTCAGGAGAAGAGACAACAAATACATGAAGAACCAACACAAGGCAATCTGAAGACGAGGAGCCAGCCGGCCCTCCTCAACGGTGAGAAGCCAATTGACCCGCCTTCCCTAAACCAGCGATACAACACCTCGTACCTGCGACCTACCTCACGCCGCCAGCGACCCACTGTCTCACACGTGCGACCTGCCACTCATCGCCAACAACCTACTGAACCTCCCCAGCGACCTTCCACCTCCCCACTACTACCAACCTCTCTCAACCATCGATTCTGTAAGCTCCAACAAGCCTCCAGCGACCTATTCAAGGTAAGTTACTCCAGCCTTTCCCTGTCTAACATTTACTCAGTGGCAGTAGTAGTGAAGTGGGGTGGGGCAGGTATGGACACACGAGGTGCGAAGAAAGCCCTCAGGTATGTAGACAACATGGAGATCGAGTCCTCAAGTGAAAGACTCAAGAGGCTTCAAGGGAAACAAGTGGAGAAGCAACGACATGAGGAAGCATATGCCAACAAAAAACAAAAGCCCATCCGTGAAGAAAACAAAGGGAAAGAAGGTATGACTCTCATCACCATCCCTGAAATTAGTTGCTTCAAATTCTGGCTAGGTTTTCAAGTAATGGAGGACCTAGCGGTGGAGGAGGGATTGGACGAACTCCTCAACGAGGAAACAATTGAAGATATGGTGGCAAGAGGCCTCAAAGAAAGCGAAGCCCGTGAAGTCAAACAAGCAAGGATAGCCTTCCCATGCATCCCACAAATCCACTACCCACAATCGAGAGGGGCTGGAGGGCTAGGAGGACAACACTATAATCTTACGCAAGTGCCCACCAACATCCCCGTTGACGAAGGTACGGGTTTGGCCCTAGATTTTCAAGTTGCTATCCATTTTGAACCACCCACTAACCCCATTTTTCATGATGAAGTCAAAAAGATGGTTACTAACCGCCTCAAAGACATGGACATCCTCCTTGGTAAGAAGCTCATCGAACCTATCTCCATACATTGTTTGAGTGTCAAAAATGGAGGTGGGAAAAAAGGTGTATGGTCTGGACTTATCAAATTGCATCTTGCTAACCCGGCAATTGATGGCCTACTCCTCCTCAAGGGAATTAGACCATTCATTCTCAAAATCGATGAGATGAACGTGGTGGGAAAGGTATGCAAAACTTACCATAGTATTGCTCACCACTCTAGTCTATCAATTAAAATTCAAAGCTCATCTTTGCATAACATTGATGCTAACCACCTCTTCAAAGAGGTTCTTGAAACTAGCTTTAAACGTGGGCATGATTTTGAAGTAACTAACGTGCAGAAGGCTAAAGGTGATGAATTTGCCTTCATTTTGACCACCACCCCGCAACAAGCCAAGAAAATCCAAGAGCTACAAGTAACCGCACGACAAGAAGTCTTTCAAACAAAGAAACCTCTTGGAAGAACTCCTATCACCAAGGAAATGAAGGCTAAAAAAGACGCCCTCACCCTAACACTTTCTCACCTTCCTATTCTAATGAATGTGATTGACACCACTAGGGCTATCTACATGATTATGGGTGATACTAACATTGGCTCTATTTGGTTTCACAAGGATAATGGAGTTTGCCACAATGGTAGTGCTAATGTGGTATGCACTAACCCAACTGTGTACAGAGCATTTGTAGGGAAAACCATTCCCATAGGAGGCCACTTCGTGGAGTTCGCTCCTCATAGAAGGAGCATTGACGGAATCGAGCCTCCTACCCAAGCTCAACTCATAGAGTTTGGATTTGGAGATATCAACAAAGCCATCATCAACACGGTGGAGACCTTCAAACTCAACACCCTGACCCAAGCCATCACCAAGAAGGACCTAGAAGAAGCGTTTGAAGCAAACAACAAAATATTGAGGCAAGAAGTCAAAGAACAAGCGGATGCAAAAGCCAAGGAACTCCAAGAAATCAAAGACCAAATGTTGAAGATCCAAGAATGTGTTGGTACCACCTTTGCAATGTTGCAAAATATCACGGGGTCCAAACCACCTACCTTGATTGAAGAGGACACGTCAAAAATGTGAAGAACAACAACCTCAAGGCCATTGACTATGCACCCCACCCGTATTGTTTAAAATACGACCATAGTAGAATACACCTAGTCAAAACCATAGCAATACTAACTAACATATACTATACAATACTACTAATCCTCTGCAAAATACTACTAGTATTTTGTAGTATTTACATAGTATTATCCACCGTACGTGTAGCTATATACAAAATAGAATACATGGCAGAATACATGTTAGTATACATAGACAGGTATTCCACAGTGTATAAAAAATATAGACTACATACGCTATACCCATATTGTACTAGAACAAAAAATAAATACAAATACATTACCAAAAAATGTGTATACAATACAATTACAAATACAAATACATATACATATACACATACACATACTATACTAGACAAGAATACTGACCCTTATACAAATACAAACACAAATACAAACACCAGTATAAATACTGAAATACATACTAATACAAACACCAAAACATACAACTGTATAAATCCCAAAACATATAATAACGCCACATATAAAAAGGACATAAACACTACCTTAAAAACCAACACAAACCTTCATACACATATTCTTAAAAATAACAACCACATATACACATGGACAAAAACAACCAAGTTAAAATACAACAAAACATACATACATCTACACAACACAAAAACAAAAACAACCACGAAAAAAAACACAAGGACACAAAATAAGAAAAAAAGTAAAACAATCACATCTACCATAAAAATAAATAAACCCACAACTCACACACAAAATACAAACATACCCCCAAACCAACAAGACACTAATAACACAACAAAACCTTTAAAATACAATACTAAACATACATACCACAAACTCCTAATACTTCTAGGAGGAGACATAGAAACAAACCCCGGACCCATGCCAAATATACTAAAAAGACACCCTACATTACATAAAAAAAATGCCAAAATATACTTCATACCTAATACCATAAAACTCCAACTAGAATATGAACACATTGCAAAATCCTTCGCACATTTTTTTAAAAACACACATACACTACACCACATACACAACACTTCCCACCCAAACATTGCACAATACATACAACAAAAAGATACGCATCCACCACCCCACATACTATATGCACTAATAATCACTACTCATCCAAACATAGATGAATGTAACCATCTTCTAAATCCACAAAATCTGAACACAATTACATGGACCAATACGCTTCTACAAACTTTACTAAACTTATAGAACCCACCAGAACGACATATTTACACTCCACACCCTTATACTAAATTCTTGGTAGACAACCAAACTATTATAAACCATGAGAACTCAATACATAGAAGACTATACGACTTCTTACATAGTCAAGACATACCACCCTCAAATGATACAATAAAATTAAAATTCCCTTACCTCCCTAACAACCTCATAAATGAATCACTAAAATGTCTAGATCCTATACCAGAGTACACCCACCCACCCCCACCTCTTTCCTACATCCCTCCTCTAAATCAACACATTAGTTCAAACCAAGAAAATACATACATAATCACATGGAATGCCTCCTCATTAAACACTGCCCTCCCTAGCTTATAAAATTTAATCACAAACACAAACACACCACCGGCCCTCATAGTCATACAAGAAACGAAACTAACCGCCACAAAATCTACAAAATATATACAAAATATATTTCAAAACTATAAACTCATTTTTAACAACACACATGCACTTACAAGATGCATACAACAAAGGAGACCATACACACCGGGCCGAGGTGGCCTCCTTACATTAATACACAAAAACTATACATTCCCAGGCAACATCAACAAAATCCCTACCCCAATGCACATATCACCATATATTCAAATAATTAAAATCACCAATCATCCACTACAACCATGGTTAATCTTTCACATGTATATGCCATCCCACCCAGAAGATACTAGATCTCTCTTAGATATACAAAACACTATCACATCCCAAATTAATAATAATCCCAATCATACATACCTTTTATGTGGAGACTTCAATAGAGACATAGTGCTAATTGGCCGTCAAAATGGAAACCATCACACCCCCCCTCAAAACACCGATTACCAATGGCGCCACTTCACAGAAAACTTAAACTTCACTTACATCAATACCGATAGACAATTCTCTAGACAAGGTGGCTATAATTATAGTGATTGGAGTCTAATAGATGGATTCTATATAAATACAAACAACAATACACAATTCACCTCCACAACAAACAAAGATATTATTCTCAACTCGGACCATTCACCCATACAATTGCACATCCCAAATAACACACTAATTAGTAGAACTCCTATAATCCTGAAAAAAGACACTACACGCATACTCAACCCGATCCCAAAAACCAACATAGAAAAATTCAACACAAAATTCTTCGAAGAAAACTCCACACAAATAGACTCCCTCATAAACACTCTTGAAAATAATAGTCAATTAACACAAACACAATGGCAAGAAGCATGCCACACCCTAGACGAACTCATCAATAAAATCTTTGATACACTAGAACAAACTTGTAGAGCACATCCAATACCTCAAATGACAGACAGAACATCTCAACAAGGTGGGTACCTACCCCGCAAACTTTCTAAAAACTGGAAACAACACTTAACCACATACCATACCATACGCAAAACCATTAGAATTGTAAAAAACAACCCTCATTGGCGTAACCACCCCATATACAATGAACTACTAACCATACAACACATCCAAATCCCTACCCCGCCGCCTCTGGACCTTCCCCACGATACATGGATAAAAGATATCGCGCTAATTGCAAAAAATGCCAACATACAAGCCCGGAAAGTAATCACAAAATACACCAAAGAAAACATTAAAAAAACCATCTCAAAATATAGACAACTATACGAACTCAGCCCAAAAAAAATTAACAAAATAGTCTTTAAAAACCTTGAATCCCCGCCAATGGATTGTATCACAGATCAATATAATAATATCCTAACTAGCCCCGACTATTATACAAACTATAATAGCCGCACTAGAAGATGCAAAATTTACTAACCAAGATATATACATACTATACGTGGACTTAAAAAATGCCTTCGGTTTAATTGACCATGCCCGACTTCTAGCAATAATGATGGACCTTGGTTACCCAAAAGAGGCAACTACACTTGTTCGAGATGGCTAGAAAGAGGCAATTAGGGATACACTTTTGGCACATCAAAGGTCATAATAAACTCCGCCGCATACGTGGATGACCTAGCCACCATAACCAATAAAATAAAATCAATCCAAATACAATTAAACAAAATTGATAGATATTGTAAATGGGCCGGAATGGACGTAAGGGTCCCAAAATGTGCCGCTACCGGATGCCCAAACAAATCCAAACTGAACCCTACCACTTTCAAAGCCCTAATGCAAGCCTCTAACATCAATTACCGCAATCAACCGATCCCCATACTACACCAAAACGAACCATACATATATTTAGGTACCAACCTTGTTCCATCACTAAAATGGAAAATCCAAATCGACACCACAACGACGAAACTCATCAAACAATGCAAAGAACTAACAACATGCCCAACCACCATGAAACAAAAAATAAAAATGGTTGATACCGTACTACGTCCAGGTGTGGCATATAGTTTTTACGCTGTACCATACTCTATGCCAGCTATCAAAAAACTTGATAATAAAATAATAGCCATACAAAAAATCATATGTGGATTACCAAAATGTATGTCAAATGCAATAACCCAACTTCCACATAACCTATTCGGACTTGAAGCTTTTTCCCTCAAAAAGGCATATCTCAGATGTATAGGCGAACAACTGCAAAACGCTTTAAACGATAAAGGAAGGCTTGGGAAAATATACAGTGGACTAACTCATTATATCCTTGCCCAATATGGTGGCGCCGAAAACATACCCAGAATTAAAAAAAGTGACTGCATAAGATCACCAATAACACGAACATTCTTCTTATTAAAACATATAGCTAAAGTCCACCTTAAAAGTACACTCCCAAAATTCTTCATTAATCCTACAAGCTAGAAATACTATGGCACCAAGAAACACCAAACCACAACACACTCAATGCCCAACTCTCCCAAAAGCTTCTACAAAAACTCCTCTCAAAAAATATCTTTGAACTAACCCAAATTACTCTACCCACTGGCACACACATCATGAACAATGAAGACTTCAAAACCTACCATTTCACCCCATCCAAACTATTAAAAAGTGCCCTAAATGTTGCTAAACAACTATTTTGCCATCCTACATGCCCCACTACATGTCATAATCCTTGTAACATACACCCATACTCTCATACACTTAAAGATCCATTCATCACCCTCAACAATAATATCACCCCAAGGAATAACCCCACACCAATCAATCCCCCCAACCCTCCACAAACATACCATCCCCGTCCCCCAACATACATCTCCAAAAACCCCACCACATATCCCATTAATAACATCATACGTCATAAACATATCCAACACACAAACACAAATAACATACAAAATACCTACACAAAATACTTATGCCAATGGCAACACAATGACAATACATACAATAAATGGCTTCCTCAAAGAGACCTTTTTCCACGACACAACACCAATACCTCCACACATAACATCGAAAAATTAAAACAATACTACCAAAAAGTTCAAAACAAAACATATTCAGATATCATCCTAGCCCACCACCCCCAAGAACAATTCTTAGACTCAAGATCCGTAACACCACCCATAATTATCTCACTCTTAAACATCTACACAACTGAATGCAACCCCGAAAACGATATTCTTACAACCTCAAACACAATTCAAATAAATAACAATCAAGCACATCTACACGAAGAAAATGGCCGACATTTATACACCATCCCCGTTACTCGACTTCAATGGTTATGGAATCAATATAATACAAAATTGCAAACCCCTACAAACATCGAACCAACGACCCAACCTTTTGAAACCAAACTAATATGGCTTTACCAAAGGTATAAATACCGAATACCAAAAATTGACCCCCTAAAAAATGCGCAATACACAATACCCACTCCCATTTTAGACTCACTAATCTCATCCTTTAACATCGAACAATCATACTTTTCTTCCCCGGTCACGTGTTCTATCAAACTCAAAAAATTCCACTCACCTTATGAAAGAGACAAAATATTTGGATCCCTAGGCAAGGCCTTTGACTATAAATGGACCGGTAATGGTATAGCTCACCCCCACAACGAGAAGGACATGGAACAAGCCATACATTGGGCTAGACTTGCCGCCAAACAGGATCAAAATAACACAAAAACTATCATCATCACACCGAACAATAATTGGTACCAAAACAACAACCAACATTCAAACCCATTCCCAAACTCCCATATCATTGCATTATTTGAAGCAGACACAATATCGTATGAAGAACCTATTATTCCACCAGAGCTAAAAAAACCCCGAATAGAGCCATCCACATTACAAATACTATGCGTCCATCATCAAAATCAAACCCTTGGCTCCTTAGAACAACTTGCGGAACTTACCTCTATATGAGACAATCTAGACATATACCGACTATACACAAAATTGGCCCCACCAACACCCTTACAAACCCCCGTAAACAAAAGCAAAAACTGGTCAAAACTAAACTATGTCAACAACACATTAAACTACTCCGTCATACCTCCCCCCCTTCCAGACTACCCAACCCATACCACACCAAAATTTAATCCCACACACAGTTATTACACCGATGGCTCCTTTAAACCACCAGAACAAATTA
The DNA here is from genome assembly GCA_963971425.1 of Bryoerythrophyllum caledonicum. Taxonomy (NCBI): domain Eukaryota; kingdom Viridiplantae; phylum Streptophyta; class Bryopsida; order Pottiales; family Pottiaceae; genus Bryoerythrophyllum; species Bryoerythrophyllum caledonicum. The sequence continues at coordinate 3,750,031 of OZ020518.1, read as the reverse complement.
GCCTAGGCTCTTGGCGTAGAGAAAAAGCTGGTTATGGCATATATAACTCTACCAAAGAAATTAATTAGCCAAAAGACTTCATGGACTACAAAATATCCTCAGAGCAAAACTCATGGCCATTCACAAAACACTACAAATCATCACAACAAAATACAAGGATGAACCCGCACATATATTCACCGATTGTATAAATGCACTCTACCTACTAAACACTCAAATAACACACTCTACCCTTCATAATAGCCACCCCGACCAAACCATATTAACATCAATGATCCAAATGTTACAAAACCGAACACAAATCACAACCCTCCACAAAATGAGAGCCCATGCTAACATTGATGGCAACGAACAAGCAGACAAACTAGCAAAAGAAGGCCGAGAAAAAACACACGAAAATGCCAAAGACCCACACGAACATGCCCATGCTACCCCATACTACTTTCAAAAAGAAGATTGGCCTTCCAAAGAAGATACCCCCGACAAAGGCCCGATTAGATTTTTGGGCAAATATCTCAAAAAGCAAGACCTCTACAACAACCTTGACACAATCTCAGAAAATATTCCTAACATAGAAAAATGGACTAACAATAACGGCATAGACAATGAACTCTCTACAATTTTTTGGAAAAACCCCATCATCTCAGACTTGCAAATAACATGCCTCATCAAATTCCGTACTGGTCAGTATATGGGAAACGCTCGCAAACAACTCTTCTTTGGAATAGAAAGATTCCCATCCATAACATGCCCCATATGCCCCTCAACGGACCCCGACACATGGCTTCATGTTCTACTCAAATGCCAAAATCACCACATACACTCTCTAATTGTTAAAAGACATAATAAAGCGGTATGGGAAGTCCGAAAACTAATCACCTCCTACAATAAATCGAGATGTTTTATACTAATGAACGCCGACACTTTTAATAACAATCCACAGGAGAATACGGTCCCCCCTTGGTTACTCCCATGCTCATGTATGACCCAAAAATGTCATTGCAACGCTAGGCTAAAACCGGACATCCTTTGTGTTAAAGGTTTACCATACAATGACCCACCACCCGAAAACATTAACCTAGACTACACCATTCAATTCATTGAATTCACATATTGCAACGATAGATTTTCCCCGGAAACAATCCAAAATAAAATAGATAAATACCAACCCCTTATTGACGACATCACTGCCCTTGGATGGAATGTAGACCCCCTCATGGTAATCACATATGGCGCTCGTGCCACCACCTTTATCCCATCTATGAAAACACTAGAGGATACCTTCAAGATACCCACTAAAACAATTAAAACCACCTTTAAAAACATTAACACCATTGCTATCCAACATGCCATGTCCATTTTACTACATAAACGCAAAATCGAAAACAACCAAGCCCTCCCTGATACACAAGACCCCCCTTAAATACTTCACCACCTTAACACTCCTTGCTTAACTGATTGTGGGTTTTTGCTGCTGGTTTTGTTAGTTGGTTAGTTCATGGTTGGATTATGGTTTCTCGTTACATAGTGTCTACACTCGAAAGGAGGAAGTAGTTCCAACTCACTAATTCCTTGTCCGGTGGACATGGTCTTGGTAGTGGAACGAACAGACACTTTATTCACGCCCGTCCCCCCTCGGGAACCGGCGTTCTTCTTCTTCTTATGCTTTTGACCGCTCCCGAGGAGTATCATTTAAAGAGGGTAGACTGTACACTGCCCGCCTTTCAGGCTTCTTGCCTCCTCGCCGAATTCGAGCCCAATTTTGACATTTCCAGTGGTCTTGTTTGCTCCGATTTGGAATCAATGGACAGGCCCTGCAATTCTCTTTCAGTGTATGCATAATTTGTCACCGTGTCACGTGCTTTGCACCATCACAACAGTCCAATTCAGACCTGCCCAAGCTGCCGTTCTGGACCAAACGAGTTCCTTGATTGGCAACATGTGCGCAGGCTTACTGATTTGACCCCCAACATCGGTTTAGGGTTAAAGTTGGCGGTTTAGGGTTAAAGTTGGGGGTCCAGCATTGCAGCAACACAGTTGCCCTTACTCAATTATTACTAGGACGGCTGAAGCCGCAATCCTTCTGTATATATTCAGGCACATTGCCGAGTCTGCTAAGCAAGTAACTTACATCGTAGTGTTTCAACATCGGTCAAGCATCTTCGATCCGGTCTTTCCTTCACCAGTCGCAGTTCCACTGACATGTTATATCTATCCTACATTTCACGTCGATCATCTGCATTCCACACTGCGAAGCGCAAGGCCTCCATCCGCGCTGCTAGAAATTGTGACGGCAGCCTAACAGATATGCAGGCTGCACGGGCAGGTACGTTCGACAGGAGTGCTTCCAGGCCTTGAACTCACTTGTTTTCTGCACTTGTTTCTATGTCTGTGTCTTGCGAGTCCGGCCCTGGATTTTTCGTGCTTGAGACGGATACCGGTATTTGATTGAGGAGATACCATTAGTTTCCGAGGCAAATAGCTTAAATCGCACATCTCGAGCCACTTCATTGTGCAGCTGCTGTTACATCAAGTTGCGCTCTTCAATCTGTTGGCTGTTGATACTGTTGATACAGTACTGTGAAATACTGTAGATATCTACTGTTGATGGCGATACAACGAACTTCGGATTTCATGCTTGGCAGCCTTTTAAAAAAAGAGTTATCCTTTTTCAAAGTATTCACTCTTGATTTGTCATCGTTGACCTGTACTTCAGGTGCTGCAGCGGTGCTACCTTCACGGTAGATGGCAGTGCGGGAAGGGGGTGCCAGAACAATCTGTTGTTGAGCTAGCCCTCTGAAAGCTGTTCATGTACGAGATTGAACTTGAGGCTGCTCAAGATGGCTTCCACTTTGGTGCACAATTGCAGGAACATTGGCGTGTCGAATCCTTATTACCGGGACAGCAGCTTCAGAGATGGCCAGCCTCTCCGACTTCTAGACGCTCCTGTTGTGCTACAATGGCACAGGAAACGTTACATGCGTGCTGTTGAAGCTGAGCTCCAGCGTCCTACTGGTAATACATTCATTGAAGGAGCCTCGGTCCTGGTGATGACCATGTCGTAATGGTCTTTCATGTATTAAACGTCACCCATGTCGGCCTTCTATGACAGAAAGCAGTTCCTCTACGAGATTCAAAGGATCACAGAGCGTCACTCCCACAACAACACATGTTCCCCCTGGTAAGAAAAATTACAGTATCGGATTAGAAGTATAACTCTAGATTTCGGACAAGTTTGATCAGAGTGAGGAAGGAGGGATAGAAATGCTTAGTTCTTAAATGAAATGTAAGAAAGCATGCATTAGTTCACAGCTGCTGTAGCTCGACGAGGTCACTGACATGGGGCTCCGTTGCTGCAGTTTGTCAGGAGCAATCCGCCACCAACATCCAGCCTACTTTGTACGCACCGGATTTGTGGGCAAAAACCTTGCAAAGAACCGAAAGCTTAACCCAGGTACCCTCAAAGTTTCATATGATGCATGAACTCCAAAACAAGAGTTACCAAGTTGTTTTTAAGAACTGACTCAGGCCTCACTGTTTTGATCTGTGAATACTGGTCCGCTCTTCAGAAGTCGACGGAAACTGGACAAATAAATGTGTGGATCGAGGAAATTAGAGACTACTTCCGGAACATGACACTCGGAGAAATATCCATGTCTCCCTACGACACGGCGTGGGTGGCGCGAGTACCTGCTCTGGATGGCTCCCACGGACCACAGTTCCCACTTTCGCTGCAGTGGATTGTCGATCACCAGCTTCCAGACGGTGACTGGGGCGAGCCTTCCACTTTCCTTGCATATGACCGGGTGTGCAACACGTTGGCGTGCATCGTCGCCCTGCAAACCTGGGGAGTTAGAGCTGAAAACGTTGCGCGCGGTAATATTTCTCAATCCGAAATCTGACATTGACTTAGCTGAACCGTTGCAAATATGGGTATGTCGTTATTCAGACGCTTTTAGTACCATTTCTAAGTGCAAATTCGAAGTGAAGTTCAAATGCTTGATATCATTTTAGTATTATTAACCCCTAAATGAGAAAAGTCCCGAGGTGGACTTTTGCAAATCTTGGACACGTTCCAAAGGTTGCCATTTTACATCTGCAATTCTTTTTAATTTTGTACAGAGATGCAAGAAGACAAGAGGTACGTGGGAGTATAGTTTTAATTCTCATCGGACTTTTGCCATCTTAAGGAATTTTTTTTTGAGTGCAGTCATGTTGAGCAACTCCAAAAACTTTTGTTAGGACACTAGTAAATTCAAGATTTTCAATACTAGCAAGTAATATTATCTCCTTTCTTATTGTTAAAATACATTTCTTGTCTTTAGTGAAAAAATGCATTTTATCCTGAGTCAAAGGTTTTCACACAATGCCACACATTGTCAGTAAAGGGACCATAAAAACTTCTTTTGCACATAAAACTTTGAGATCTTCATAATTTTCACTTTTGATTGTTCCTAGTATTACAAGATGTGGTGTCAGACTTCTTGTAGACCATTTGAATTATCATTCTAAAACATATTTTCTTCCCCAAAAAATTTAAACGTGACTTGGCACTTTTTGAACCTCCACTCCTTGCACGATTTATTTGAATATGCTACACCCCTTCTCTACCACTAAAAATTGGTGTACAAGGAATGAAAATCATGATTGACAATGCAGGGAAGAAATGGATTGCTTTCTCTACCTTACACACTTTAATCTTTCAATCCGTGCGGTGAAGGACGATGAGATTTTATGACCACGTTAATATAAGTGTTAAATGAGATCCTACTGTTAAAACTAGAAATACGATTTTTTGTTTCCTTCTTTCCTCATTGCACTAGAATTGACAGTTTAAAAGTGTTTTTGGTGTGAAATTGTCGAGGAAATTTAGGGGTTAACATGCAGGAAATGTGTAAAAGAAAAACAGCATAATGGAATTATTACCTGATCATAAACAAACTTATAAATTGCTTATTCAAAGAGAGCACAATTGAGGATGTGAACACCGGTAATCATGTAACCGTTGTATAGTCTTCTTCATAAAGTCTGCATACTTTAGCAGTGCTTGTGTGACTAACCAGTCTGTTTGAATGCATGTATGCAGGAGTGAGCTTCCTACAATCGAATCTTCAGAAGATGGAGGACGACGACGCGGCACATATGCCGATTGGATTCGAAATTGTGTTTCCAGCGATGCTAAATGACGCCAAGGCTCTGGGACTGGAATTACCATATGATGCCCCGATTCTGCAGCAGATAGCGGCTGAAAGAGGGAGAAAAATGAAAAAGTAAGTCGCCCATAATCTCCTGCATCGCTTCCAGCTTTTCATGGTGAACAGTACATATATACCATCCTGGTAGATGGAATGTGTCAGATCCTTGGAACAGTATACTATACTTATTATGCTGTGCAAGGCTTCCACCTTTTCATAATGAACATGTTACATGTATATGCCATCCCTGTAGATCGAATATATCAGATACTTGGAACAGGTCAATAAACTTACTTTTGGTAATTGTGTAGGATACCCATGGAGATTGTGCACAAGTACCCAACTACTCTGCTGTATTCGTTGGAGGGGTTGCACAAGGACGTGGACTGGACCCAGCTCCTCAAGCTACAGTCTGAGAACGGCTCCTTCCTGTTCTCGCCATCGTCCACTGCATGCGCCCTCATGTACACCAAAGATGCCAAGTGCCTCGAGTATCTCGACACGCTCCTCACCAAGTTCAATCACGCCTGTCCGAACGTGTACCCGGTGGACTTGTTCGAGCATCTCTGGATTGTGGACCGCCTGGAGCGCCTGGGAATAGCACGCTACTTTGAGCGCGAAGTCACAGACTGCCTCGAATATGTACATAAGTAAGTTCCAGACCCTCTACAAGTTCAAGATTGGCGGTTCTCACAACTTAAGCTAGGGCCAATTTGTACCTTTCTTCTCTACCCATGGGATACATCTAACATGCCCTACAACGTACTGCATCTACAGAAGAGTGGCTATTTCGAGTGCACAAATGTTTATAAACAGCTTAGAATTGTGCCTAGAATTTGCCTATAAAGAGTTTTACTTACAAGCGCTGGTACTGGTACTAAAAACTGCCTCCGTAAGTTTCAGCTTGAACATAAAATGAACTGTGACGTATTTCGATCATGCATTAGCTTTGCTTTGATGCTGATCCAACCAGTACCATGCATCTACCAGGTACTGGAAGGACTACGGCATTGGGTGGGTCAGCAACTCCACGGTCCAGGACGTGGACGACACTGCCATGGCATTCCGCCTGCTGCGCACACACGGCTTCGACGTCAAGGAAGACTGCTTCCGGCAGTTTTACAAGGACGGTGAGTTCTTCTGCTTCGCCGGACAGTCTGGCCAAGCGGTGACTGGCATGTTCAATCTGAGCCGTGCCTCCCAGACGCTCTTCCCCGGGGAAAATCTTCTCAAGAAGGCCAGGACGTTCACACGCAGCTTCCTGAAGGGCAAGCACGAGAGGCAGGAGTGCTTCGACAAGTGGATTCTCAGCAAGGACCTTGCAGGCGAGGTATGAGGTCACGTTGATTATACGATACGATTATTGGCTATGTATGTCGCTGGCAGCTTTCATTTGCACGTCTGTACTCAAATTCGAGATACATATCGATTAGTGCAGTTCAAACATTTTAAGTGTTTTGTGTATCATTTACTGTGTGTACTCAAAATAGGCAATATATCGTAGATATAGTAGTACGGTATGTCAGATCTGTATCACGTGGGTCGACGAAAAGAGATCAGAGATTGGTGGAAAGTATTTCACAATTGCCATCAATACGTGGAAGAAAATAGCCTCGTTGTCTCTTGCATGCTGGGAACCGCATGAGACTGTTAGTGACCATTTTGTTTTGTTTTGAAACTTCAGGTGGGGTATGCCCTGACATTCCCCTGGTACGCGAGCCTGCCGCGTCTGGAGCACCGCACCTACTTGGACCAATACGGCACAGACGATATCTGGATCGGCAAGTCGTTGTACAGGATGCCCTCCGTGACGAACGAGGTGTTCCTGAAGCTGGCCAAGGCGGACTTCAACATGTGCCAGGCGCTGCACAAGAAGGAGTTGGAGCAGGTGACCCGCTGGAACGCCAGCTGCAAGTTCCGCGAGCTGGACTTCGCGCGGCAGAAGTCGGTGGAGTGCTTCTTCGCCGGCGCAGCGACCATGTTCGAGCCGGAGTTGGCGCAGTTGCGGCTTGTGTGGACGCAGATGTCCGTCCTCGTCACCGTGGTGGACGATTACTTCGACAGCGGCCGCGCGCCTGTGGAGGAGCTCCGCGCGTTTCTGCAGGCGGTGAGGGCGTGGGACCCGCGGCTGGTCGAAGCGCTTCCTGACCACGCCCAAATCCTCTTCAACGGCCTGTACAAGACCGTGAACGCCATCGCCAAGGAGGCGTACATCACGCAGACACGAGACGTCTCTCACCATCTCCGCCATGACGTGAGCTTCTTCAAATCACACCCTGTTACCTAGCTGACACTCAACCGCAGTTACTGATTATGATATGTGCAGTGGGACAGATGGGTCACGTCGATCCTGACTGAAGCAGAATGGGCAGAATCTGGGTACGTCCCTACGTTCGATGAGTACATGGACGTCGCCCAGATCTCCGTCGGACTGGAGCCCGCCGTGCAAAGCTCCATCTTCTTCGCCGGACTCGCCCTCGACGAGACTGTGCTCGAGAGCCGCGACTACCACCACATCATGCATCTCGTCAACCGCGTGGGCCGCGTCCTGAATGACATCCAAGGAATGAAGGTGAGTGATCAGCCATCTCTTAACTCTATCGATTGCCACAAATCCCAAAGAAGCTTACATATTCGTTCCATAGTGACGGTTTTACAATGCCATATCTTTGAGCAGTATGTAACTTTTTCTCCACCTCTGTGATGTATCTAACTAAACTCTTTGCACCTATTTAGAATACAGAATTAATGTCAACTTATATTGCTAGACATTGCCTCTGGCTAGTTTTGCACGGTAGTGCCACTGGTACTGAAAACGGCGAATCAACTACAAGTACAAGTACTGCACGACAGCACGCCAGCATTATTGATTATCACACGTCATGCTCGCAGAGAGAGACGAGCCAGGGGAAGAAGTCGAGCGCGCACATCTATATGGTGGAGAACCCGTCCTGTGGAGAATTCGAGGCCATTGCGTATCTGCAGGAGCTTGTGGACTGCACCATGCAGCAGCTGACGTACGAAGTGTTGCGTTTCACGGCGGTGCCGCGGGTTTGCAAGAGGGTCCACTTCGAGATGGGCCGCATCAATCATGCATTCTACAAAGACACTGACGGCTATTCCTCGCTCTCGGCCATGTCGGGGTTCGTCAAGAAGGTGCTGTTCGAACCCGTGCCGGAGTAATGCCGCCGTCTCCGAAGAAATCAGTACTAGTTTGTAAGAAAAGCGAAGCCATCATCCACTGAAGAGCCATACATACGGATACTGGCGATGGGTTAGGCTCATGTAACATAGATTATGACTTGCCACAGTCTCCGCCTTCCAGTACACAGGCGATCACTTTGCATGTTCATTCTCTAAAACTAGAAGCTTCACTTGCTTTTGTTGATTTGTACATGGTTTCTGGCACCATGCAAGTACGTAGTTGTTCCCTCTTTGCTTTTCGAAACTCAAATCCTCTGAAATTTGAATTTTGGGAAGCTTTAAACAGCCTGGAGTAACGAATCTTTAGAAGTCCCAGTTGCTCGCCCCACCAACCTTGAAATCATGCCGCCCTGGAAATTTGTGACGATGAATAGAGACTATGAATAGTATCATAACCGAGGGTCAGATTCGTCATATGTACACTACTAGGAAGTCTGTCTACGAGCTACGGTAAAAAAACTACGGCACTGAAGACGAACTACGTTTTGGGGTGATTGCTGAAATCTTTGCTACGTTGTGTTTGAAGCCACGTCAGAACAACGTTTGGCGTTCCCAGTTGCGTTCTCGTGTCAAGGGAGAGTCCCCCAAGTTCAGATTGGTCACGTTGACATAAGAACTGTTCTGTTTCGAGTTGAATCATCCATAGTTACCGCAGGGTCAACTTTCAAACATCTGAATCTACACGTGAACAATATTACCAGAGCAAAGACTCACAACAGAAGTGACCAAAACAAGAACTTGGACTCACAACAGAAGTTACCAAAACACGAACTTGTATTCATTACAGTGAAGCATACAAATATGCTGGTTCTCACACGGCGGTTTTATGAGGCTTTCACTGTGGGTTCGGCCATGGACTACAGGATTCTGAAAATATTCTAATCGGTCTCAGCAGAACTCGAAGCTCTGAACAGAGTCCTCAAAACGGGTTCAGGTTTCTACAAAACAGTACTGAAAAAATCTACTCTTCATGGTCTTCCTCTTGCACCGATGTTAAAATCTGGTCTTCATTGTCTTCTCTTCCACTGGTGTTATTCAAAGACCTTCACCACAATCGATCTGAAGTCCAACCAAAAACATTCAGGTCAGTTTGTCATTGCTGAGAATGCCGTGGATCGATTTGCCCGAATGTATCCTGCACCAAAAACATTGAAGTGAGTTTGTCATTGCTAAGAATGCCTTGGATCGTATTGCCGGGACCAAGTCTTGAAACGACTAGCGGCGGTTTTACACTGGTTTTCTCTCATAATTTTTAGGAGGTGCAGTTGGTGCTCGAACATCTCCTCAGAGTCGTCTACAAACTGTATCCAAGACTTCGAGACAAGGCGAAGATTCAAGAGTGTCTGCACATGGCCCAAACGATCTCTATCTTCAAACAGAAGTGGCCACACAGATCCTACGAACACATCGATCGGTATTTCTGGAATCAACTCTAATAATACTTCTAAAGCGAAAGCGTGTATGGAATTGCCAAGACCAAAAACTGAACATGATAGTTGCAAAACCTTCATCTTCTTCTTGACCTACAGAGAAGGAAACATTCATCACTGAGTGCACCCCTGGATCCCTACATGCGTGCAAGGCTTTTGTTTTCGAAAAGAGCGACCGTCCTCTGAGATTGCAAAACAAGTAACACGCGTACTCTAAATCGAGGCGCACCGAGGCCTTCTGCAGAATGAGAACAAACGGTAATTACTAAAACCTAGAAAATAATAGATTGCAAAAAATAAGGTGGCCGTTGCAACAAAGTGACCTGCGACTTACCGTCATGCGGCCGAATCGCTCAACCGGCGATTAATACGCAGCATAGGGTCCTGCATCTTCCTCGAATTCGCCGTCACTTTCCAGCTCCTGCACCTCGTTTGCCTCCAATTCAGGCAGATTTAGACCGTATTGCCAGCAGCGAGGCGCGTTTTCCTCATCCTCATCCGATTCGAGGATGTCGCTGCGTAAGATGTTATCCTCGTCCTCGTTACCGCTATCGCCTTCGCCATCGCTGTGTAGGTCGTCTTCACCGGCCGCATCGTCCGCTTCTACAGCAATTAGGGTTTCCTCCCGGCGGGGTGCCGTTGATTCTCCTTGTGGGGGAGCCTCGTCTTCATCAGATTCCACGACATCCTCCCGCTCGCGCTTGTAGAAAACGCGCTTCGACCGCGTGTTCACGTGGACCACTAATTTCCACCCTCGGTTGATGCTATCCTCCACGTAAAACACCTGCGAGACATCCTTCGGAAAAACCAACGGTTCATCTGTAACGGATGATTCCGACATAAACCTACTGGCCTTTATGCGGACCACTCCACATTCATCATTCACTAGAGTACCAGATGACCCCGTCGAATAATGGAATTGTACCACTTCCCCTTGATCAAAACCGTGTCAAAACTCTCAAAGTGGACACGAATTATACTATCAACATATCCAAGGTATTCTGTACCTTCTCCATCCTCGTCGTACATGGACGAAATGCCACAGTCAAAGGTAGTTTTTTTATGCATATCTCTGTCCATAATGCGGAAGTGTCGTCCATAGGCCCACATAGCTGAAAAAAATTCTGCCTTTACTGTTGGGCCTATGACAATGTCAAACGCCATTTGTGATATCATCTCCCCTTGTCTTTGTGCTGCTTGTAAAGCTGGTAAAGCCCAGTCCTTGAAACTTGGTAAATTGGGATCCATATTTTTTTCTGTTCCATACCTTCAAGTGCAACACAATAATGATTACCATGTTATTTCAAAAGTTTAAAACTTTAAACTTTAAAAAACATAAACTACACACAAGAAAAAAAGGGAAATTAGTGAACATTCAACACTTGGGATATACAACCATTACCTGTCGCGCCATTTCTCTAAGGCCGGGGAGTTATTCAAAAGGAATCTATGCACCTGTTCTCTTAGTATAGGCTTCAAAACTTGCTCGGACTTCATTTTGGGCAAAACAATTCCGGACAATCGCACATCCTCTTCTGATTCCCATAACCTTGGTGCTTTGGTGTAAAGACGTTGCACATACTCAGTGATGTAGAACATAGCCTCCGAGACTATGTATCCTTCAGCCATACTACCCTCTGGACGTGCCTTTTGCCTAACAAATCCTTTCAAGGTTTTCATGTACCTTTCTAAGAAGTACATCCATCGGGCTGAGACTGGACCCGCAAGTTCTATCTCTTCAACAAGGTGCACAATTAAGTGGAATTGTATATCAAAAATGGATGGTGGCAGATGTAATTCCATTAAACACAAGAGCTCTGCCGCTTCCACCTTTTTAAACATTATCTCTATCTTGCTAATTTCCTTAGAGCAAATCCACTTGAACAAAGAGCCCAGTCGATATTTAATGTCACGGATCTCTTTGGTCAAAGTGCCCCGTATAGCTAGTGGAAGTAGATCATGCAGAAGGTTATGATAATCGTGGGTTTTCATCCCCACAATTTTACGATCACTAAATTTGGAGGAAAATGATGAACCATACCCGGTAGGAGTTCGAGTGGAGGATATGGTGTGTATGACCGACTCGTACTCTTCTGTAGTCCAAATCCAAGGGGCCTTGGCATACTTGTACTTCACATTGCCCTTGTTGTCCCGTCCGTCTTCATGTGGATGCAAATCTAAATGCATGCCATTCTCTTTGAAGGCATTTCGCACTCCAATGCTATCTGCCTTTGTACCTTTACAGTTTGAGAACGTTTTAAAAAGGGCAGCGCACACGTTCTTTTCAATGTGCATTGGATCCAATAAATGTGGAATAGGAAGGTCCTGCAAGGGGCCAGGGCAGCATGTTATTACATAAAACATGGCATGATGCATGAATGAAAATTGTAAAAGCATGCATGATAATGCAGGCTGTATTACCTATTTCAGATCATTGATACTCTGGGAGTGTTCTTTTAATACATCCACCCACTTAACCTATATATTTGAGTCATGCATCACACAAATGTTATGGTTCACAGTGTTCGGGAAGTTCTTCGCGGGTTCCACATACTATCCCCTTTCCTAGAAAAGCTTTTTGTAATTCTATAGAATACCTACATGATACCCATGTGCTACTTAGGTAATATTTGAAAAATGGGTTGGATAAAAATCCTCAGTCTTGCGAAATTTGTGGTACACTCACAAAAATAAATGGGCCCTGTTATTCGATAATTATATAAAAATTTAAGAGAAATTGTGTATGTTTACTAAATAAGATGAAGACACCTAGAAGTGGTGAAATAAGACATGTACTATACTCAGGTAAGACATGTAATGAAAATTGAAGTGGCGCTGAAACATGACATGTAAATTTTTGATTTGTTTCAAAAAAAAAAAAAAAACAAAACAAAAAAAAACAAAACAAAACAAAACAAAACAAAACAAAAAACAAAAAAAACAAAAAAAAAAACATGACATGTAAAACTAATTCATTAGCCCCCAAAGTGGAAATCGACCACATTGTGCTCGATCTTCTTAAAAAATATATGTTATTTTTGCAAAAAATGATACTCTAACTAAGTATCTCTCAAGATTCGTACGGTGAAATTTGACAAAAATTGGTCGGTAGACTAATTAGACAGTTGTAAACAAGATTGTACGGTTCGATTTCCCAGAATCGAACTCAAAAAATCTTTCTGCCAGGATTTCAGATATGGGGTCTTGGAGGTCACTGTAGAGTTTCTTTTTTAGGGGTTAACTGCCTATGGGTATGATATGGGAGAACATCACATTTAGTATGGTACTGTTTACTTTATACATGGATTCTTGGACACTTTCATTTTACATCTAATACAGAGAATCAGACCTACGGTGACCCTGAATTCCCCCTTTCAATTTTTTGGGAAATCGACCTTCATAAAATTTCATAGCATTTTGACTGCTGTGTACATACATTTTGACATCTAAGGTCAAGCCACCCATAACCGATCACGGACCAAAAACCGATCAGGCCTAATTTCTAGATTGTGAAAGAACAGATGTACCTCCTTTGTACATTTGAGCATATTATCGGTTTTTGGTCCTGAAGTACTTTTCACCAGGGTTACCAATCCGACGTCCTTGGGGGTCTGAGAGCGTCCTAGGGCGTCCTAGGACGAGGACGTCCTGACGTCACGTCGGACGCAGCGTCCGGGGGGGGTAAAATGCATTTACCG
>OZ020518.1:3685056-3736304 GCA_963971425.1 Bryoerythrophyllum caledonicum | reverse complement strand
GTTATGTCACCGGACGTCCTGATAGGCCGGAGGACGTCCTCCGTCCTGACGTCTGGACGTCACGGACGTCGAGCGTCCTGACAACCCTGCTTTTCACTTTGAAAAACTGTACAAAATCCAATATTGGGAAATAATTCATGGAAAAATTTGCATTCTCTAGGAAAACGTACTTCCAACCTGGGAAAAATATCACCCTAATAATTTCTGGTCCATAAATAGTGTAGGCAGCTTAAGTTATCAATTATGGGTGGTTCGACCTTAGTACATACACATGGGTTTCCACAAACTTCTGAAGGTAGATATGCCTTAGAATCTCACCTTGTAATAGGGGAGTTTGTAAAAGATTGACTTCGCTTTCACTCCAGCCTCTTTCTTGGAAACTTCTTTGGTTTTGACTAATTGCCATCTTCTCCACCAGAATTCTGCTGTTGTGCGAATAGGAAGCACCCCGGCCTTCTTTCTCCCATATGCTCTATCATGATGTGGGTGACGCAACCTATGGCCATATGGTAAATACTTCCGATGCCCCATGTAAATCACCTTCTTTAGGGCTTTAGATTGGTGTGACTCCAATTGGTGAGGTCCGCATGGGGGGCAGGCGTTGTGTCCTTGAGTTTGCAATGAAGAACACACCCCATACCCGGGAAAATCATGCATTGTCCATAGAAGCATGCCCCGAAGATTGAAATGTCTTTTTGCAGGTGGCGCAGAAACATCTATGGCATCTACCCCAGTATGCCATAAAGTACGCAATTCAGTGATCATAGGTTGAAGATAAGTGTTCATGTCTTTCACTTTCTTCTTCCCTGAGCAATCATCACATTAAATTGTAAAATAGTATAAACATAGAAATCACAATTGTTACAAAGAAACAAAAAATGCCAACAGTAGTTTGAAAAAAATATTTACCTGGTACAATTGCTGACAACATGATGTGACGTTTTTGAATTGCCAACCACGGAGGGAGATTGTATAGAACTAACATGATTGGCCATGTAGAATGACTTGCTGAATTGTTGGAGTAGGGATTCACTCCGTCCATTGCGCAACCTAACCATACATTTCGAGGCTCCTCAACCATACAGGAAAACTTTGGGTTCTCCAATATTGTTTGCCATGCCCCGCTATCCGCCGGAACTCTCATAACCCCGTCATCGCTCATATTGTGAGCATGCCATGTCATTAACGGTGCTAATTCCGTGCTACGATAGTGAGCAAGAAGTCGGGGTATGACTGGAAAGTAAAACATTTTCTGCCACAAAAAATAGATATTAATACCAACTACTAAAATTTTGCCACCCATCAAAAAAAAATTGTACATGTTTGGGCATCTTAAACACAAAGTGTTTAGGAGAAGACATTACCTTTCGGGGAACTGTGGTCTTCAATGTAGTATTGCCATAACGAGAAAGTTTACACTTACGGCAGAAAGTAGCATTCTCCAATGGACCAAAGTAAAGTGTTTTATCACATGGGCAAGCGTGTATTACGGTGTAATCAAGTCCAACATCCGGGTGAAAGCATGCTACACCCACCCCATTTTGGGCAAAGACCATGGTATATTTTTAGTATATTTTGGTATATTTTTAGTATATTTTAAACTTAACTTTCAAAAAAAGGATATTAATTTAATTTTTTTTTAAAAAGCCACCATATGCCGACCTAGGGTTATATATGAAGCACTGTTTTTGACAAAAATCCATTCAAGAAACGACCCAATCCTTAGTCATTTTGAACCATGTACGATTGGCATGTTTACTACCAATTGGATTTGAAAATTTGTTTTTTTTTTATCGGATAGTCCATTCACAGCACCCTATCTATGTGCATACAAATTTTCATCATCATATGTATCACAGATCACTCAAAATCAGTATATTTGTACAAATCTAGTATTTTGTGACAAGTATATTTCTCCCACAAATTCAGTCATAGAGATGAAACCATTGATCGGCTTACCAAATTTTTAGCGTTTATTTAATGCCATTCAAGTTGGGAACAACATTCCATCATCAAAAATGTGAAAACAAAGGTACATCTTGTTTGGTAGGCGAAAGAATGTTCGTTACTCCTACAAAAACAACTTGTGACACGTTTTTTATACCGGTGTAGCTTGCTTTTACCCATCCGTAATTACTTTTCGAGCTTCTTGTCTACTATGAGGCATTTTGGAATTCATATTCTTGGCAATAACCTCATCTGCAATTGTAGAAAAAATGTCATCCATGGCCAAGTTAGACCATCCGTGACGAGCTTGTAGGTTTAGGAACTCAACAATGATTTTAAGTCTGCTGGAGGTTGCACCGTCGTACAATTTCGTTGAAGCTTCTTTCTCAAGAAATGTCATCTCGGAATCTGGGCCCTTCAAAGACTGCACTCTTATAATAGAAGGATCTCTGGCGCCATGGTGGGCAAGCATATCCTCAAATGTGAGGTCATCTTGCCAAGCAGATTCGTCCACGTCCTCATTTGAAGGGTTGGTAGAAGGAATAGGATTAGCGTCAGCTGGTGTTGTTGGATTGTTTGACCCTATATCCGGTGTAAAGTACCCTGGAGCATGGCCTTTTTCGATTTCCTGCATTTGACTCTCATACACAGCCTAGATCCATGGTGATCCCCAATTAGTTGCATAGGTAGGGAATTAAAGAGAATTATGCATACTAATCTTTTTCTAAGAAGTTCTGTAATTTAAACCACACACATCAAACAATTCTCATAATTTAAAGCACTTTAATATTATGAAAATTTTAAAAATCCAAACAAGAGTTACATTTTACCATGCACACTTTAAATTTCTATGTAATCATGGGGCACATTTTAGGGTGAGTGGTTTTGGCTACGCCTATGAGTTTCCTTTCCAAAGTTCTTAACAAATTCAATATTAATCGATAATTAATATTTTCAATTGGTCCAATTTCCTAAATACTTTGCACATCCTTCACAATAGAATCCATGTTCTAACTCCCTAATGAACCTATAAATCTGAAAGTATAGGGGATTCTAAGAAACTTACCATAAAGTAGTTTGGTTGCACTAAAAGTTATTTATAGTTAATTGTGACAAAAGAAATAAAATGAAATCAAGTTCAAATACAATGATCGCCAAATATAATAAAATCTTTGGCTTACTAAATACAATGGGGTTCACTTCAATAATTGTCTTCTAAAACTATGATGAAACTTAACCAACCAAATCAAAATTTAATGGTACTAGTGCTTCATTTAATGGATAGATGTTTCTTTCATCACCTTCCAATTATGAACGATCTTGACACTTCAACTACCATACCAAAATTTGATTTGTAATCAAGTGTGTTCATTAATGCGATCAGAAAACAAATAGTAAAAATGAGATTTACTAGTAATTCTCACGGTGACTAGTATATCAATAGAAGCTTTAAATTCTTCACATATACATTATATAATACTAACAATTTTTATAATATTATTGCAATTTGAAACCGGCAAAGTACGACATAATATTACTTATATTCATGAATGGCGTAAACAAATTCAATATTTTTATAAGATATGTGGTAATTGAAATTTCACCTTCCATTTCGTGCCTACACCATGAAGAGCAATGTGGTCTGTACAAATGCGTAGAAGTCTCAATGTGGGCTTTGGGCGTGAGTCACATTTGAGACAAGGGCAATACACCTTAAATTCTTGTCCATGTTCTTGGCTTACATCATGAAATTTGGTTCTTCTTCTTTTCCGACTTGGCTCCGGACTCTCGAAATCTTCGTGCATTCCCCCTTCATTGAACAAAGCTTCCACTGGTACAACATTTGATGCTTGCACTAATCTATGCGTCCTCATGGTCGCTCTATACCATTCACGGTAGAGGTTAAGGTCAAATTTTGGCAATAACAAACACTTTAGACTGCATAATGCACTTACTCATCCATACCATAGAACTCACGTTTTTCTAGCAGATTGATAAATTTTGAGATATTCTTATGTTCCTAAACCCTATATAAAGGATACTAAATAATATATGATAGGATTTTATATGTATAGGATGAGGGGCAAAATCTTTCATTTAGGAAATTCTCTCATGGCAGTTGACTTGCGAGTAACAAAACTTGTGAATCATGACATCCGGGAAAAACCAATACCCATAAATGTGTTATAATATGTCAAATATAAAATTAGTGAATCTAAAGTATTGTCTGTGTTGTAGCAAAATTACCTATGAATTTCCTTATGTAGAATTAAGGAAAATCTACCCTATCCAAAAAATACAAACATACATTCTAATAAATAATCAATACACCCTAAACATCCCATCGTATTAAAACTAATTAAATTCAGGACAATCGTTAACTTGGAAAGTCTTTATTGGTTTAATATTTTATTTCCAATTCGTTCGTTCCCAAAAAAGGCACCAAATATATTTAGAATTGGCCGGACATGTCAGGGCCTCCCTACATTCTCGGGTTCAGACAGTCATGTTCAGAATATGAACATTTCGTTAACAATTTCTTTACATTTCGGGTTTAGGGTTCGTACCTGTCTTCCTCCTCGCTCGATCAGGGAGGGGTCTCCTTCATTCTCTCAGTTGTGCAGCCAATGCAGGTTTTTGAACAACGGTCTTGTCCTTCATTCTCTCACTTGTGCAGCCATAGCAGGGTTTTCATCCTCGGTCGTCGTCCTCCTCACGCCCCCCAACTTCTTCTCAGCTCGCTTAGTGTTTTCTCAGACCGCTCCTTTCCTTGTGCTCGCATTGCCTTAGTTTGGGCTGATCGCATTGCCTTAGTTTAGAACCGCGCTCCGCCATTGTGCTCGCATTGGCTTAGTTTCTTCTGCTCTGCATTGCCCTAAGTTTATTGTGCTCTCGTACCAGTGTCGGTCTTCTTGGACCTGTAATCAGCTGCTTTGTGCATGTAGAATGAATAGGTCGGCCTGCGTCTTCTTCACCGCCATGGCTGCGCTTCAGGTAATTGCTATGCAGGGTTTAGCAAATACCCTAGTCCTTCGTAGCAGTTCGGGTCGCCGGGGGTGTTAGTCTTCGTTGCAGGTAGTTTTAATCGTCTTCCTCACTGTTTCCCGCATAGCCGCCATAGGGTTTTAGCTCCTGAGCGATTAACGGTCGCCATAGCCGCCGCAGGGTTTCTCAGTGCGCAGTCCACACCTGAGCGAGTTGACGGTCTTCCTTGACAGTTCCGGGTATACTTTCAGGTTTCTTAAGGCGGGCCCTCTTGCTACTGTGTGTCCGATTCGTCATCGCAACAACAGCCCACGATTTCATCAGACCCGAAGGACCTAATTGCTGCACCTAGGTGAGCCAATCTTCCCATTGTAATATTTTAAAATTATGTTAGTTTCAGTTTCTTCAGTCTCATTTGTTAGTAGAATTCCTTCTCAAACGGGAAAACTCTGTGGTCAGTTGCAAAATGTGATTTGCCGTTCTCATACTGTTGCGCACTATAGTCGGGTTTGGCACAAAGTAGAATCGAGGTTGGGATTTTAGGTTGGGTGCAGGTTCCAGACATTACTGTTCCACACGACACAGCAGAATGCTGAAGAGGACCCGGCGCAATGAGGATGAGGGGCAAAACGGGGAGACAGTTTCAGCGAAAGAAGGTAGTAGACGAGGGAGGAAAGGAAAGCGTACCACAGACGAAGAAGGCTGTGAAGTTTCAAGGGGGAATAGACTGCAAGCACCGCCTGGGGATTCTCCTCACAGGAGACGCAAGTCCTTATCGTCGTTCAAATCACCCAAGGCAGTCACACCTGGACGAAGTCCGACCACTGCTTCTCGGAAGCGTCGACGTACGAAGGACCTTGGCAGCCAATTTGAAGCCGCCGCCACGAAGGGGAAGGAGAAGGAGAAGGTCGATCTGGAGATAAATTCAGTCAACCATAAGATACGGCTGGTAATCACGTCTCCAGCAAAGAAGAAGCGACCATCACTGAAATCGCGAGGTGACATCCAGAATGAAGGCGGAGAGTTGCCAACGGGGAGGCGTCAACTGGTGCTGCCAGGAGGCCAGAGCAGTGAAGCTGGTTCGCGATCGCCAACTATCCGTGAGAGGACCACCACGGAGAAGTCTTCAGATGACACCGTGCTTCTTACAGTAACGCCAGCCCAACAACCGACACCCAGTGCAATTCTTCGAACACCAGGGGTCCAAGACTTTCCAGGAGAAGCGGAAACCGCACCAGTCGAAGTCTGTGCAGGTCAATCGGCAGCAGAAGTGGTTAGAGATGGTGTGGAGCAAGCGGCAACAACATCAGGCAAAAATTGTGCAGGGCAAGCGGCAAGTGTTGAAGCACCTGTCCCAGCAGGTTCCAGCGTACCGGCAGTCCAAGGAAGGCAAAATTCTACCTCAGCAGGTTCCCCAACATCTCCTCTTTCTCCCGACCCTTTATTGAACGTCCATGAACCAAATTTGCATTCATCGTCAGATCTAGTTGAAACTATTGCAAGCAAAACCCTGAATTCAACACCCTCTCCTAAACCGTCTGCTAGTCATTCTCATGTAAGTGCCCGTGCTATCACAGCCACTCCTCACACCCCACCTGAAATTCCTCCTCCAGCACTTGAATTCCCTGGTTTCCCAGAATTGGTAGAGCTTGCGGTTGATGAAGACAGTAGGTCGGTAGGGTGTAACCCTTCTTCAAACTCCCCTATCTCAATACTCCCACAATTTAGAACTCCTGCTTGTATAGGTAGGCCTTGTGCTCAGAGCCCTGCATCCCAGCCAACACACATTGAGGAGTTTCCAGTAGAAGATGGGAATGATGGTGTCTTTGAGAACCCCAGAAACATTGAAATAGAGCCAACCTCTCCCAAATCACCCTCCTCATCTACACCAGCTTTCTCTTCACCGATGTCACCCTCTTCTCCTGAATTGCCATGCTCTCTTCGACCACAGCCGTTTCCGAAATCCCCAGTGAGGAAAACAACACCCTCCACCCGCCCACCCAGGAGTCCCACGTCGAAGCAAACAGCAGTGGATCTAGATGCAGAGCCTCAGAGAATTCCACCTAGCATTGCCGATAGAATTAACCCACCTCCAGGGGAGACGGTGAGGAGTATGTTAGTGAAGACGTCAGTCAAATCTTTGCTTAGAACTCTCCCAAAGGAGCAAAGGGCAGCATTCATTGAGAATAACCATAAGGTACCTCACTTATCCTTCTCACCCTCGTTCAGCTTGGGCTGTGGCACATCAATCAGAATAGGCTTCTAATTCGTGTTTGGTACTGTGTGCTAGCTCTGTGAGGACCTTGTCGTGGCAACAACGGACGGCTCTAAGCATCCAAAAATGAAGTCTAGATGCGGCTGTACCAAGGCAGATGGCGGCTGTAACAAGTCGGATTGCACTAGGAAGAAGAAAGCCGCCATGAAGGACAAGAAAAAGGCCGTGAGGAGGGAGGACAATGCGCACGAAGACAAGGGGAAGGGGAAAGGGCGGGCTCTCCAAGAACAAAGTCAGCACTTATCGGTTCTGGCTCACATCGAAACCCTCATGAATGAATTACAGGAGCAAAAGAACAAACTAACAATGAAGCGCTCACCTAGCCCCCGAGAGAGCTCAAAAGGACAGAAGACAAGAGCGCACACTTTTGATCTGGTCAAAGTTAAACAGGTGGGTGGTGGAAAGGGTGGTGGTAGGGACCTTTCCAGCGATTCCTCAAATCCGGTTGCATGCCCTTCCGCTTCTGGTAGTATTCTTTTTTCTGATCCTTTATCGTTAGGGACGTGGGATGTTGTCAGGAATGTGCCTCCTTGCCAAGTGAACGCTATGGCCCACCCTGTAGGCCCATTTTGGAGGCACATAAAGAATTTTGCCTTCGAAAGAGCGGCTTATACTTTCCCGTGGCATATTGACTGGTCGCAGCAGGACGCTTTAACTAAACTTAGATTTAAACTTAGATTAAAAAAGTTGTACCCTGGGGATTGGGATGATGCGTGGGTTATGCAGATGATAGGGAATAACATTAGAGAGCGGCGAGTGAGGTTGCGGAGGAGTTTTGCCAGGGCAGTCAATAAGAATAGTGTCCCAGTGGCTGGTGGGGTTACCGTAGACTCTTGGAATGCAATTTTTGAATCTCTCTCTAACCCAAAGTACCAAGCTAAATCTGACAAATGCAAGGTGGCTGCCGATGAGCGCACCAGGAGGAAGGGCTTCACCCATAAGCTCGGCCCAAGAGGAGTGCAAGGGTTGGTAACAGTGTTTGTAAGTGGATTCTACCTTTTTTTCATATTCATGCCTTTCTTTGAAAAGTATTGTTTGTAACAAACACGAATCAATAGTGCAGTGTTGTTTATGTATGCACTGTAAGTATTCTTCATTATAGCGCAGATGGATGAGTTCGAGAGGCAACCGACCGAGAAGGAGGTACAATTTGCCAAGCAAAATGGGATTCAAGCCGCTGTGGATAATGTCCGTCATGGCAACGTTGGCGTTGAAATGCAAGAAGCAGTTCAAGTTACCAAGCCAACCATTGGATCCCCTCCAACAACAATTCCATCATGTGATTGAAAGAAAAATGGACTACTAGCTCAAACTTCCTCACATAGCACTTCACCATGAAGCACTTGTGAGTGCGGCCGGGGTGGCCGTCGCACGAGAGAGATAAAAAGTTAATGGCAAACCACTTTGTCTCCTCACGAAATTCCGCCTACTCTACCCAAACATAAAGCTTATTGGAGATGAATTTTGAGTCCAGGTAGAACGCAATGAGCGGCGCCCCATCACAAAGAAATGCCTCAGCCATCTTAAAACATCGGTGAATCCAGGGGGATTCTTTCTTACCACCTCCAAACAACTCGATTGGAAGTTTGTTCCAAACCGGCATGTCAAGGCCGCCCTCAATTCCAGGGACCGACAAATCCTCTCGAACGTCGATAATTACCATGTCCACTAAACCGTTATTGCAATCTTGCCCATGATGGCTCCACATCCACGATCCTGAATGCGCCTTCATGAACTACCATATCTCACACCAAATTGATGGCAGGTCATCCTCTTCAGCGATATTGTCAAAGAGGGTCATAATGTTGCGGGTGTTCTAACACAATACCTCCAATCCAACAACAGACTCGACATCCCCCACCACTAGAATTGAGTAGATTGTCTGCGAAGGCTTTGCGACAAATGTAGAAGGCAGAGTGCTCGCTCAAGGTGAAATGCCCTGCGTTGGTGCCATTGCAGCAGGGAGAGTGAACGTTGCAACCCCTCGAGTTGAGCAATTAGCTTCTCTTGCCCTTCCTGCGCCAACCACACTGTCAATTCCTTGTTCCTCTCTCTCGTCTCCTTCTTCATAGCCTTCGCAATCTCCTTTTCCACCCTCAACACCTCCTTCTCTGCCACCTTGATGGCCGCCCTCGCCACCCTCTCCATAACCTTTGTCTTATCTTTCTCCAAGAGTGATGCGCTGACTGCCTCAGTCATTGTAGTGATGGATGAAGGGAGCATGTCGCCATCTTCATAAGGGGAAGCTATAGAATTACAGTCTCTACAAAGCTGAATCTCTTCACTTGGTATAGGATCAACATCTGTCAACTCCTAGAACCAAGGGCATTGTTGTTGCAAGTCGTAGAGTCAGTGTTCCTCTGGAATGCACTCAATCGTCACTAGATGCTTGCAAAATAAACCGCTCCAAATTCGTTCCCAAAGAGACTTGCCGTTTCTTCTAGAATCACTAAGTAATCCACAAACACACCGGATCCTCATTCTCACTCGTTCTACAACTAATTTCGGATCCTTCCGGATTCCGGATTTCTACAATAGTTTCCGAATCCTTCCAGATTCTGGACTCTTACAACAGTTTCCGGACCCTTCCGGATTCCGGACTTGTTACCCTAGTTTTTGGATCCTTCCGGATTCTGGATAACTTTAGACGGAGTTCCTTCCGAACTTTTTAAGTGAGTGGCCGAGTGCCACTAATCCTATTTTGTGTAAGTGGCCGGATTTCCCACTGTCTTGTGACTTAAAGTAGCTAGACACCCACTGCCCCGAAACTTATAGTGGTTGGACACCCACTCTCTCTACTCCGCTAACCGGTGGTTGATCAATGATTGCTGCTGCTAGACCCACACTCTGACAACATCGGGATGGCCATCCAGACGCGTTCACGTAGAGATAAGTCCGGACTACAACGACATTCCAGCAAGTGCTATCGAGATTCTATCGAGTGAATATTACGGTTTGCAACGAGGACTCCTTCTAGACATACACATCAGGCTTTTTCTTTATCGTAAGGGGAATTCCGGCCTCAACTAGAATCCGGGTTCACACGGATATTCCGTAACCTAGAGACTACCAGGCCCACCCCTATAGTACGTCTCTTCTCCCTCCTGGCTACCTCCGGTCCCTGGAGACTACCAGACATACCTTTGCAATACGTCTCCAGCTCTTCCGGGCGCTCTCTTAATACAAGTTCCAACCGGTTACTTCAAGTTACAAACACAATAACGCTCACTACGGCAGAACCTATCCACATCAACACAAACCGCAATGGATCCGTTCCTCACAAAAACGCTTAACACTAGGATATAGAGAAATATATTCACAGGCTAAGACGTCTTCAGCAAGAGGAAACAAGATGATGAGCCTACCGAGACTCATCCTTTAAGTACTAACTAAATCCCTGAATCTAAAGTCTACTTTATTCGCTCAAAATCCGGGAAATCTTATCCTAAAAGTAAAAAGATCTTATCCCTAAAAATACGGATTTCAAATCTCAGATCCAAAATTTATAGATTTCCGGATTTCCAAATTCACATTTTCCTAAACTTAGGCATTCCGGATGCAAACTTCCCTTAGTTTCCTTTGTTAGTAGCCGGGTGCAATTCTGAGCTCCATTGTTAATCGCTACTAATTCAAAAGGGACTAGGGATCTTCTAATACTACTCCTAACTATGGTGTCTTCTTATTCCTAGTACTCCTACGCCTAGGTGATTCCTCTATCTCCTTCCCCGCGTCTGTCTTCTTCGGAGTCTCCTCCGACAGTTGAATTACGGATCCGAAAGCCGCTACTAGAGATTCTTCTATTGCTGCCGACCTCCCTGTTGACCAGATCTGCTTTCCCATGACATCTCGGAAGCTCCTCGTTGGACTGACAAGTTGACAACTTCCTCAACACACCGTCTCGAGGCCGAGTAAGTTTACCTATGGAGGATAGTTGATGGCGGTGTCGATGAGCGCCATAACACCGAAGGGTTTTCCTTCATGACGATCTCATCTTATAGTTGCCCCGAGGAACAGACGGCCACCGGATGAGGTCTGTTTCATGATGACAATTCCCGAATCCGGATCTCCCCTAGTGATACTCAGATTCTATGTGCTTCATGTAGTAAGGGTTCATCACCGGAACCCTACCAAACGACGCATACGACCTGAAAGCTATGGGCTGCTCTAGGAAGATCAACTCGCACCGGGCCTTCGGAAAATACACGCCGTCCACACAAACCAACTCCGCATCATAATTCCTGTAATCTCCACACGATGGCATGATGCGAGGTGGCCAGTAATTAGGCCTAGACTCGAAACCACTTCTGTCAGACACAAACTCGGCATCATGATTCCTGTAGTATTCAAACGAAGGCATGCGGCGACACGAGTGATATGGTCGCGTCTCGTAACGAATTCTATTAGCCTGCACGAACTCAGGATTCCTCTGGTTTCCGAACGAGGGCATGCACCTGGTTCCGACCGCCGCCCCATGCACCTCTGCTGTCATCCGCAAGTTCGTCAGAACGCCATGCATCTGCGGCAGGTCACTGGCGAGCCTCTTGAGGGTCTCCAACTTCGCACTGACCTTCTGCGACAGTCCAGCTCCACGGAGTCTATCGAAGCGCACTTGTCGATCAGGTTTTCCATCTGCAGGAGCTCTATTCTCAAGCGGTCCAGCCACGACTCCTGCGGTGTTGTCGTGATCCCGAGACGCTTGCAGCTCTCTACCGCTTCCGCTGAGATGGTGACGTCCGGCCTCATGGACTCCAGGAGCTCCTGCAGGTCTTGGCACTGAGCCTTCTTGCACCTCTTCAGATGGCTCGTCAGCTTTGCGATGATCGTCACAAAAAGCTGCAAGAGTTGGACACCAAATGCGATTATAGTCAATGGGTCCGGCGCAACAAGTGGATACTGTCGGTAAACATAATCCGCATGTACTGCCTCATGATCCATGGCCAAAAACTAGACTCGATTGATCTGAACTCAGGAGACTCAGACTTGATTCAGGGTGTGTATTAGATATGAAGTGATCTGCCGAAAACACTATTCAATAGTAAGTAACGACAGGAGCAGCTAGCAGAAGGTCTATCGTTGTATTCAAGCTGTGGAAGTGAAACTGGCTACAATAACATACTAGTCTAGTACGTGAATGCTGCGGTGAGACTCAGCAGAGTAGCTCAGGGATTGAAGAATGTGAGAGTTGTGTCCTTGATGTTGGTACATACGAAAGTTGTAAGAGTGGTACAGTCACAGTGCATGATGCCAAGTTGAGAGTCCGCAGTGCAAGGTGGGTCCGTTTCACTCTATTAACTTGAAACTAAGGATCAAAACTAGGATCCTAAGACTAAAAAAGTTCCGTGTATAAAAAGGATCACTTACAGAAACTACAGAAACTAGAGAGAAACTGTAGTCGTGGGTGCATGGGTCCTCAGAAACGCGAATCTTACTTGGAATCAAGTCTGCAGGCAAGTCCGTTCACAACAAGTAGAAAAGGAAAAGAGAGATGAACACTGGTTCTCTTGTTCGACTAGGGCCTTTTGGTGACGATCACATATAAAAGATGACCATGTGTAGGAAAGTATGCTTACGTTAGAAGGTGAGTCAGGTTCCAAATTCAAAACAATAAAATATAACAAAGGATGTGTGGGTGTACCGGTTGTCGCCTAGAATATTGCCTCAAGAGCCGTGATAGTATTCAGGATGTCTTAACCCTTTCACGACGAAGGGACTGAATGTGGTCGATGAGACCAGATTTTGGGAGCCATGTCTGATTGAACCCTTGGATTGATTTGCACTAGTATGAGGGATTGCGCGCTTTGCTTTTCTCCATCTATTGCATCAATGCATCTTTAGGATATCCAATCGGTTGCTATAACGACCTATAATGATTTCTGAAAAAAGTGAACAGTTGAATGTACTCTTCGTGTGGATGCTGTATGGATGCTGTAGTGCAGCGTCTATTAAATCGTAAAAAAATTCCAGGGCCCCGTGCAACTTGCAAGGCCTCTTCGTTGAAGGGTTAAAGCCGCGTAGACTGTATTCGGCACTATTGTACTAGTATTTCAGAAACATTAACTTGGGGAAATGTGGCTCCATTGGCTAAGTTGCCTTCGCAGCACATCTACGCACAGTAATATTCCTTACTGAGTGTGTCTGCCCTTGTTTTCCTAAGATGCACCGAGTGGTCGAAAGCATAACCTCAGAGTCCAAGTGGTCAGCTCATCATCATGGCCCCTTGAGAATGAAACATCCAATAAACACTCATGACCACAATATTCAGTGGCTAGTAGAAATAGTTGTACACATTGAGAAGCTTCTTCAGAAAAGCAGCTACAAAAACTGCATAAACTCTCTTAAAATAGAAAGAACACAACCACTACAGCAAATAGTTGGAACAAGCCTTAAAGCACAAAGTTTTCAATGAAAATATGAACTAGAAAAACACATAATAACTCAAATGTGCAATAAGCATGTACAATTCTTTATGCAAAAATTAATTTTTGATGTATATTAGCTACAGAAAACAAGGCTAAAAATTTCAGATTACCTTTACAACTCAATGATTTAACTCTTAAGCACAACCACTGCGTGTAGGTAGTTGGCTACTCTTGTTTGGTAGACATCAAGAGCTCTATGAGGCATAGAACATATCAACTTCCTAACAACATCAACCTCTGTATTGTACCAAATTTTTTGGATCTTCTTCCATAATTCAATTCTACAATAAGTTTTCTCTCGGACCTTCTTGAACCGATATCTACTTCATTCTAGAGAAGAAGAAAAGAAGAAAGAATGGCGGTTTCCGGAGGAGGCCGGCGTGAATAAAGTGTCTGTTCGTTCCACTACTAAAACCATGCCCGCCGGACAAGGAGTTAGTAAGTTGGAACTACTTCCCCTTCTCGAGAGTGGACACTATGTCTTCATTCTAGAGATGTTTTATTAGATTGAGGTCATGTGATTGTAGAGGGTGTCTATTAAGGTGAAATTTTTGAGCAAACAACCAATCTATAACGTAATATGCAATATGCTTTGGATCGTTGTCATGTTGGAAAATAACTTGATCCCCTTCTAGACCTTGCATTTGTATAGTACCCATGAGTTCCGTCTCTAAAATGTTGTAATACACATATTTAATAGGCCATATTCATTAAATTGAGACATTTCACAAAGTTTGAGACTTCCATTCCTACTACTGTCAAGTTCAAAGTCATTCATTTGAGACTCTAAAATGTCTCAATTTAATGAATATGTGATAATACCATCTTTCCTTCAATCAAATGAAACTTGCCAACTCCTTTCCAACTCATACAACCCCAACCATTATGCTTTCTCCCCATATTTGATTGTAGATTGGACATGGTGATCTAAAAGACGTTCTCCACTCTCTCTTCAACAATATTGACGTGGGTCTGAACAAGAAAGATTGAATTTGGACTCATTAACTCTCAAATTTCTTTGACAATTTCACACCAAAAACACTTAAAATTTGTTTGTTTTAGTCAGGGTTGTCTACAAAGACGGACAAGGGCTCAAAGACAGCAGACGGACGGACAATCAAACAGACGGACAATCGGACAAATGGACAAGACGGATACCGGACAGATTCTTGGAATACTCCACTGAATATTCTTCTAATCTGTAGGAATATTCCCGAACATTCTGGAATATTTTGGAGTATTCTGGAATATTTTTTACTAGACGGACAACAGCTTCTTTCGGACGGACGGACACCGGAACAACCATGACTGTAGAGTCGTGCAACACAAAAATTGCGCGTGGGAGTCATGGAACTCCCGCCCTGACATATATCGGTATGGAAAAGGATTAGAGATCCCGACGGAATGTTGCTGCTGAGTTCTAGTTTTGTCCCAATGATATTGGCCGGTGTGTTAAGGGATCAAAGAAACCGTTTGTGGTGGATTGGCCAACAATTCCAATGACATGGCCTGTAAAGCGTGGCACTAATTTAATGAAGGAGGTACTAGCGTTGGAGGAAGCAGGTTTCCAATTGCAGCAACATGGAGCTCTTTCTCCGCGAAGACAATTTCAAGTGTCTATGGACATGCCACTTCCGCGATCAGACTTCCCCACGTCACCAAATCCGAATTCTGACCACAACTTTCGTCATCGCTATGCAGTTCGTAAAACGACCGATGCTCCCTCGATTGAGCAACGCAATAAATGGTCAAGCGCTACTCTTATGAATAATTGCTACTTCTTCAACCTCTTTGCGATACCGTATCCAGGATGGGGATGTGGTATCACTCTTGTAACAGGGAAGGAGAAGTCCTATTGCATGACATTCACGAACCTCCAGGGTATTCGTGCCCTGATTTTTTTAAGATGCAATCGGAGGCGTTGGGGAAGAAGGGGAAATGGATGTATTGCAAGCATGTGTACTACGTCTTAGGATACCTATATAAGTTGGACTACCATGAGGGCTTATTCATGCATGCTCCAAGCTACAGCTTCAATGAAGCCATGCGCATTCTAGAACTTGCCAACATTGCTGAAGAAGCGTGAGAAAAACAATGAAATCATAGTTTTCAGGAATATCTATGAAGCTCATAGGTAGGGTCGCGAAGTACATGTTAAATTACTATTGGATTTCATGACTATGATTATACTCATCGAAATTTAGTTAATGTATCTATTGATATTAATATGAGCACTAAATTGTCATACTCCACATCCACTACCATTTGTAATGGTGAATTTTGGACTCAATTTTTTCAAAATAGACGGTATCAATTTCTTTGAAAATTTTCTAGAGATTTTCTACATCATACCATGAATAACCAATGTGATTCCCCGGTAATACATGGATGAGACCTATGTAATGTACTAGTGATACCCGTTTCATACCAATGAGATACCCATGTAATACCTATGTAATACCCGTCGTGTCTAAATCACTACGATATGTAAAAGAATTCCGTACATTGTGTACCAACTTGACCACTTTCAAACTTTGTACAGTATCATACAATGACGTTGTCATTACTACAAAAAAAACTCTTTTGAATCTTAATATGACTCCTTACAAATGTAGAGGTTTCAAATTTTTTGAATAAAAAGTAAACTATAATCCAAGCACGGGAAGAGAAGAAGGCCGACTTAATAGGAAAAAAAGTATGGCAGACGTGACCACAGCTATAGGATACTTTCTTAAATTAGTAATTTTTCCAAAATATGTCTCCAAAATATGCAGTTCCACTTAAATTATCCAAATTTCCACATTTTTCGAGAAAAAATGACGTTTTTTTCCCAATTTCAGAGATTTTTATGCTCACCGCTCGCCACTCGTTGCTCACCGCTCACAAAGATAGCGTTGCTAGTCAAAGAACTATCTATTGGGGTCAGAAAGAAATCTAAGCCACATTTTTTCTCTGAGCTAATTGTGGCTAGTGAGAGCCATTTAGGGCTCAAAAGTCATGATAGTCACTGATATTAAATATTTTAAATCACAAAAGAGCTCAAAAGTCATGATACCTTTACTTCACTTTGCAAATAACCTTTTCTAAGTCCTAGTATAAACTCTAAAATGCTATGTTTAACCCCTAAAGGACAACTTGTCCCTACGAGAGACAAATCGATTTTGGGCAAGTTCCTAAAAATCCATTTTTGAAGATAACTTCTTGAAATTGGTACTACCAATAGAAATACCGTTCATCTTTGAGGGGAATTTTTTCTTTCTTTTGTTGGACTTATAGGAAAAAAATTATGGTGCTTCAAACATGTAAAGCTCGACTCCTTTGGTAGCTAGGCAGGGTACTATAGAGATGAATAGTGCTACAGTAGGATTGACAACTTCACTTCTTTGAGGCGGATAGTAGTAAAGGAAAGTTCTTGACTACCTTCATTGTTTTCACCTAAAAACGCATAGAAATTAAGGATTCTACTTTTTTCAACAAAAAAAAATTAGTTGTTAGAATATACCATCATCTTGAGTCAAAGTAATGAGTAATGCCAATATCTTGAGTCAAAGTATGTTGAACCAGTCCAGGCACGGTAAAATAAACAATTTTGCACTCTCCAAATGCATATATCTTTGGATCCGTACGGTCAAAATTTACAAAAAGTTCAAGGCGTCTTGTCGTAGTAGTTAGCTTGAAGATCTAACTATTGAAAATAGTAAAAAGGGATTTGAATAAGTATTATAATATCTCATTTCAAAGTGGCAGCTTTGGGGTGGTTTGGGTGACTTACAAGGCCCGGCCCGGTCCTCTAGGCGTTAAAATAAAATAAACACACCTATACAACAATCCACAAACATGAAGTCCAATTTCAACACCTACTAAGGTTGGATGACCTATAACCACCACGAACCCCATAATGGACATGGTAAAGTGGACTAAAACCACCACAGACCCACCCCATTTCCGAAATTTTAGGAAGTCACATATGATTGGGTGTTAGTTCATGATTGGTTCAAAGTTGCCAATTTTTAGTCAATGCAGAAGTGGTTATTAGTACAACTTAGTGTGGAAATAGAGAGTTTGGTAAGTCAAGGAATGGGTCACGGCTTACTATCCACTTTGAAAATTTATAGCAATTTCAATATGAAGAAATAAATGGTCACGACAATTGCAATATTCATGAAATCCTATTTTGAATTCCCAAAAAATGTCTTACCACGTATACAAACGCTATAAATAGGTCAGCAAGCTTAAGTTGGTGGTTATAGGTCATCCAACCTTAGCAGCTAATTCTCCACATCCACTTGCTCTACACCCATTTTCCATGCAATGTTTTTTTCTTCCAAGTGGCATTCCTTCCTTGGTGCAAAGAAAACCCCCACACCACCATATGACCCCCCACCACAAGAATCAAGACTCAATCTTGTCCTGATATACTACACCTTCCAATACATCCTAGCCACACAAAACCACCAGATCACCCACATGCTCTACAGAAAAAACCCCCAAACAATAATATAAGATAACCCAAAGGCGACTTTGGATCTCCAAAAATTATTATTTTGCACAAAAGACCTCCGCCAAAACTCACAAATATACCAATATTAAATGTTGTCTCCCCCAAAACCGCACCTGCCCTGTGACCGCCCCACGTTGTGTATATAACAAGCGCTGCAAGAGCTCGAGAATCATCTCTCACAATTACTTGCCCTCGGATAGTTTCTAGTCCACGCTTCTGTCTCTGTTGGTTGTTTGGAGGAGCTTGAGTTTCATGTTGTTTTAGGACGGTTGGTTTGCATTTTTGATGAGAGGATGTTGCATCTTTTCCATTGGAAATGCAAACCTGCCGTCCTCAAACATCCAAGGAACTATTTGCTTTCAAGGTTGTTACTTCGGCGATGGCTTTATCTCTGTTTCTTTCGTTCTTGGGAAGCACATCTGTTATGCTGACTTGTGGCAGGTTTTAGCTTTTGTAGGGTGACCTACAACTTCTGTTTGGTTGGTGGTTTTGGTGGTTTCGGGTACTCAGATTATTATTGTGAGATATAGGAAGTGTTCATTGGAAAAAATTATGGAAAGTAAATATTTTCACAGAGTGAGTACTTTGTTGTGAAGGTATTTGTGAAGTTTGGCATATATACTCAGTTTCAGTCTCATTTCTCATTTTAGTTTATTGATTTCATCCTGGAATAGCTCTAAATTTCTAGAACCAGTACGAAGTGGAAGAAGGTGACTAAGATTCATGGCACCCTGTCCTTTGAAAGTTGTTAAAAGTACTTCCAGCTTGAGTGATCACAAAGGTCTTCTCTTAACCCCTAAAAGGAAAAAGTCCCAAGGTGGGCTTTTGCAAATCATGGGCACGTTCTCATGGTTGCAATTTATATTTGCAAATCTTGAAATTTTATACAAATGGTACTTGGGAGTATAATTTTTATTCTCATCAGACTTACAGAAAAAAAGTTTTGCCATCTTTAAGGAAAAATTTGTCGAGTGCCAGCACATCACGCAACCCAAAACTTTTGCTAGGACACTCTGGTAAACTTGAGATTTTGAATACTAGCAAGTAATACTATCTCTTATATTGTCAAAACATTTCTTGTCTTCAGTGAAAAATGCATTTTTATCCCAAGTCAAAGATTTTCACACATTGCCACACATTGTTGGGCAAGGAACCAAAAATACTTCTTCTTTTCCACGTAAAAGTTTGAGTTCTTCATATTTTTCACTTTTTATTTTTCTATTACAAGACGTGGTGTAAACCTTCTTATTGACCCTTTTGATTATTATTCTAAAACATATTTTGTTCCCAAAAAATCAAAGCGTGAATTGGCACTTTTTGAACCTCCACTCTTTGCACAATTCTTTGAATATGCTACACCCCTTCTCTACCTCTAAAAAATTGTTGTACAAGGAGTTGATACCAAATCAACATAATATTGTAAAATTTAGATCTTGTATAGTGCAAAACTTTGACACAAAGTGAATTCAAAGTCTATTAATCCACTCAACGCACGGATGAAAATGAACCACTTTTTCTACTTCAAACACTATAATCTTTCAATCCCCACAGTCAAAGTTGATGGAATTCTATGAATATGTTATTTATTAAGTGCTAAATGAAACTTTACAGTTAAAACTAGAAATATGATTTTTTATTTCCTTCCATACTCATTGCACTAGAATGAGCACTTTTTAAGTGTTTTTGGTGTGAAATTGTCAAAGAAGTTTAGGGGTTAATCAAACAGCTATTAGCCCCTACATTACCAAGAGTCCCCGTAGAGGACTCTTGAAGGTTTGGGCAGGTTCTTATTGTGTCAATTTATAACAGTCTTTTTTGAAAGTTTTACTATAGATGGAAATTACTTTAATCTTCGCAAGAGTCCAATTGTTTCCTAAATCTCTGTCAGGGACACGAAAATAACCAACAAGAAAGTTCGGACTATAAAAGAGTTAGGGGCAAGAAACTAAGAACTTGGATTAACATGAGAGTACACGAACAACACTAAGAGAGGTGAGCTAGAGCTCCAAGAGATGCGTTGTCGAGACTGAAGAACTCTTCAGCCTCGACTCCTATATATACTTCTAGAACTAGGAAACTTCTAGAACTAGGAAACTTCTAGAACTTCCGCTAACCATGAAGCTTCTAGAAACTTCCTTCTAGAAGATTCGAGAGACTTCCTTCTAGAATGTTCTCAAGACTTGTTTCTAGAAGGCTCTAGAAACTTGTCTCTAGAAGGTTCTAAGACTATGTCCCTAACAATCTCACATTTAATGAAAAAGTTATAGGGTTTTGAATTTCAAATGGGAGAGCGGGCAGGTTAGGCAACTCCAATTTTTTTTGCTAAAATACTCTATTGAATGTGGGATTTTCAATACTAGCAAATAGTATTATTTCCTTTCATAATATAAAAAAAAATGTCTTGTCTTTATTGAAAAGTAGCATATTAATTCAAGATAAACATTTTCACACATTGTCGCACATTGTTGGGCTAGGTACCAAAAAATCTTCTTCCTTTCCACATAAAACTTAGAGATCTTCATATTTTTTACTTTTTATTTTTCCCACCACATTATGTGGTGTAAACATTGTTAATGACCATTTGGATTCTCATCCTAAAACATATTAAGTTCACAAAAAAATATAACAAGAATTGATAATTTTTGAACCTCCACTCCTTCCATTTTTGAATATGCTACACCTTTTCTTTACCTCTAAATATTGGTGTACAAGGGGACCAAGCTATTTTGCGTGCCTAAGTTTGCGAGCCGCGAGCTGCGAGCCTAGGATTGCGAGCCTTGTTGGCAAAAATTGAGTTCTTAATTTGAAAAAGGCATGAAAAAATAAAATTTTAAGGTTTCTTTAGAATGACATTGGTTAAATGCATAAAATCAATGGACCTATTACCGTGGAGGAGGGTGGAGAAATTGTATGTAGGAAGAATCTAAAAATGACAATATTGTTGATTTTCTTTTTTTAAAATGGACTTATGACCGTGGAGTCTAGGGTTCTACAATGAAGGGAAGATAGGATTTCTAAGGTTATAAAGCTTTGGAGCATGATTTAGTATGTAAAAAAAGATAGTGAGAGGGAGAGAGGGGAGAGAGAGAGGACAAAGTGGAGGGGGAAGGTTTTAGAATTTGGAGAATGGTAGTGGTTCTAGGAATCTGGGGACTGGAGGGGGTGGGAATAGTGCAATTTAAGGAGATGGCAAGTACAATTTGGAAGGTTTTAGAGACGGAGCGTTGGGGACAGTGAGAGTGGGACACCTGAAAATATTGGTTGAATTTAGGATATCGTAGAACAAAAGATTTAAAGTTAGGATTAGCGGCCTAGAGGGCTCGAGAGAGTTCGATAGCAAGAGGCAAGATTTGGAGATAGACAATTCAATTTGGTGGATGATGACTCGGGACATAGTAAATTTGGGAGATTTGAAAGGTGTATTGGCGGTAATTTGTAAAGCTAGTGCGAGGGAGAGCAAATGATTTAGAGTATGGAACTATTGATAGAGGAGAAATAGTAAGTGTTTAGAACCAAAGATAAGGGAGAAAAGTGGGGAGATATGAAGGATAGTTTAGGGACAATTTGCAACCCTAGAATGTTCTTTTTGGAACTGGAAAAATTAAATAGAGTCTTGGAGGAGGACATTGGAAGAGTGAGATATTAAACTCGACTTCTATATACTTGCAAGGGAAGTGTAAATTTTCAATCTCAGTCTCCCTCTGTTCCATCATTTTCACAAAGTATAGACTCAGGAGTGATGGACAAGAACTAGTACAAACAGTGGAAGTGGCCCTTTTAGTCTCATTGCATTTTATATAGAAGTTGGAGTGACACAACACAAGGTCAAAGTACTATGAATGACAACTATGCACTATAGTGTTTAAGGAGAAAAATCTATAAATTTTGCTTAATGTCATTCGAGCAGAAACTAGATGTGTGAATGAACACATATACCTCGAGATCTAAACCATAGACAATTTTGAAGATGTAACAGAAGTAGTAATAGTAAGCCCATGCACTCCTTTTGCCAAGTGATTTCTTAGACATCTTCGTAAAAGTTGGACAATTGCAGTTTAGAAACTAGTTGATCGTCAACAAATACCTAGAAACCTTGGATATGTTTCAAGACTTTAAAGTCACAATACAACCTAGGATTGGAGGCAATATTATTAGAATCATGCGGATTTTTCCAATCACGGAAAGAGTAGATGCGCAGCTGTTATGGTGTATAGTAAATAAAGTAGATGGATTTCTTTCTGAATCTTTTTGTTGGGTGCTTTAAAGGGTTGGAAGGGGAAGATAATCGTTGATGTTCACGGATACGCCTTCTCCGGACAAATTTTGAGGGGACAACGCTTTACGCTCAGTGCGACGGAACTCGACATTTTTGAGGGCGAATATCTCCATCTTGCTCTAGTTTGTTCCCATCTCAATTGGCCAGAAGTTTGAAATATATAGCTTAGATTGGATCCACCTTTGCCGTGTGCCCATAACTCAACAATGAATTTTGTTGTTGCAAAAGAAGAATTGCATTCCTGCCATTCTCAATTTCTTGAAATTGTCCATTAGTCTCGCGTATGTTGAGGCAGATGTACTTCTTTCGTGTTGCATAATCCTCCTACACACTACTTCCTTATACCGGCCTATAGAGAAATGCATGCTTTGCTAGATGTCTTAGGAAGCTTTCCAATGTGCCATTGCTTCTCATCATAGACAATCTCTTACACAACTTTGACGTGCTAAATTGGGAAATAAGTCGCAGGTGACACCGATGGAAGTACTTCAATTGTTTCAGGAGAGCAAGTGGAGTGTGGTGGCCGCTCTTCAATTGTTAGGTCAACAATGAACAATCATTGGATCAATACAACAAACCTTCATCTTTAAGCGTGATGCCTTTATTTTGTCGGGGTGATGCTAGTCAAATTTTAATCCTAGAGCCGCAACATACATATCATCCATAGCCGCAACATACATATCATAATTTTTTGCTAGAAAGTTGGAACTACTTGTTGTGCACCAATTCCATCAAAATATATGACGACATCTTGACATGTTTGAACAGCTTCCGATAGATCATTTGATGAATAATTATAGATAGTACAACGTTTGGCATGGCGAACTGATAGAAGAACTTACGATACAAAATATTGCTAGTAGTGGCATAAGGTAGTATAATTAGATAAGTATGACAACCACCAAAAGAAAGTGCCGATGTCGGCGCTCCTTCGAGAGTGACCTCTACCAATGAATAATGTATTACTAACAGCAGGATGCCCAAACCGACTCTACTCGAAAGTAATATTGATGTCGGCATCCCGTTGTTGAATCTTGATGTCGGATATGAATTCTTTGAGATTTGGATTTGAATTGTCATGCCTACTTGAAACCGCATTGCATCATCTCGAGAACACTTGTTGAAATACCACATTTTAAAGTACATATCTAAAACGGCAATTGTCATCACGATAAATAGAGTTGTACACATAGGCAGTCATAGTGGTCCAAGACTTGACACTTTTGACATGGTTAAACATCATCCGCGCATCCTCTAAGCCATCTCCAAGTTTCATAGTCTTAATTAAATCAACCATGATCTCAAGTTCTATCTCCGCCATCTTGAAGATAAAAACATTATTGGCTTCATCGCTTGTCCTAGGAAACGCTTCTCTTGGATGAAGGCCCAATTATTAAAGCTTCTCAGTTTAATAATGTTGCCCATTACTCCAAAACAATGCAGATATCTAAAAGTGGCTATCTCATTTCAAATACTAGGGTAGAACATTTTCTTGAACTTGACCAAGACATAGCTCTTCTCAAGAATATTTTTTGGACATACAAAAAATTTCCGAGGTAATCCTTGCATGCTCCAACCATTATGGAGGTGCCGACATTGGCACCCTTCTACAAAATGTCTCCTATATTTGGAAAGGAAACCTCCAAAAGGGGTGCAAGCATTGGCACTCTACAAGAGAATCCATCTTGTACATGAAAAAAAACCTTCTAAAGAGGATGCCGACATCGGCATAAAACTAAAAGGTCGTTTGCATGTCTAGAAAAAAACAACCTAGAAATGGAATGCTGACATCAACACCCTCTAAAACACCTTTCCTATAATTTAAAAAAAGAATCTTTAGGGAAGGTACGGACATTGGCACTCCACTAGAAGGCCCTTCATATTTTAAGACAAAGAACCTCCAATGGGGTTGCCGATGTCGGCGCTCCTCTAAAGGATCCTTCTTATATTTAAAAATAGAACCTCCAAATTGAACGCCATTATCTACACTCTTCTAGAAGGATCTTCCTATATTTAGAAAAGAGACCTCCAAAGGTAGTGCCGACATCGGCACTCGTCTAAAGGAACTTTCTCATTTTAAATAACCAATCTTTAGAGGGGTGTCGACAACGACACTTCTCTAAAATATCTTTCATATCTTTGAAAAGGAAAATTGAGACCTCTAAAGGAGGTGCAGACATCGGCACCCCTAGGACGCCCTTACATTTCTATTAAAAGAATCCTTCAAAAAGAATTTTGACATAAAAATTTAACATTCCTCAAAAGGACCTTTTCTATTGTTAAAAAGAGAACCTCCAAAGGGGGTGCCGACATCGGCACTCCACTAGAGGACTCTTCCTTTGTTTAAAATGAGAACCTCTGAAGGGGGTGCCGACATCGGTACTCTACAAGAAGGCCTATCCAATCTTATAAAATGGAACTTCCTAAAAGGAGTGCCGATATCGACATCCTCTGGAATTTACATTCACGCTCTAGAAATGTTTGAAAGAATTCCAAAATGGTATCACACTTCATCATCCAACACTCAAAGACTAAGTTATCTACGGATGAAGTATTGGAATTCACTACTTCATCCGTAGATAACTTATTTTTAGAGTGTTGGATGATGAAGTGTAATAACATTTTGGAATTCTATCAAAATTTTCCACAACGTGAATATAAATTCTAGGGGGTTGCCGATGTCGGCATCCCCTTTAGAGGATCCCTTTTTAAAGATAAAAACGGCCCTCTTGTGGATTGCCGATGTCGGCACTCCCTCTAAAGATTCCTTTTTTACAGATAAGAAGGACCTTTTGGATGAGTGTCAACGTGTCCTGCCTTGGAGATTCCTCTCAAAGGATATGGGAAGAGCATCCTAAGGGGTGCCGTTGTCGGCACCTTTTTACAACTATGATGATGATGAAGAATATTGCATGATATTGTATTGAATCTTATCAAATCTTATCAATCAACCACGCCATTAAGCTAAATCCAAATCCTTATCTACTCAAATTTGATTCAAATATGGGCTCGTAAATGCCTTGCTTGTGTCTATTTCTTTTGTCCAAAATGAAAGGTGCAAGTGCTTGTGATTGACAAAGTATCGCTTGTAGTCATCTTTTCCACTAATATTGAAGGTCATGATCATTGATCAGCGCCAATGCACATGGCAGTTCTCTAACTTCAAATGATCATAAATGCCGGAGATTATCATGGCGTTCAGCGACCTCACTCTATACTTAATGCATGCATCAAAGAGTTCATAAAAATGGTCATCAATATCTTCCTGAAAACTCCGTTGGCATTTTCTACAACTCGTCTAGTCTAATTGAAGTATATTCCATCAGAGCATACAACAACACAATGATCAACAATTCTTTCCAATTTAGATCGTCCATAGAAGCAATTCTTTCCTCCATCTTGTGCTTCACCATTGCTCTAAATACCGCTATATACATCGAGAGAACTTACTTGTGTGCCTTCACTAATCCTACAATTATATGAAATGTTACATCTATATTATCTCCAATGTCCAATTACATGAGGACCTTGTAATTTTACCAAAATGGATGCTTTCAAATATTCTCCCTCCCCACGCTAATTAGCTCTGAGATGTCCAAATTTAGCGCGGAGTTCTCTATCATATCTACTTCATCTTGAATTCTATCGTTTGACTATATCCAAATCTCAAGTGCCAACAATTACAGTAGCTGTAAGGAATTGAAACCATAACTCTCACAGCCTCCTCAAGACTCTCGTCCCTAGCATTGATCCACAGCCAATCTTAAGACTCTAAAATTCAGAAAGACAAAGATCTATTGAAAGAGACTAAGAAATCTGAGACAACGATACGATCGAGTCTCCCTCTACTCTCCATTTTTTTTATTGAAGCCTTCCAACTCTGTAAGAATAGAACAATTGCGTTTGCAATTCATTTTAGAGTTTATTTCTCAATTTCCAGTAGATCAACCAAACATCTGCAATTCACAAAGCTCATCAATTGGAATGCCGCTATCGGCGGCCCTATCGAGGTGTTTTTTGAATAGATCATTGACAATTGTTGATTTTCTACATTTTCTTTGTTTGAGGGAGGCCCTTGGGAGCCTTTGTTTCATTTAGATTTGACGTCTTCACTGACATCTTCTTCACGATCAAACAATCCGCAAAGTTACAAAGAAAATTGGATTGAGTAAGTTAATTGGAGTTCTTGTTACTTCCACAAACATCATTCTTTGTTTTTTTATTTCACAAATATTTGTATGACTTCATCATGCTGATGGCGAAGCATATCTCTCCCAACTGAGACTTTGTCATGGCCCCGTGGGATGTTGCAATTGCATATCATATCATTTGCCCGCATTTTTAAACAAAACCCATATCCTCTCGGAGTTTGCTTAAAAACGCGGGTGTAAAACCACAACCACTGTCCATTCCCATTTGTGGTGTTTAACGTAATGCTTGATGTAGCTCTTGCAAATCCGCATTTCATTCGCGTTCAGGATCACTGTGGTACTCCGGCGCCAATACACATTGCAGTTTCTTGCGTCAAATGGTCTTCCATTCTCGCAATGACTATGGCCTCCAGTGCCCGCGCTCCATATTTTATGCATGCAACAAATAGCATATCAACGGCTTCTTGAAACTCTGACGGCGTAATCAGCAACTCAACAGGTTCATCAAAGTAAATCCCTCCAAAGAATATACAAGATCACAATGAACAACTTCAGTTCTTTATTTGAAATGTCCAGCACATCAACCTCCGAAGTAATTGCTTCCCTCATAATATTCTTGAACATTGTTTCAAATACTTGAAAGTACATAAAAATGACACATTTGTATGCCTTCACCGAACTACCAACCGCATTGAAGGTGATGTCATTATTATCACCCACCTTCAGTTGCATTAAAAGTCAAAGTGTAGTAAAATAGGTAGCTTTGAGTTTTCACCATTTTCCAAGCAAATGAGCTATGTGATGTCCACATTCAGACTTGTCTGCTCCAATTGTGTCACTTCTACTTGATTTCTAGCAAATCAAAATGATGATATCAATCAAGTAGACCCATATCAATTAAACAATACTTCTAAGACTTTATGATCCACTTGCGCAACTCTTAGAACTTCCGGAATAACGCTCATGAATACCTACTACTCTCTCCACCCGTATAAACTCACTACTTCTAGCTGCATCAATTTAAAGTACAATTTCTAAGTCCCACAACATGACTCTAAACCACAACATAAATCGAATTGTCAAAACCTCTCAAGAATTGCTCTACAAAGTTCAATACAAGGTAGCTTTGAATAATGAAGCCCACCATTCTACTTAAGAGTCCATTCTATTGCCCAAGACTATCTATGACAAACGTGCGGGGAAACATCTACCGGAGGCTATCTATAATATGTGTGTGAGGAAATCTTTATGTTAAATCACTCTCCAATAATAATTAATGTGGAGCGTGATATAATGATTATAAACCTATGGTGTATCCATAGGTTTACCAATTTCTTTTGAATCAAGGTTCAGACACCCGCGGCCATAGGATGCCTAAACCATTTTAGCAGTCAAGATCACCTCCATTTATAACCCAAAGCCCTAATAACAAAGGACTAGGTTAATATAAATGCCAACGGTTCATCAATTTCCACGGCTATAGGGCCCTTCTCTTGAACTTTTACTTTTAACTTCATTTTTTTCTAATTTTTTTTATAAAAATTACATTTTTCCTAACTTTATGCTTCTCTTTTACTTTTACTTTTGTCAAAATACACAACTTTTTTTATTTTGAGGCTCACAATCCTAGGCTCGCGGCTCGCGGCTCGCAAATTTGGGCACGCAAAATAGCAATCCCCGTGTACAAGGGACTAATATCATGCTTAGTATGATGGTAATGAATTTTGACCTTGTATAGTGCAAAAATTTGACATTAAGTGAAGTCATAGTATGTCGATCCACTAAACGCAGGGAAGAAAATGAATCATTTTCTCTACTTCAAACACTATAATCTTTCAATCCGTGCGGTCAAAGTTTGTGAAATTTTGTGAGTATGATAGTTAATTAGTCTTTATTGAGATCGTACGGTTAAAACTAGAAATAAAAGTTTATGTTTTCTTCATTACTCATTGCATTTAAACGAGCAGTTATGCAATGGTTTTGCTATGAAATTGTCAAAGTAATTTAGGAGTTAAGAGTTTAAAAAAGTAAAGAGGGAGTATCTTGATCAAACTACTATTAATAGTAGACAAATAATAGTATTGAAGACAAAGAGGGAGTATCTTGTATAAAACTTTGGATGGCTTTGCAAATAACTCCATAAACATGATTTGTAAAGACATCCACCTTGTGTAAAATAGTTATAATCAATTTAAAAGGACTTGTGCAATTTGCAGTTTACAAAATTGATACGTCTTCGTATATGTTTCCACGATTATGCCCTT
This sequence comes from Bryoerythrophyllum caledonicum, assembly GCA_963971425.1. Lineage (NCBI taxonomy): Eukaryota > Viridiplantae > Streptophyta > Bryopsida > Pottiales > Pottiaceae > Bryoerythrophyllum > Bryoerythrophyllum caledonicum. Next base: position 3,707,486 of record OZ020518.1, on the reverse strand, counting down.
GTTGGTTGACTTCCTGAAAGTCCGAAGATGAGAAAAAAATCGAGTTGAAAACCGATTTTAGCACAAGATCCTGACCTTCATTTACTATTAACCTTGAAAGCAACCACTACAGTACTACTCAGCAAAGTGTTAAAAGACAGTGTTTGCACTGCTTCTGCACTAAGGTAAGCCCCCCTAAAACCGACAAGTTAAGGAATGTGCATATATGGAAAGAGGAAATAATTATACTATTATTTTTCAGTGATAGCCAATAGAATTACAATTCCAACCCAAGTGATTTCATATTTTTTCAGTGATAGCCAATAGAATTACAATTCCAACCCAAGTGATTTCATATTTTTTCAGTGAAAATTGAATTAGTTATGAATTTTCAAACTGTGCAGCAATGTTTTGTGGGTGGTCAGCTGTAGGTACCCCCATAACCAACGACCAAAAATAAGGGTCTTGACTAATAGCAAACCTCCATTTGGAACTGAGTTGGTGGTAATGGGATGGAAGAGGGTTGGATATACCCCAATTTTATAGGCATTGGCTATGGGTTTTTGTTGGTTGGAAGAGGCTTACCTTAGTATCTTTCCAACTTATCACAAGTTCGTGCCGTCCACATGTTGTGTGCTTAAGAAATCGTCCAGTTTATTCAGTCTCAATCTTCACACAACAGGTGTTATCACTTTCCAAGGAAAACTATCATTCATGATTCAGACAGTAGACTTATTTTGATGTTTAGTGTCATGGGCAGTAAATGACTTGTAAATGTTATAAGTATTCGTTCTTGATGAATACTTTTACCAACCATGTCCACTATGATCCCTCTCTTTGAGTAGTATAGATTGTTGTGCTCTTAGTAAAAAAATTATATCAAAAGTAAAAACTTATAGAATTTACAGTCATTTACTGCCCATGACACTAAACATCAAAATCAGTGTAGTGGCAGGGCGGAGTGAATAATAAACACCACTTTCTACTCACGATCATATTAGAGTTATCCGCAAAGTACCTCAAATCCTCAGTTTCTGACCTGTAAAATGGAAAAGCCAGGGTCGCGGAGTCCACTCGCAGGGTTTTACTGTAGACCTTGAATAGAACACTGGACAAATTAGTTTGTGAGCCCCAGAATTTCCAAACTCCAATTTGAGCCTGACTTTTATAAAGCGCCGAGTGTTGTCACATGGTGCTCACTGATCAAGTCAGCCATGTCAGCGACATTCTGCATTTGTATGTGCCAGACTTGTTCGATTACCCATGTCAGCAACTTTGCTGAATATGCATACCACACTAGTCCAATCAGCCAACACTCTGGTCCAATCAGCCAACACTCTGGTCCAATCAGCCAACACTCTGGTCCAATCAAGCAAAATTTTGGTCCAATCAGCCAACATTGTTCAACATTGTTCTTGTTTGTTTTTGGGAGATTTGTGCCATTTGTGGTAACTAACACCTCCATAAAACCCTCAAATCCTGAATTTATTTCACAGGATTACTTTGCGGATACACTCAAATACAGGTTAGATTTTCATTTCCATGAAAAAAGGAGGACAAAAGACCGATTCCCTTTACAAATAACTCTATTGGCTTTACAAAAACTAAACAAAAAATACATGTTCAATATTTTCATTTTACTCTGTAGGCTACGAAACGTGGCACCAATGATTACACTACTTGGCATACGTCAGGCATAGATCAGATGTAGAAAAATTTTACTCCACTTTCCTCACCGCCTATTGTACTGTACTGTACTGTACTGTACATAAAAGAGTCTTCAGTTTCTTTGGAGGTTTTACACCTCATCAATCTGTATGGCGGCGGGGCAGACGCTCCCTTTCCCTGATCGACTGGGTCTCCACCATGTCGTCGTCATAAATGTCATGGTCATGGACACAGCTCGGTCCAAGGCGCTTGAACTGCTTCCGGGTCACACACCATGCACTCTGGAACGTGCTCACCTGCAACATATCAAGTTTTAATACATCGAACCGGACGGTCAGGCGACATATCAAGTATTGATGCACAGCTTTGTGTGTGGAACCAAAGAACAGAAAGACGAAGCCAGGAGGAGAAAGTGGGTTCTCACATTACTGAGAAGCTTGGCACCGAACCAGGCAGAATAAGGTCCCTGTTTCGGAGGGAAGACCTTGATGCCGTCTGTCATGGCAGCCGGCAACATCCTCCCCAGCTCCTTCTCAAGCCGCTCTGCAAGAGTATGCAAGATCTTTTCTAAGACGAACAATGGCACCAGATCACAATAAAACAGGCGGCCTAAAAGAGAGACGGCCAAGTTGACATTGAATATGAATTAAAGGCCTAGTAAAACTAAAAATGGGACGGTTTTTGAATGAAGATCCTATGCAGTTTTGAATCATAAGTGCCATTTGGGTCAAGTTTTCTTTGCATTACCTGGTAAGCCAGGCAGACATGCCGAGCCTCCTGTTAAGACAATATTTTTGTACCAGTTAACATCCGCGGCATCTTCCAGAGCAAGAATCGAGCAGTGGTCGATACAAAGCGCCACAGCCTGATGCAACGCCAGTGTACGCCTACACCAAAAGGTCGATTGTCAGATTCTTTTCCCCATGGAAAGAAAAATGACCACACTACTTATGGTGGAGAACTTAGGAGGCAATTAAAGCTCGGCAATGTCCTTTAAACTGAGAAGTACAAGGAAAACACCATGCATGGAAAGAGATTCAGAACATGAAACCAGCAAGTTTCTCGACTGCAAACCATGGAGAGATTTGGACATACAGGTTTCCAAGGCGGGGTTGGAACAGGATTTCAGGGGCCCGGAAGCGCTCGGATCGGAGCGTAAATGTACCCTCTGTGCCCACTTCGCATGACGCTTCACAGTTCTCGTTATGATGCTCCTCCACAAAGTCTTGTGCTACATAACATAATTTCTGCCACATGTCAACAACGTCAGAGTTGCAGCTAAATGCAGGTTACGAGGTGGTCAGATAAGAAAAACAGATGTAAAGGCATACAAGCATGATCTCTTACACATGAGGGAAATATAGCATCACCCTCACGGTAAACTCAGCAATCATCCGTGGAATATGCTTTTGTAGAGTGGAGTAAAAGATCAAGCGGACCTCTTTCAGAGTGCGAGCAGTGTACATGGAAGCAAATCGCAGGCCACTTTGATGCATGAGTTCACTCAGATGAACAGTTAGCGTCATGGCGCCTTGTCCCATGATTTCTAGCCCTAAGGATCTCATTACAACGCCGTGCAACACTGATCCAGAAGAGCAGCGGCAGCAGTTAGTACCCACTTAAAAACTTATTAGCTTCTCATCGTTCTTCGCAGAAAAATCGGACTACTTTAAATACTATTAGACAATGCAAAAACAGAAATCTATCCGCTTACCTGGAGCAACAGTTGTGACATGGAAGCCTATGTTGACGACAATCCCTGACGTTTGATTTGAAGCATAGAGAGCTAACACTGCCTGCGACAACAAACCATTCTCAGTACATCTACAATCCTTCACACACCATAAGTCATTATCTCGACATAAAGTACAAGCTGTCTTGCCTCGCCAACGTTAATAATATGTAAATGCAAACTACATTAGGACCTCAAACTACCCTTCAACTTCACCATTCTACAATCTTGTTCTCTGTTGACCCTTTCTAGTATATGATGGACGAAAAGTGCCAATAAATCTACCTGATCAATAGCACATATTGCAGGGACGCCCAGTTCAAAAAGAACACTAAACGTTGTCTCCCGCAGCTGCCGCCTCGCTTGTTTTTCAACCTGTGAATCTGAGACAAGTAACAAGAGAAACGTCAGGAAGATACATGTTTTACTCCCCTAAGAGGATCACAGTTAACTACATATCGTAAGGCTATCAGAATCTAGAGTGCTTGATAAAGAGGAAATGGCCCACTGTACCATCTGAATGCACCGTCGGTGTAGAAAGCACAATTGACTGCGCCGAGGCCTTCACACGCATGCTGCACATGCGATCCAAGTATTGAAAAACACCATCAGAAGAAATAAAAAGCTTGACCACATATCAAACAACTGACGGAGTGAAGGAGAAACCATACCGGTCAAATATCACGGTGAAGAGATGCTTTAGACGCGGATACAGAGGGGACTCTATATTTCCAAACTCCTACATCACCAATTCATAGCCATTATCAATAAATAAATCATCTATCATATTCCAAATTCTCTCTAGGACCATTTCAACATACCAAGAATGTTGCCAAGGTGTCCTGGGGCGATACTTCATCACTCCAGCCGAACTTGGCATATCCAGAGCCACCTACATCAAACAAAAAAAAGAGGTAAACAACCATTTACTTGTCACGTTGAATCTCAAAGGCAGAAGAAGAGAAGGAATAAACGTTCCTAAATTCCGAACCTCAAGACTATGCATGAATCCAGGAGACAAGCATCTAACCATCAAAGATGATGGCGCGGGGAATCAGAGCACGTTGGTTGTAAATTGACCGGAATGGGAGCAGAGCATTGAGAGTAGAGCTGGGAAGCGCTATTCTTGGCAATCGATATCCTGACGGAGCATTTGAAGCTGGCCTGAAGAACCACGCTAAACTCAGTACGCTTCAAATCCTCTCCCAACTACATGTTCTAAGATTGCACACCAAAAATGCTCCCAAACAACAAATAGCCATAGGACCAAAACAACCATAACTCACAACCTGACAAAAACAAGTCAACCTACACCAAAAATACAACAAAAAACATCCACGCCAGAAATGCTCCAAATGCGACCAGAGCCTCAAAAACTGACCTAAAACTTGTCACTGAGAGATGGCGAGAAATTATTAATGGATCACTACCTTGGCAGAAACCCGGCTCGCAAGAAGCTCTCGGCGAAGTGCGCGGACGGCCAGAGCGGGCCGTTATCCGCCACCAGGCGCGCCTCCCACAGCGCATCGTCATCGGCCACGGCGTGCCAGGCCTGGCACACGACGCTGGCGTGCGCCAGGTCCACGGAGCCCAAGCGCGCGAAGATGGCGAACAGCATCTCCGCGGGCAGCTTCATCACCTCCGGCGAGGCCGCGTCCTCCACCGCCATCATGTCCTCCCTCTCCCTGGAAGAAGACAGGCGCAAACTCGACCACGCCCGCCGCAGCAACGAGGCCATCCCTCTCGGATCACCAAACCCACAAACCTAATCCAATTTCACAGTTGGGGTTGAGCAGTAACTCCGCAAAACCCACAAATCCTAACGAGCTCTTCTCTCCCACACACATCCACTGCCGATGCAGCCAACAATTCCTGCTCCTCGTGAGGGAGAGGAGCTTGGGATGCTCATGATGTTCACGTTTCTTTGTGTGATTTTTCCAGCTGGTATGATTTGCAGGAGAGTGATGATCCCTAAAACAGTGACATGCAACCAGAAGGAGCGGTATTATTTATCCTTTACCGCCCAGGAAGCTCAAAATGGGACTCCGGAGGTGCTAAAACTCAATTTGCATGAAATCCATGAGGAATTAGGCCACATTAAGGTAAGCCTCCTAAAACCGACAAGTTAAGAAATGTGCATGTATGGAGAGAGGAGATAATTATACTGTTATTTTTCGGTGATAGCCAACAGAATTACAATTCCAACCCAAGTGATTTCATATTTTTTCAATGAAAACTGAATTAAGGTAAGCCTCCCCATAACCAACAAAAACCCATGGCCAACGCCTATAAAATTGGGGTATATCCAACCCTCTTCCATCCCATTACCACCACCTCACCTCCAAATGGAGGTTTGCTATTAGTCAAGACCCTTACTTTTGGTCGTTGGTTATGGGGGTACCTACTGCTGACCACCCACTAAACATGGCCGCACAGTTTGAAAATTCATAAATAATTCAATTTTCATCGAAAAAATAGGAAATCACTTGGGTTGGAATTGTAATTCTATTGGCTATCACTAAAAAATAATAGTATAATTATTTCCTCTCTCCATATATGCACATTCCTTAACTTGTCGGTTTTAGGGGGGCTTACCTTAGTTATGAATTTTCAAACTATGTAGCCATGTTTAGTGGGTGGCCAGCAGTAGGTACCCCCCATAACCAACGACCAAAAGTAAGGGTCTTGGCTAATAGCAAACCTCCATTTGGAACTGAGATTGTGGTAATGGGATGGAAGAGGGTTGGATGTACCCCAATTTTACAGGCGTTGGCTATGGGTTTTTGTTGGTTATGGGGAGGCTTACCTTATATGAGATGATGTGGTAAAAATCTTGTGGATTTTGACCGTATGGATCGAAAGGTAATTGCAGTCAAAGTGAAAGATCTTGTCCCCCAAACTTCTGCAAAAGAAGCAGATCTTTTGCAGCTGCCACAATCCCAGAAAAAGTAATGACGCAAGCGCACCTCAAGCGCACCCTCATTGCGCCCTCTTGCTCTTCTCTCCATCACACTCGCACACAACAGCAAGCTTTCCTCTCCAGGTATGTCACCTTCTCTTCAGGTTTCTTCCCCATGTCCATGTCTTGAAGCTCTTTCTCCATGTCACTGAAGAGATCAACTTGGCGCTGTTGGTTCCTCTGCTTTCTTTGGCTGCTCGGATTCTGGGCTCTCTGGGGTCTTCCCAGCAGGTGCTTTTTTGTTTGCTGCATTTGCTGCATTTTTTCTTAGTTATTTTCTTCTTTTGAGGGAGTTTCTCGCGTTGCAGGTTTATTTTCGAGATGGGTTTCGAGAAGGAGATCATCCGGGCCGGGACCGGTGCCAAGCCCAACCGTGGCCAGACGGTCACTGTCCACTGCACTGGCTATGGTGTGTTTTTGTAGCGAAGGAGTGTTTTTCTAGGGTTTGATGAATAGTGAAGGGTCGGTGGGCGATGAACCTTTTTTCTTTGTATGAGTTGGGCTCCCATGTAATCCATTCGGGCATTGCTCTTGCAGGCAAGAACAGGAATCTGAATGAGAAGTTCTGGAGGTGAGTATTTTTTTTCTTGCATGTCTGGGGGATTTTACCAATAACTCTCATGTCTCTTGTAAAAATCTTTTGGATCCAGTGATGGTAGCTTCTTCCCATTCTGATGGATTTTGTATCTTTGCAGTACCAAGGACCCAGGCCAGGAGCCCTTCAAGTTCAAGTTAGGGTTGGGCCAAGTGATCAAAGGTAAGTTGTTGCATTCTGAACTCATCTCCTCCGTTTATAGGTTCAAGTAGTCTGTAGGTCCTGTTATTTCCAGTCTGACTAGAGATGACTTCGTTTTCCAGGTTGGGATGAAGGTGTGTTGAGCATGAGCATCGGTGAAATTGCTCGTCTGAAGGTATGTACAGTACTTCCACGCTTCAACGTTAGAGTATTCTATAAACTTAATCAAAGTTTCAACCAGATACCCCTTCTTTTCGATTTTGATGAGTTAAAATCACCTCTAAATAATCAGCTCAAAGAAGAGAAACGTGTTTAATATCCACCAGGGTATGTCATGCAAACTTTTTCTTCAGTCTCAAAGACGGCAAACAATTTCGACTTGGGTGTAGAGACCAGCAAGCTCTTCTATTGATTCAAGAACTAAATTAATAAATAATGAAGATGAAGATATTTCTTATTGAAACTCTATTACCTCGTTGTTGTATAGGCGATTCTTATTGGAACAATTGGTTTTGTGTCTGAATGCAGTGCTCGCCTGATTACGCGTATGGAGCGTCAGGGTTTCCCGCTTGGGGAATCATGCCCAACTCTGTGCTTGTTTTTGAAATCGAGGTTCTCAGTGCAGCTTAGAGCTGTGATTAGAGGAAGGCAAGCACACACAGATCATGGTTAGGATAGAAGAAAGCTAAGAACAACGATCCTTGGAGTTTTTTGAATTTTAACCATGAACTTATGCCCCTGAAACAAGTGGCTCGTCTTACGCTTTCGATGGACGAAGGTTATTGATTTCAGTAGATTGATATTCTCAATCTTTGATTATCTGTGCTGTGAGTCTGCTCGCTGATCTTTCCAAAAAGGAGTTCCATGGAAATGTTAAAATCGTCTTCTTTTACTCTGTCGAAATTTCAGTCCACAAAGCACTTTGCTCTCATGCAGAGATGGAAAGCTGATATCGAGAAATGTCGTTTATAAATGACAGCTCAATTTCATTCCAAATACCTATTGTACAAGCTCCTCATAATGGGAGAAAAAATGAGGTTGATCTCCTCTGGGATGCTTCCTAAAACGGTCAAAAATTGGACCTATCGACCAGCCTCACAGCATTACATTCTGGGTTCTCTGTTTAGCAGACCCGTCGCCTTTCTTTTTCTTACTCTTTCTCAACCCCCCCTCCAATGCGCCCATGACAGCCTTCAGTGAGTCGGCCACAGCAGCACTTTCAACCTTGACAGCTTCGGCACTCTGTTCTTGCCTGTCCCGCTTTTTCCTCCTTTTCTCGCTCTTTTCTACACTCTTCTCCTTCTTGGCTTTGTCTCCTGCCTTCTTTTCAGGCTTCTTAAAAAGGGCATCAATCTCATCCTTCTTCAAGACTGCACCGTCCTCAGGCTCGAAGAAAGACAGCTCTGGTTGTTGAGCAGGGTCCTTTTTCTTCTTCGTAGTACTCTGTGGAAACTTGCTCATGTTGAAACCCAGCTGTGCCATCGTTCCATCTAACTCAAGCGTGCTGATAGAAGAAGGCACTGATTCCGTCGTTTCCTGTGCGGACTTCCGTTTCTTCTTTCCTTCACTTGGAGTTGCTGCAGCCTCAGAGTCACGCTCGGGGTTCGGAATCTCCTCTTCGGCATCTGTTTGGAAAATGCTAGCATAGGCCTCTCGAGTTCCTTGTTTGGAACTTTCACGCATTCTCCACTGTTCCGGGCCTTTCGCGTATCTGTACACACATGTAAAATATATTTGTGAGAAATACTGTGTACTTTGAGAATAGAGGCACTGTTCTCAAGAATGAAGGCACATACGAGGCGATGTCACATCGTTTGAGCAGATAGGGACCATGTCGAGTCTTCGACAGTTCCGTTTGAGAAAGAGCTAGCTCTGCAGCTATCATCTCCTTGACCTTCATATCACCAATTTGGAAGCATTTTTCAACTGTATAAGAACAAATTGGGGAGAGTGCAAGCTCGGCGAAGTGTCCTTTTAACCTGCGGCAATTGAAGGGTGACATGAGCCACAAATCTTTGAACATAGAAAGAAATAGGTACGGACAGCATAAACACTTCTAGATAGTATGGCATGAGAATATCTAAAAATTCAATTTTAGAAAACGTGAAACACTCACTTTGCTATTAGCCGTTGCTTGTGTTTCATAGGAGCAGCAACAGAAGAAAGAAAAGCTTCTACCACTCGGCTCCCTCCAGGATCTTTCACTGCCTCAAGGACATCATTGGGCTCCTGAGCGGCCATGCTTGCACAGAACTGCTGGCAGCAATCCTGCATGAAATAAAAGACATGAGAGTATGTTTTACTCAATTCATCCATGTACGTTCAAGTTCAGTATCTATTTACATTACTACATTCAGAAGGGGGTTTCTACGGAGATAAGAATCAGAGTCGAGTTCGGTAATGAATGATTTATACCTCTGGATAACTAAACGCAGTTTGTAGCATAGCACAACCAAGCACTGACATGCGAGAGCCGAAAGGCGCCTTCCATTCCGGTGGAAACTTGCCAGTTCCGGATAGACCTTCGAGAAACAGCATTCGAGGAACAATGCGATTAGGTGAGGGTGAGTCGGGATTGATGGCACGAGTAAGCGCTCGGCAAATCTGTAACCATGACAGAGCACATAATGTTAAAAATTAGTCTAAAGAATCCGTGTCGAATAACACTGTCTCTGTAAGCGTATGTTACTCCTAATCGTTGTGAAGACAGCATGTGTATCCTGCTATACGACAATGAGCTTCTGTAATACAATACATGAAATTATCCCATTTTTCCTCTCCATCGTTGACCACATTAAAATACCTCACGCTGTTTAATTCGAAACCGTAAGCAGGCAGCCAGAAGAGCGCCAACTACTGTACCCCTGCGCTCTGCAAAAATCTCTGGGAAACTGTTCTCTAATTCCTCCAGCATCATAGTCACCTGCATTATAGAATTCGTCAATACCCAAAAGTATCTCCCTCACAAATGTCCTCCAAGTTGCACTTAAAATTGCATTCTTAAGATTCAAATACAAAAAGGACCCCACTGGAGAGTATAATGTAATAAGACGAAGGATGTTGGAGGAGGGCAGCGGACCTGACCCGGATGCCGTGCAGAGGCAATGAGGGCTTGTATCACGAAATTCGCTGACGGATGCACGGATAATTGGAGCAGTCGGTGCCTGAAGAAACGTTGAAACATCTCCAGGTATAAAGTATCAGAAGCAACTTGAAGCATCACCTGTCATTACCACGATTTCGTAAGGCCAGCGATATCGTTATGACATACAAAACTCTCAAACACCATACACAATATCCTCTCATGCGGCTCATACGTTGCTTCCACGATCTCGAGAAATGAAGAACTGACCTCCATTAGGTGACTACTGCTAGAGTCCTGTATCATATCCACTATCTTGTCCACGACGGCATTCTCCAACACCAGTCCCTCCTTCGGCTCGTCCTCTCCAGCACACTCCAGCATCAGTTGTATACTATGAGTCACTGCTGCCTCGTCTCCTTCGAGAGCTCGCAGCATGAACTGCACAACAAACACACAGATGACTCTCATTAAGTCTAGTTTCATGAATTGCTAGACATGTTTACTTGTACCAACCGTGGTCGCATCTTTACCTGCAAGGCTGGACCTCCAGCCGAACTAGACCGCAACTCCTCCATTTTGCCTTCGCAGCTTTTCAAGAGATTCCCCACGAGCATGTGCAGCTGGTCCCCAAAGCGGTGGCCACGGAGGCGTGCAGCGCCACCCCCTTTGAACTTCGATCCCTTGGTTCCAAGCCGCTCTGCAAGACTGTTGTTCCCCTTCCCTCCAGCTCCAGATTTTGACAATGTCTCGATAGGAATACCGCTACAGAGCGAAATCAGCTGTCGTAGTACGTGGGAGCCGTATCGACTGTTGATCAAATCAGAACCAGTAAAACCTTCTCCTAACACCTGCCAACAATAACAACTGTTACAATCCAGTCCTCACAGATTACTCCCAATCCGCCTTCGAGTGCATGCTTATCCGCTAAACTGTCCTCATAATAAATCGATTCTATAACTCGATATATGATAAACCTTTGTATAATAAATCGGTTAGCCTTTGTCTCTACACAATCAATGGCTGCCTGTCGGCCGGTACTAAGTCGTTAAAAGGACAGAATGCAACTCCCTTAAACCCTAAAAACTCTGCAAAAGAATGTTCCTCTCTTTGTTTCTCATAATCCTTCAGCCTGGAAGCTCTGGCACGAGCGAAATCCAACCTACCTCACATATCCTCGACAGAGTGCGCTCCACAACAGGATACCATTCCTGGCTCCTGACGTTACTACCTTGCAAGGCGAACGCAAGGGCCTTCAACGAGGCCTCCGCGACATGCGAGCCGCCCGGGTCCAACGACATGGCCGCGAACACCTCCGTGCACCGCTCCAGAAACAACGCAGCGTTGAGCGTGTCGCTGCCGGAGAGCAGCGCCTCCAGCACCCGGCCGCAGGCGGAATGGCACGCCAGCTGCAGCTCCTTGCCGCGCGCCTCGTCCAGCGCGTTGGCGATCACCATGGCGCGCTCCTCCGCATCCTCCACCGTGCCCCCGCCCTCGCCGACCAGCTCGTTGATCTCCGCGAAGTATTGCTGCGTCTCGGCGTCCACTTGGCCCCGGCTGCTGCTGCCGCCATGCCATCCATGCTCCCCTCCTCCGTCTCCGTCCCTGTCCCTGCCCCTGCCCCTGCCCCTGTTCCTGCCATCGCCATCGCCATAGCCGTGGGCCTCGTCTGCCGCGTCTCTGCCATGGCGGCCTCTTCCTCCTCCTCTGCCCCGACCCCGGCCTCCGCCTCTGCGCTCCTCCGCCATCGCCACCGGCTTTGCTGCAAAATCACAGCCCCTGTCCTTCGGGGTTCAGGGTTTATCGTCCTACCTTCGCAACCTTAAACCCTAGTGGCTCTGGGTTGAACGAAGATGGTACCCAATGCCGTCACGTCTTCATATGCCGTCCTTCTCGCAAAACCGTCGCTTTGCCCCCAAAACCATATCTCTGAACCCTTTACCGCCCAGCTATGTTTCTGGAAATACCAAGATTTCTGCTGATTTTTTTCTTTGAACCGGATTTGATGGAAATACAATGTCTTAAAATAATATCCAACCTTAAAAAATTGAACTTAACCCTCGACGTGAACTTTGGGGAAATTTTGGACAACATTCAACCATTGATGGAATAGATTATAGTGTTTAAAGTTACTGTATATTGGTAGTGAAAACTGTGGATTTTGGAGGGTGTACTACTGTAACCATCAATAGATTCTTGCAAAGATTTGTTTACTTTGAATACAAGTGGTTCACATGTGCACTAGGTTGATAGCTTCGCACTGTCATATCATATGTGAAGAAAATATTTGTACACAATTATTGGTGATTTTTTTGCTTTTTCCTACTTGATTGTATACGAAAATGTTCCAACCTTATACAAATCAAAACGGAAGTTTCGTATGTGAGGAGAGAGATCGACAATCACAAAACAATGAAGAATGTCTTAAAGACGAAGTTCAATCAAAATTTAAGACGAGAATCAATGTGCATGTGTGTGAAATACAACATAGTATGTGGCATGGTATTCACTATATTCATTGTATTTTAGTGTATTTTGTGTAGTATTCCGAGCTTTTCCAAGAGTTCTATAACTCCAAATCATGATTTGATTGGAGAGTGTTCATGTAATGTGTGCGCAAATCTAAACTTTGGATTGAAGATTTTTCAATTAAGATAAACCCCCCATGACCAACAAATTAAGAAATGTGCATATATGGAGAGAGAAAATAAAAATAAGCCTATTTTTGAATGATAACCAATAGAATTACAATCTCAATCCAAGTGGTTTCATATCTTTTCAATGAAAATTGAGTTAGTTATGAATTTTCAAAGTGAGCTACCATGTTTAGTGGGTGGCCACCAATAGGTACCTCCCATAAGCAAAGACTAGAAGCAAGGGGTCTTGACTAATAGCAAAACTGCATTTGGAGCTGAAAGGGTGGTAATGGGATGGAAGTGGGTAGGAAATACCTAAATTTTATAGAGGCGTTGTTTGTCGGAATTCATTGGTTGTCTTTTATTGCAACATTTAATGAAAATTTTATTTTGCCGAAGAAGTTCATTGAAAGGGTAGATAGACGGAGCAAAGTATTATAAAGTTGTAGTATTATAAAATTTGAATAGTTCCAGTGTAGAACTGAATAGTTCATTTTTGGACGCAGGTAGCAGTAAAAGAAAGTTATTGACAACCTTCATTGTTTTTATATAAAAAAATGCTTAGAAATTAAGGATTTTTTTTTTTTTTTTAAATCCTTACAATAAAAGATGATTCTATCCACTATTTGAATTTTAGATCCAATAATTATTTTTTTAATTTAAAAGACAAATTACTCTCCTATATAAATGGCTATTTTCATTGATTATAGTCATTGCAAATCCTTCTATTATGTTGTACACCTCCATTGCTTGTGTTTTTTTGGCGTGGAATGATCAAATGTAAGGCAAAACATAGATCAAAATCTATACAATGTGAAGTGGAAAAATACGAGTATTATTAAAACTTTAATGTGAAATAAGTAACAATCATTTTCCTTAGTTAATGCCAATTTGTGAAAAAATTGAAATAGACTGATATCTAATCTAACAACTTTGATAACTTTTAATTACTTCTACTTTATCATTACTACGATATTCCTATTCAATGAAATTCGAATCATTGCTTTTTGATATATTGTAATATTTTCAAAAATATTTGAATAAATTAAAAAAAATTGGATAATAATCATAATTATATAGTTTTTATTGGAGAAATAGATTAAGTCTTTATACCTCAACCATTAAAAGATCTTTTAATTAAATTAATTTTTAAATTAAAAATGATAATAAATATTTTGATGAACTCAATATGAAATTAAAAATTGGTTGAATAATTTACTAAAATTAATTTTTCATTAAATATTCTTATAAGTGTAATATTCATAATAATGTCCTTTGATTCACTCCAATGGTTTCTAATAATATAATATATGTGTAAATTCTCGTTGTTCTTGACAAAACAAATGTAAAAAACAACCCTCCGACTACATGTCTCTGTACAAAATCATATTTCAATTAATACACTATTAATATACAAGACCATCTCAACTCAGGTAATACCATGCCTCAAGGTGCTATCTTGCCGGACACAATATATTATATTGTTGCCAACAAATTACTTCTCCTTCAGTATTTTTTTGACAATTTGCTTTTCTTTTATCATCTCTACTTCTTATTTATTAAAAGTCATCTTCTCTCCCTCACCTACATAAAATTAACTTTTATCTTTCATGTGTAAACAATGCAACATTATTTACAAGTACAAGATCATGCAGAAAGAACGCATAAGATACAACAATGAAATAGAAGTCCTACTTAGCCATACCATATAGGTCAGAAAAAATCCAACGCACAAAAAGATTAAAAGCTGTCAATCATATTAAACCAACCATATTTGTATATAACATATATTAATACAAGTAATATATATCCACCATAAACAACTTTGAGGAGGTGGAAAATGGGATACTATCACCCAGGCAACGAATAATCAACCATACAAAACGGATTGAAAACCTCTAAGAAAAAGAAATTGTTAGCCAACAAAAGGGTTGAGAGCGAGTATGACACACCTTGTGCCCAAACGCGACCCTACAACACACGACCTAAGCCCCATGAACAAATTTGCGCGGCCAAGAGTGGGTTTGGTAGCATGTATGTTACCTCGCATGTCCAAACATGACACAACTTTTCAAGGGCACAATTTTGAAAAGACTTGAAAGAGTTTTAGAGAGGGGTGGCAAGATGTTGTTGAGCATAGACAAAAGTAGCATCTGCTTACTTCTTAAATCTTCAAAGGTTTGGATTGTCTATTGATTTATTAGTGGTTTCAAAACTTTGGTAAGGCCACGCAAAGTCATGTGTTATTTTTATTTTAGAGTTTTTTTTTCTTACTGTATTAAATTTTGTCTATCTATCCATGTTTATTTGCAATAGAATTAAAGTATAAATTGGCTGGAGCGTTTCGTAGAGATATTTACATTTATCCAGTTCTAAAGCGTTTTTCAAGTTTGAATTCTTGTGCATTTAATTTTCGGTTTTTATTATGACGCAAAAGGTGGGAGTATCATTATCATACATCGTTATACCACATGGTAAATATTCCTATGTGTATTTCTTTCTTGTTTCAGATGGTGTTTACGGTTGAAAACCAATGTTTTTAAAGATTTTCACGATTTATATTTAAATGTTTGAATAATTTTGTATTTCAGATAAATATTATGTGAGAATTTTGATTAAACTTTATGTATGTTGTGCGTTGTCAATATTTATATTTGCGATATTAAATGTTGATAGTAAGTGGAGTCCCTATTTGTGTTTATTTGTAATTTTCTGCAGGTGTCTCACATATCTAACAACACAAGGTCACATAAAATCATTTCAAGAAGAGAACTTCGGAGATAAAGACTTAGAAAGAAATTTTCCCAGTTGACCGGGAAAATGATAGAAAATTTGGGCAAGACCTAAAGAGAATATGAGGATGGACAAAACTTAAACAAAGACTTGCCACCTGGCTAAGACAAGAGAAAATATATAATATAACACCAACGTAGACTCACAAGTATAAGAAGTTACAATATGATCAAAATAGAGTCCACCGAGGGATTTTTTTTTAGACTGGAGAGAATGTTATTCGAAGACATCCCGGTAGAAAAAGAGAGCGAAAGACTTACAAACAAGTGAAATCCAACATGAACAAGAATGACCTCTGTTTTTCAACTTCCTTATTGCAGCTGCAACCTCTTTACATTTGACTCTTTGATCTTCTCGCCTTAGTGTCAGGGACCAAACTCAGAACAAGGATTGAAGTAAAAAGAGAGAGCTAACTTGATATTAGAACAAGACCACAAGAGTGAGTTTCAAGACTGAAGACACCTTCGGCCTCGACTCCTATTTGCATTGTTGGCGTAAGGCCCTTATGGAAGCTTCTCGAGCAACTTACACAAACTAAGAAGCTTCTCCAGTAACTTCTAAGAATTACAAAGCTTCTCTAACAACTTCGAAGAGTCTTCTAGAGTCTTCTAAGGTTTTCTAGAATCTTCTAGAGTCTTCCAGGATCTTATATAGTCTTCTAGAATCTTCCAGGATTTTCTAGAGTCTTCTAGAATGGTCTAGAGTCTTCTAAGGTTTTCTAGAACCTTCTATAGTCTTCTTAGAGTCTTCTAGAAACTTCTAGAGTCTTCTAAGATTTTCTAACGTATCTTCTAAGGTATGTCCGTCACACTTAGACACGAACCTCCTCTACCATCAAACTCTAGTTTTGGTAGTTCAAACCCCAAGTGCCACCAATCTCCTCCGAACCCTAGCTCGCGCGTGCCTCTTCCACCATCTTTAAGTCTTCAAAATTCTCCACCAAAAATTCATTTCCTCACTAAACCTTGTTACAAGCATGTTATCTCAACGATCATTGTTATTATGTTTACTACTAGAAGTGATATCGACCATTGTATGTTACTCTCACATACAAAATTCTAATACACAAATTCGTTATCCAAGAACTGGATTAAACAATTTTCTTTGTCTGGATTGTATATGCGAGACTTGGGCCTCGAGGCGAGGAATTCCTCTACAGCCATATTACAAATAAAAGACATCTAAAGCACCTTGCGTATGCAAAGAAGAAAAATATTTAAATGAAGGATTTTTATTAAGAAAACCAAGGAGGACAATGAATACAACGATACGAAGGGTCATGCGAGGGCTCTAGCTCTGTTGAAAGTAGATTATTACCATTCAAATGAAATATTGAGAAATTGTGCTGATGTTCCAATTCATAAATTATTGTAACTATGTTATCGAGTATGCTTTCATTCCTGATTATAACGTTCTTGTTTTTACAGAAATACCGGAGACGCCCTTGAATCTTGTCGACACAAATATATTCATTCCGTTTTACCTGATTTTTTTGTTGAAAATCTTGTTGTTATTAATAAAGATTTATATTTCAATACATATTCTTTAAGATACTTTTATACGAACTTAAAGTGCTTCAAGTCTATTGTTTGTTCTAAATGCTTATAATTTATCTTGTTTGTCACATGGGATTACCTATTATCTTCTAATATCATTTCTTTGGCATATCTAGAACTCAACCGTTAATGCATTTGGATATAGGGAGGACAACGCATGAGTTGAAGGATCAAGATAAAGATCATGAAAATTCTCTCTTCTTGCATTTTGAAGGGCAGCCAATGAGCTACTTCTATTCAACAATGAGATCCATCAGCGAAAAGATTTTTAAAAGAAAAAAATGAAAAACATGATTTTTAAAGCTACCCTACTGGATTCGAACGTTCTCTTCCGCGACGGTTGTTAAATTCAATGCTATGTATACTAGGATTTTGAAGGTGACAAGCAGATCTAAAACTTCATCATTGCACTTTGAAAAACCACTTCTCTACAATACAAGAGCTATTGTATATCTTGCAGGTCGCCAGCGACGAAGTGTTGTAAGAAGTTGGATTTTAATTTGTTCAGGTCAATCGCGAGCTCTCCAATATCTATCATGAAGATAAGAATCTTTTAAGAATTTTAGTAGTAGAAAATAATGTTGTTCTGAATTTAGAATTTGAAGCATTCATCTAGGCATCGATGTGCCTAAGTCTGGAGCAAAATGTACTAAGACTTTATCTTGACATGTTCATTATAATTTTTTTTAACGTTAGAGATGACTATTGACGAAGTCATGTCAATGGTGTGGAGAAAGAAGACATGAATGTCTCTTGCAAAGCAATATTCTACCATGTGCTATGGATGCTCCAGACACTTTAAGATGTTAACGTGGACGTCGATCATTCTCTAACATTGTTGAAGCTAAGAGGTTTCGTGGACAGTTTATCGATAGAAAAAGCTTCCTCCATAAGATGGATATTGTGAATAATGTTGGTGAGAAAGTCATGTATCTTTATTTGTTTCATGATGCAAAAATGAAGGAGATCGGAAAGGAGATTACATGGTTACTCATAACTTTTTCTAATCTCAATTTCAACCCTCACTTAATTGCGTTGTGTAGTCGAGAGGTGAATTCAAGATCACAACAATCCTCTGACCCTGAAAACTCTGAGAGATAGAGTTAGATTGGTTTACATAATTTAATCCTTGACTTCAACTATCAATTACTTAATTTTTGACTCCTTGGCCCTTTCAAACCTACTTGCATTGATGTAAATCCTTAGATCTTTTTGGATTTCTGTTGTAGTGCCATTAGTCCGTTGATGCCTCTCACCACATCTGTCACCCTTTGATCTTCCTTTCGTTAGTGTATTGTGATTTTATTTTATTTTTTCTAGTTTGTTATTTTTGTTTTCCTTTTCTTTGTTCTTTTCTGTTTGTTGTGGTTTCCTTTTGTTCTTTAGTTTGATTGTTCTTTTGTTAGGTGTTCACACGTTAGAACAACAATGGGCACGTGGGACATCAATGGCAAAATAGGGTCAAGGTTATATCAGGAATTAACAATTGTGTGTTTGCAGTGCGCTTCATAAATTCAGAGACTTACACACGAACATTGATGACATGGTCCTCTCTAACCTGACCCACAATACACGCACAGAAATCGGCAAGACACAGACACCCGTCCCACTAGGATCGGCCTCGCTGCAGCCATCCCGCCACCTGCAACCCACGTCGATACGATACTCGGTGCATCAGCTCTCGAAACTGCCCCCTCTCGTACAAACACCACGTCTCTCTCTGACAGAGATCCTTCTCTACTTGTACTCCACTCCAAACACAATCTAAAAAGATGCCTGATCACCCGTGCCCAAAACCACATCAACTCTGGACAACTCCTTCGGAAAAGATACATACGCAATTCTAGTACGCATCCGACGCATGCCCTTGCCGTCGCCAACACACTCTAGCCCTCGCCCTTCTAACTTTCCCGCAGTCACACACACCAACTCCACCAATAAAGTCACACCTCGCGCCTTGTCCGTCCAATACCCAAACTCTCCCAACGGTTTTGACACGTCGCTCTCTATACTCAACCCCCACCGCCGCGAGAGAAAAATCAGCACAAACCCTGTACCACCTCACCGTCTAGAGACTACCGCTGGTCCGCGCAACGACCGACGCTCTGGCGCCATTGAACTTTTGCAAGCACACGACTTCACGCAACCGCGACTCTCCACACCTTCAACACGCTCAAACCCCAGGAAAATCCACACAGCCGCAACAGACTCACGTCGCGCCGCTCTCGTAGCACATCCCATACACCTCGAGATCACTATTTCCTCACACATGCAACTCTCTTCCAACCGACACCCATTTAATTTTTGCCCACATCCACACAATCACACCGCCTCTATTCTCGCGCACACACACAAACTCTAAGCACGACCAACCTTGTGCACTCACAACTCTGAGGACCAACTTCAGCGCCTCACAGCCAATTAGCTTCCCTCCGAAAATCAACGATACATAAACGATCACTGCTCGCGCAGCCCGCCACGACTCCCAGCCCGCACACATGGATTAGACCGTCGTGTATACGAACACCCGATTGCCCGTCCTAAATCCTACCCTAAATCCCAGCTCCACACAAAACTTCCGACGCCCCAGATCAAGACCACTGAACCCTCCACGAACGTATTCTCTTCATCACGTTCCCTCACGGCAGACTTCACAACCACCGCTCCATCACTGCTCCTTTGACTCGCGACTCAACCCTGTCTTACACAATACCATCGCTTACTAACACAAAAATAACCGCTCGCTCACACACACATGCAGAACTCTTTCCCAACCCCCCACACTTTCATCCCGCGGCCACACCACGCGCACTTCCTTCTCTCTCTATCGCTCCCTCACTCCCCTCTCTCACTCTACTCAACGCGTGGCAACCGTATCTTCCTTGCGTGCTTTGCTCCTACCGCCGAGCCTCCAACTCCCACGCCAACCGCCTCACGTTCCCTGCTCTCTAGGCACGATCCCACGATCTCCCTCTATGGCGCGGGAATGAGCGTAACCGCCAGCTTCCGCTCCGCTGGCTACAGTGTCCCTCCCAATTTTCGTACACCGCCGCGCCTCTTCAACGGCTCCGCGACTTCGCTCCTTTTCTGTTCTGCCTTCCTTCTCCTTTGCCACTCAAACCAATAGTTCCTCTAGAATTGATACCCTTCTTTCAACCCCTCGTGCCATAATCGCCATAGTCACCCCACTATCAATCGGCCATAGCCAGCCATACCTGCTATGGCCGGCGGTCTTCAACTTTCTTCCTTTCCCTTCTCTTTTCTTTTTCTTTTCTTCCTTCTTTTCTACTTCTCTTCTTTTTCTTTTCTCTTCTCTTCTTTTTTTCTCATTCTACCTCTGTAACTTCTTTCTTCTACTTCTACTTCTATTACTTCTAATTTTTTTATATTTTTATATTTTTTCCTGTGAGAGGTATAATCTCCTCTCCTAAATTCTACACTCTACCACTTATACAACCTTTCTCCCACTATTTTCTTTTACGTACTAAAATTAGGTCTTCCTTCAACGATTAATTGCTACATTTCTCACCAACTTTGGTGAACAACCACCTAATTAAGTAGTAAAATACTACTGAAGGGCCTCCTAAATCCCTGTCTTTTTTTCTCCTCGCACCTAAAGTCGTCTATAATAACCCAAGCCTCCTTTCATTAATTTGGTGAAGTATTCTGGGTTTTTAACACTACTAACCGTCGTCGTGGTTAACTTCTAACTAGTATATTAAAGATTCAAGAATTTAACAAAAAACTTAAATAGAATCCAAAATTTAAGCTCACATAATTGGCAATCATCAAGGGACAAATTTAGAATCTCTTGATATTACCCTCCATATATCCTGTGTAATTAAGTGTTTACAAACACGCCATTGTAATCAGGCGTCGAGGGTAATCCGGGTTCAAAAGATTTGAAGAAGGGTCCACTTACGCGTGGAAATATCTTTTCGATATGCCCCCTAAGACATTTTTCTTGTAGAGTCACTAGCTCACTTACAGATAGTATCGGTCTATGCTACCACGGGATTTAAATCCGAGTAGTTTTAGACCTATTAAATAGTCCTTCTTTGCTTCTCCCATCCACAAGTGGATATCTCACCATGATGTGCCATGCATATACAAGGCCCAATGCAATCCTGAAAATCGCACATGTGACAAGTTACACGTGTAAACTCTGTATTTCTTACATCTATTGTCTAACGTTCATGCAAGAAATACGTGACCATTTAATATCTGCAGAGGTACTAAATTGTTGGCAAACACCTCAGTAACGAGATACGGGCAAAACCAGACCGCGTCAAATTTGTTTGAAAAATTAATTTTCCTTGCGTCTTATAGTGGTACCAACATTCCGGATTGCAAAACCTGAGTTTTGTTCCATTTGACAAACAAGACCTTATGTCGTCGTTGAATGGCCTCGGTGTGTTGAGCTGCCCGACTTCTACGCTCATCCAATGCCTCGAATTCGACCATCCGAGTTTTCAAGAGGTCAAGAGTCTGTACGAAATTGAATATCACGGACTGCACATATTTGAGAAAGCCATACAAACACGAAGATTCTCAATTGGGAATGATAGTTGATATGAAGTTTCTATATAAAGCACCGCCATGCGTCGTCGCCATGCATGCATTTTCAGTATTTGTGATTTTGTGAATTATTATTTCAATTCAAGAGAGTGAAGAAGTTAAATAAGCTAAAAGACATGTGGAATTGTTATAAGTCAATTCCCGATAGTCTACTTTATTGTCTATCGTTTATGCCTTTGAGTCCATATCTAAGTATGCGCAAAACTTTTGGATATTTTCAAAGTCAAGGTAACTTTGTAAACATTTATCGTGAGTTTCATTTTTTTGACTTTAAATAATTTATCTTTACGAATTATTCGGTTGCAGAATATCAAGTATGCTTATTGATCTTGATTTGTTGACATGGAAGGTCTCAGAGGAAGAAATAGAATTTGGTTGGTGTCAAGTGTGATGTGCGGAGAAGAGATTCAATTAGGAATAAAACAGTGTTATAGATACTGGTTAAAAGTTATTTTGAGCACTCCTTCTTTAAAGACTTGAGACTCTAGGACGGAGTGGTGTGAGCGCCTAAAAGCATCATAATATTTATTAGTCCTAATTAATGGAGAATTGACACTATTAGCTGTTAGTAGTATTAATTTTGAATCTTGTATTAGTACAAGTTGGAGTCTTGTGTATTGAGATAAAAAAAAACACAATTGTGAGCCAAAAATCCCCCCCTAGCGGAGGGCTTATCTTGAACACAAGATCCTACCCGGGGATGCAACTTCT